>WODD01000060.1:111050-156097 GCA_019775935.1 Neoascochyta sp. HWLR27 | reverse complement strand
TCCCCTTCCCTCCCGCAACCCCCCCCCCCGTGCACGCCCACCACCTCGCTGGCACATAATTAATCTCCGTAATGACCTGCCCCCGCCCCGCCTGCTGGACCCGCTGCGTGACGGCATTCGTGTGGGCACGTACTATGTCACCACCTATTGCACGCCGTTTTCTCTTTCTTTTTTTTTTTTAAAAAAATTCTTGCCGCGATACCTAGTTATACCTACCTACCTATCTACTCGACCGTCGTTCATGTACACGGCGACTATTTAGCGCGCGTCTGTCTCAACCGACCTCCCCAGCCTCTCAAATTGCAGAAAAAGTGAGCGGTACGCGACCTGCTCTAGGTATTGATTGTGCTAAAGATGTGTGGAAGCACTCTGTACACATCTAGCTACAGCGCCCTGTTAATTAATTAAGAGGTGTGGAGGTACTTGGTGTATTACTTGCTATTGTAGTCCCATTGGGTTAAAAAGAGGCCTGGAGGTATTTCGCACAGCAAGAGGCGCCTGGCTAGACCACGTGTTTTACAATTCTTTTTTTCTTTTGCATCTATGTTTTTTTTTTCAGAATCTCTACGTACAGAAGCTGCGTACATGGACATGACGCCTGGGTGCGGGGTTATCTCGGAAGGAAGAAAACAGTTTTTGGTGAGCGGTGGCAGAGCGGGTAGATGGTGGGTAGATAGGGTAGGATGGGGTAGGGTAAGGTAAGGAGGAGGTGAGACGGAGGGTGAGGGGGTGGGGAGCCGCGAGACAGCGTCTGCTACCACCTACCTATCCCTCACGCCCGCCCTGACAGCATGCGCTCGACAAACTGCGCGAAAAACGATCGCCACTCCTTTTCTTTCTTCGGCCCCTCAAACGCTCCCGCCAGTGTCCGCAGGTACTGGTCGACCCCGTCGCTGCCCACGCCCATCCCGCCGAGATCGCCCTTGAGGCGCTCAGCATAAGGCTCGCCTACTTTCTTGATGATCTCCGTCTGCAGGTTGGCCAGCTCGTACAGCACTTGCTTGGCTTGTGCGTCCTTTGAATTGAAGCCCGATGACGCCGGCACAGACCATGCAAGAGGCGAGAAGCGCTCCACAACGTAGTTTTCGAATCCAGGGAGCGGAGCTTGCGTCACCGAAGGGGACGTGGGGTTTGCGTTGGCGCCAGGTCCAACTTTGTCGGGGCCGCTCCAGATGGAGATCATGCGGATGAGCAAGGCAACCGACAGGCGCGCCGTGGGGTAGTCGTGTGTGTCGCGTGCGAAGCTCTCGATAGATGCGATGACGGGCTCAAACGTCGCTTGGTTGGCTGTTTCTCGTTAGAACTGGCTTCGATATAATACTCTTGACTCTGCTTACCGTTGCTAACGAGCACAGATCCGAGATCGTGGTTCAGAACAACTGTGATGAAATACAGATACTCGCGGCGCAACTCGGCCAGCTGAACCTCGTCGTCTGTGCCCGATGGTGTGACCGCCAGAGCAGTGAAAATGCGCTGCAGGACGGGCGTCATGACTGTGTCGAGGATGCTGGCAATCTCCGACTTGAAGGTGAAGATAACCTGACCAAGGACCTTGAGGAACGTGCTGATCTCGTCCATCGACGAGCTGAGCGAGAGCAGCCCCTCGATCCACGAAGGTAGCTGCTGTAGCAGGCGTGAGCCGAGGACGGCGATCATGCGCGAGAAAGCAAAGCGTGCCGCATGGCGAATCGAGCTGGAGTTGTTGAGAGACTCGAGCGCCACGAGAATCGCCTCAGAGGCCTTGATGAACTCGTCGGCTACATCGCTTGGGGGAGCGGCACTGCTGGTGCTCGTAGGGACCCAGTCGGAATAGCCGCGAGCAAGCGTGCCAAGCGCCATGATGATGTGGTGGATCTGGAGGAGAGATCGTTCGTCGCCGTTTCGCGCCTGTGGAAGCGTCTGCTCCATGTCGGCAAACAACGGGCTCATGATTGTTTGTGCATACAGTCTCTTGTTCTCTGCCGAGACGGTGCTCGACGAGGCAATGCATCCGACAGCCTCGAAGAGGAACAACTGGGCGTTGAAAAGTGATTCTGCGGATTGGTCGTCCTCGTCTGAGGACATGTCGTCATCGGCATTGTCGGGCAGTTCGGCTTTGATAGCGAGCAGGTCGGCAACGGCCTGGATGACGTCGTACGAAACGTTTCCAAGCTGAGATCGAAGGTGCTTGACCAAGCGCTGGAAGAGGTACCATGACCGTGAGCGGACCTTGACGTGGTTGCTGTGTGTGAGAGTAACAAAGTTCTCCAGCACCTTGGGAATAAGGTGAGGATTCTGCTCAAAGAACTGGTAGTATCGGACACAGATCTCCATGTACTGAAGCTGGACGGCAGGGTGGGAGTAGTTTGCTAGACCTGAATCACAATCAGCAACTGCGTACTACCGGATTTCGTCATCACTTACCAGAATCGATCATGCTGTTCATCATACCCACAAGCTGTCCGGCGGCCACAGACGAAGGTACGCGCTTTGCATATAGACCTTGATTCCTGATTGCCAGCTCCCCGAACAAGTACATCTCGTAGAGAGCCAGTTCGAGATCGCGCCAGTTCAAGCTCTGATCGCCTTGGGCGAGGCGGCCGAAAGCGCCATTAACCTCCCGGCTAAGCGTTTCAATGTAGTAGGTCTCGTCAATAGCCGTCACTGTCTGCTGCAAAACGTGAAGGCGTCTCCGCAGATCCTGGAATTCGGCTTCGTCTGTCTGCTCGTCCTCCTCGCCCCACGAGGTTGTGTCGTCGTACTTCATCTTGGCGATGATGGCGTCCAATACTGGCGGCAATACGCCCGAGTATTGTTGCGGGACGGCGCCCGTCTTCTTCTGTACTTTGCGCAGGAAGG
This sequence comes from Neoascochyta sp. HWLR27, assembly GCA_019775935.1. Taxonomy (NCBI): domain Eukaryota; kingdom Fungi; phylum Ascomycota; class Dothideomycetes; order Pleosporales; family Didymellaceae; genus Neoascochyta; species Neoascochyta sp. HWLR27. The sequence continues at coordinate 153,259 of WODD01000060.1, read as the reverse complement.
TAAGGAGATCGGTGAGAGCTGGAATGACGGTGGAGCAAACTTCGTCGTACTGGTCGGCAAAGAAGCGCAGCAGGTACGGCAGGAAAACACGGATGAGTTCGTCGGCGCGCTGGCGTGTTTGCTCGTTGGCCGTCTCGTTCTCCAGAATCTTGACCACGTCAAAGACAATGCTGTTGACGAGCTTGGCGACGGTCTCTGCAAGGTCATTGTCGTAGTTGGGGCTGTTGTACTCGGCTAGGGCTGGGCTGCTGATGAGCTGTCCGACGATGTCCGCCAGGTTCAGGAACAGAATCAGCTCGATCTTGTCTGCGGGGTTCATCTTCTTGCTGACAATCTCGGAGAAGGTGTCAATGGCTGCGTCGCGGACTCGGCCTGCAGCGCTCTCGGGATCGGAAATACCTTGCTGGCCAGCCATCTCCAGGAAGGTGCTGATCATGGACTGGTTCACGACGAGATTGATGTCGGTCCAGCTCACCCAGCGGCCAATGGTCCTCAGGCACATTTCAACCAGATTCAAGTCGGTGTCCCTCCACTTTCCTAGAATCTCCTGCCACGAGACGGCGATTTTTTGAGCATCGCGCTGGCGGATCAGGTCCTTGAGCTCCGTGTTGCGCTTCTTCTCGTCTTCTGGCCTCGAGACCAGCTGGTCTGCGATTTCATCGTGGACCTGGCCAAGGACGCGCAGGTAGAGGAAGGTGGTGGCGGGGTTGGCGGTGCCAATGGCGGCCTGGTCGCCGGCGAGGGCGCGGAAGTCGTCGAAGAAGGACTGCCAGGAGGAGGGGTAGAGGGCGACGAAGAGGTAGGTCATGGTCTGCATGAGCTTGTTCTGGATGTGGCCAGTATCGGCCGAGGCGGCGCCGGGCGTGTACGACTGGCGGATGTGGGCCATGAGCGTGTCACGGATGTAGACGAGGCTCTGCTCATCGAGGCGGTGCTCCTGGATGGCATTGTTTACAAGATCGAGCGAGGTGTGGCGGATAATGTCGGAAGGGCGGGGGTCGCGGATGAAGAGGGCCAGACAGGCTTGCCATGCGGAGCCTTGAGCGCGCAGCTGGTTGAGGTAGTCTATGGCCTGGCCGCGCAGCTGCTGGCTCGAGGTGGGGTCCGAGGCGATCTGGATGGCATTTTCGACCTGCGCGGGGAATCGGGGTCAGATCAGAAGTATACAACATAGGTGGTAGGTAGGCGACGAGCGGCGGGCGTACCTGGGCCTCCATTTCCTCCGCCGTCTCGGTGCGGGACTAGTGTTGGGAGAGGGCAAGGGCAGTAGGTATTGGGGCGAGCGACCATGCAAAGGGGTGCTGGCGAGGGCGTCGGGCGACGGGCGACGGGTCAGGGTTGAGTCAAGTGCGATGCTACCAGGTTGCTGGGCGGGACGAGGACTGCATCGTGCGAGTGAGAGCGAGTTTGGCGGGCGGTGAAGGTGGCAGCGCGGGGCACGCTCCAGTGACGACGAGCGGTTAGTGGGTAACTATGGATGGATGAATATGGATGAGTGCACCTGCTCCCGGCCGACGAGGGATTTGCAGAGGGTTGGGCGTCTAGACAGAGGCAGAGGCAGAGGCAGAGGCCGGTTGCTTCTTTGTTGGCCGTGTCGACATGCACATGTGCCCTAAATGCAATGTGCCGCGAGCTTGGTGGCATGGCCTGCAGCCCAAGTCGCGTGACACGGACCTCCACAATTCTCGCAGAGCAAATTTCATCGCATTCGAGACGAGACGCCCTCGACGTGGTCAGTGCGATTATGCAGTGCAGCGTAATAACTACCATTGATTGTATCTGTTCAGATAGGTATACAAGGCTGGCCGTTCCAGCGTCAACCTGCCATCTACCACCACTCTATGCCAACAATTACCCAGCCTCCACATCACAGCTTGTGCCGAATACTCGCTCCGCTTCTATAGCAGTGAGCAAACGCACTCGCATCCACACGCAACTCTGCCTACTCACTACGCGCCAAGGTGCTTCGCTGCCCACTCGACGTGGTCGTCTGCGAACGTAGCCATGAAGTAGTAGCTGTGGTCGTAGTCGGGCTGCATGCGCAGGTTGATGCCCTTGTCGTTGCCGGCCTCCTTGGCTGCTGCCATCAAGTTCTCAGGCAGCAGCTGGTTCTGCTTGTAAAAGTTGTCGCCGGTACCCTGGCCTCGTCAGTTCACAACACAACACAACAATCAGGACCACGCGACTGTACGCACCACGTCGATGAGCATCTCGAGCGGCCCCTTCCACTGCTTGACAAGTTCTGTCGCATCGTGCTGCTTCCACTTGTCCTGCTGGTCCTCGCCAAAGTACCCCTTGAACGCCTTCTGGCCCCACGGGCAGTTGATGGGGTTGGCAATCGGGGCAAAGGCCGAGACTGACTTGTACATGCCAGGGTTCTTGAGGAACAGCGTCAGAGCACCGTGGCCACCCATGCTGTGCCCTGTGATGCTGACTCTGCTCGAGTCGAGCTCCTTGAACGACGAGAAGAGGGCCTCAGGAAGCTCCTTGGTGATGTAGGAGTACATGTTGTAGCCTTTGGTCCACGGCTCTTTCGTGGCATCAACGTAAAAGCCAGCACCGGATCCAAAGTCGTAAGCATCGTCCTCGCCCTCAATCTGCAGTCCGCCTGTAGGACGTGTTAGCTGGGTGCCCGACGGCGGATGGCGGATACGCACGTGGAGACGTGTCGGGGTACACGACGGCAATGCCGTGCTTGCTGGCGCCGTGCTGGAAGAAGCCCTTCTCGGAGCAATTATTGCCGGTGCACGTCAGGCCGGAGAGGTAGAACAGGACGGGGACCTTTGCGCCCGACTTGAGTGCCTGGGGAGGCAAGAAGACGTTGAGCTCCATATCTGTGTTTGTGCTGGATGACTTGTGCTTGAGCTTCAGCAGCTTGCCACCAAACGAGGCAATGGTGCCGGTTGTTTCGAACGACATGATGGAGCGGGGTGTGTGTAGGAAGCGATTATGGGGGAAGCAGTTGTGTGCAAAGCAGGTGTGTGAGAGTGGGAGGAAGCGGATGGGACGGGGGCGGAAGCGGGCGAGCAGCAACGGCAGCTTTGAAGCTGCCGACATGAGTGACGTTGGCGGGGTATGGCTATGGGTGTGTGCCCCTCCAAGACTAGGGAGGCCTTTCCCGATCAGTACGTCGGATCCGCCCACCCTGACGCGGATAGTAGTTGGAGATTTGATGTGGAGAGTGCGGAAACTCGGGTCTGATTCGGGAGGTATAGAAGCGCAGCCACTCAAGGACGCAAAGCAACGCAAAGCAATGGCAACGCAAGGACAACGACAACGACAACTCCCCTTTCGCCGAAGATGGCCCGCAAGGGTCCCATCCAAGAACTCCATCCCAATGCAGCCAGCCCAACCATATCAATGTCACGCTTCCCGCGACAGTTTTAAACGAGCAGCTCCTCGCAGGTCCAGTCCTCGTAGAAGCCGTCGGGCAGGTACCGCCGCACGACGAGCGGAATCTTCTTCTCGCGCAGCTCCTTTGCGGCAATCTGCAGCGGGTCCGTCATGCCCTCGACATCAATGAGCACGGGGGCGTTTCCGCTGGAGCAGGATTAGCATCTGCGCGCTGTACGTGTGGATGTGGGTGTGGGTGCACCCGAGCAGCCTACCTGATCTGCAGCGCCCTTGTGCCGAGCACGCGCGCCTTCTCGTACTTTGTCATGTAGGGCGTCGTAGTGCGGTTCTCGTTGGCCACCTTCTTGGACTTTTCGGCGTCGACTGTGTTCTTGGGCTTGTCCCTGGCGGCGGCGGCGGCCGTGGCATCGCCGGACACGACAATGTTGTCGTCGATGTTGTCGGGGTCCTCGCCGCCCTCGGCGTCGTCGACGTCGGCGTCGAGCAGATCGGGCTCGGCCTCCTCGTCGAAGTCAATGGCGCCACCACTGGAGAGAGAGTTAGCGGGCGGGTGCTGCGGTGCTGCGGTGCCTGGGGAGCCTGGAGATGCGGTGCCTATAAGACACGGCGGGGGAGACGTACTCGTAGCCGCCATCGTCAAAGGCGTTGTCGTTGTCGCCGTAGTCGGACATGGTTGCGCGGGTCTGTTCTGGGCAGAGGCTTTGGCGGACTGGTCGTCAAGGCAGCAGCAGCAAGTCGTCAAAGAGCGCCGAGGACAATGTTGAGCGTCGCCGACAAAAAAGCTCCAGCTCAACGCGCGCCAATCACCACGCGCCAAGACCTCGACCGCCCATGTCCACTTTATTTTCTAGATGCTGCTTGCAGTTGCATGCCGCAACCTCTCCCACTCGGTCTCGCTCTTTTCTTTCCCTCCCGATGCCACCGTAATGGCCACCGTACTCGACCGCAAGCGCAAGGCCCCACACGCCCCGTCCGCTGCCTCTGCATCTGCGCCCCCCAAAAAGACGCGCACCGCCGACACGCCCGACGCCGACTGGCTTTCCTCCGACTCGAGCGACTACAAGGTCAACTTCACCGACAATGGCACCCGCCGGGCTGACAGCGAGGCCCGCCGCCAGTGGAACTACATTTGCAATGTCGGCGGCTGTGGCCAGCGCTTCAACCGCCCCTGTCGCCTCGATGCCCACATGCGCAGCCACAACAACGAACGCCCGTTCGCCTGTCCCCACGACGCCTGCGACAAGACGTTTCCTCGCAAAGACCATCTTCAGCGCCACCTGAACAACGCCCACGCCGATGCCGACGCTCAGCGCGCTCACGTCTGCGACTGGCCTGGCTGCGGCAAGAGCTTCACCTCGTCCGGCCGTCTGCAGCGCCACAGCGATGTCCACGCCTCCAAGCATTACTGCACCGGCTTCCCTCCATGCAACGAGGCTTTTCGCAAAGAAAAATCCCTTGAGGCACACATCAAATTACAGCACCTCCAAGTCAAGCCCTACCCGTGTACCCATGTAGACGCTACCACAGGCGACCGTTGTACGAGCGGCTACCAGACCGAAGCTGCTCGGCAGCGCCACCTGGCCAAGGTTCATGGCCCGAAGCCAGAGGACGGCATCTATTGCATGGTCTGCATCCCCCCTGGCACCGATGTCGAGGCCATGCAAACCGACGCTGGCGATACGGTTACCCTCCCAAAACAACCTCTGTCGTTTGCCTCTGCCGAAGAGCTCCTCGCCCATTCGCTCGAATTCCACCCGCCCATCTGTCCAGAATGTGGCCAGAAATTTAAAAACGACCTCACACTCAAGTCGCACTGCGAAACCGTTCACGCCGACCCTGCCGACCTCCCCAAGTTCCACTGTCCAAAGCCCGACTGTGACGGCGTCTTCACTCGCAAGCACAATCTCACCGTCCATATCCGCACCGTCCACGACAAGCAGTTCAAGTATGTCTGCTCATCCGACTCGCAAAATGCTTCCAAGCACCCCGATCTCCGCGATTGGCATGGCGAAAACGCCTGTGGGGTCTCGTTCAAGGCAAAGTCTTCGCTGGACCAGCACATCCGGACCCACCACCTCGGCCTGAGCAACCGCAAGGAAACCCGCAAAGCCGCAAAGTCCAAGAACAAGCCGGACCCCTCGATGCTCACGCTCCTCACGGGCGTCGGCTACGAGCAAGGCCGCGAAGTCGCCTGCCTCGTCCAGCCCTGCGACTACCGCTTCTACATGGACCGCGACCTGCGGCGGCACCTGCGCGCGTCGCACAATCTCTCTGACGCCGAAGCCACGGATCTCATCCGCGAGCGCGACGCCCTCAGCGGCGGGCAGTTCTGGATCGGCGGCCTCGACCCGGACCCGCTCGACCTCTTCTCCGGCGACCCCAGCATGCCGCAGACGCCGGCAGGGCCGTACTACCCCTCGCCGCTGCCGGGCTCGGCCAAGTCGCAGTCGATCGATCCGCACCTCGGCTACTTTGACCAGCGTTTCGACGACCTCTCGCTGCTCGCCGAGGATGCAGACATGGATGCTGCCATGGGCTTGGGCGAACTCCCGCCTGCCGTTGATGCGCAGCAGGGCCTGCAGTGGGATATGTTGGCGCCTGTTGAGCAGTATAATATGCAGGACTGATTGAGGACGTGTACACGTTAATGACGCTGATGAATTCTTGTTGATTTCTTTTTCTAGATAGACGATAGATGCGAATACCCATATGTAGTATATTAGTTATGAAGAAGGTTGTTGTTGTGGAGGCGAGGACACGGGTTGGATACAAATACATGATATTTCCATCTCCGATAGTTAAGCAAAACCCCTCGCCTACGCATCCCCAAGATTCGTCAACACATCCTCTCAAACACCCATCCACACACACCTCCACCACCACCGCAGCGCCACGAAAAGCGACCAAGAGAAGCGTCAAACACAAGCATCACCCAATCACACTCAACCACATAGGTACTCAGTCTACGCTTCTCACGAGAGCAAACGAATCCTATTGCGCAGTATGTACGAGGATATGTGCGAGGCTAATACATGCAAGGAGAGGGTATAGACAGCGGGCGCTACATGACTGGGACAGGTGCGGTGCGGTGCGGAAAGGAAGTAGAGGAAGTAAAGGAAGCAGAGGAAGGGAAGAAAGGGAATTAGCTAAGTAGGCAGGCATGTAGGGAGATATAAACAAACAAGACATTATGGCGGGACAATAGGACAGACGGACGCGATGCGATGCGACGTGGGGTATCCAACGCAGACGATGCCTCGAACGCTAGACTGGAATGGCACGGGTAAGGTTGCTGGGTGGTGGTGAAGCAAAGAAGTCGACGAGAAGAGAGAATGCCCACCCCCACCCATCACGACTCGAGGACCCCCAAAAAAACAAATGAAGAAAAAAACGACAGCGCCCACCTCACTCATCAGTCCACATAGGCGGCACCCACTCCTGGCCCGGAAAACTCGTAGCATGCATAACAGGCTCGTCGTCCGCAACAGCGGGGAGTTCAAAAACAGGCCTCACGCCGCGCTCATGCGGGCGCTCCCACCCAGGCGTCCCGCCGTTCGTGCTCCCGGAGACACTGCGCAGGCTGCCGACACGACCACCGCCCGAGACGCTGCGCTCGAGTTCGCGGGCCCGTGCGCGCGCTGCCTCGCGCTCGGCGCGCTCGCGCTGCGCTTCTGCGCGCTGCATCTGCGTGCGCTGCAGGCGCTCGAGGCGCGCGGTTTCTTCTTGCTGGAGGAGCTGGCGCCGCAGGGATTCAGCGCCCATGTCGACGGCGGAGCGCTGCGGGGAGGCGGCCATGGACGCGGGCTGCGGGTGCTGGAGGATGCCGATTGAGGCTTGGCGGGGGCGCGGCGAGTGGTGGCGCGTGTCGGTTTGGATGTTTGGGGGGCGCGGGCGGTCGGCGCGGGATTTGTCGAGGCCGTCGGTTGGGGCGGAGGGGAAGTCGGCGCGCGGTTTGTCCATGTCGTTGGGAATGCCGGGGCCGTCGTAGGATGGGGGGGCTTCGTCGGGGACTGGGGAGTCGTAGGGCGGCTGGGGCTCGTATGGGTGGTTGGTTGGGTGTTCTTGGAACGAAGGCCGGGAGGGGCTGTGGTGCTGGTTTGGGGGCGGCGGTGGGGGGATCGTGTCTGCGAGAGGGTTTGCCGGGCTTCTCATACCCCGTGGGTCGGGCGAGGTGGAGAGAGGCCATCCCGGGGGGTATGCGCTTTCCTCGGGACGCGGCTGCGGGCTAGGTGAGAGACGACGCATGTGTTCTTGTTGGATCGGATATGGCTGTGGCGAGGTGCGTGGCAGGACTTCTCTAAAGCCGCCGTTTTGCTCTTGAGGGTGGTGGTCAGGCGCAATATGCGGTATACTTGGTGACTTGCGCGGAGATGGTGATGAGGCAATCCTCTCGGCGTGCAGTTGCTGCTGCGCGGCGAACTGCTGCTCCACATACTGTCTCTGACGAGCGCCGACAATCTCTTGCTCCGTAGCACCATCGGGGAAGTTCATATGCCATGGCTTCTCCTGGTGCACCTCGGATATGCTGCTCATTCGAGACTTCTGCACACGCTGGTTGGGAAGAGGAGCTGGGGGCGGATTTGGTGACTGGCCTGCCGAGATGGGCGACACCACCGACACTGTACTAGCATCCGAGTGTGTGCGGCTGTTGGGAGGCATCTGAGGCCCGGAGATCTGAGGCGAAATGGGTTGCATTTGAGGATCAGAGTATTGTCGGCTGAATTGGCTGGGTGTTGCGTAGAGAAGTTGCTGCGGCGGTTCGTCTCGCGGAGATATGAACGCTCCAGATACGGGGTTGTAAGCTGCAGGAATTGCAGGAGTCTCGTATTGTGGCTCGTGCATGGGTGAGCTAACGTGGCGCTGTGAAACAGGCGGAGCCATGAGGGGTACACGACCAGGCATAGGCCCAGAGACTGCTCGGTGAGTTGGCGATGTTTGGGCGGCGAGCGACTGTTGCTGGAACTGGGACTGTTGTAGTAGTCGTTGCTGCTCTAACCACTGTTGGTGCGCAAGCTGGCGTTCCGCCCGCATGATGGCAGCATTCTGTTCTCTGTCTGCAAGTCGTTGCTGATCTGATTGGTGCTGCGGTTGGTGCTGCGGTAGGTGCTGTGATTGGTGCTGTGGTTGGGGCGGTGGCTGATGCTGCACTCGTTGCTGCATCTGTTGCTGCTGCAGCAACAACCTCTGCAGCCTGAGCTGCTCAGTCTGCGAAGCTACATACGCAGGCTGATCCCCCGAAAGCTGCCGCTCATGCAACTGCCGTTGCAGCAATCTCTCCCGCTCAATCCTCGTGGCATTAAACGCCCCCTCTTCGGCGCTGGCAAGCTGTCTTTGCTGTTCAGCCTGCTTCCGTGCTTGCAGATCCGTCTGCGTAGACGTGTATGCGCCGGGCGATTGTGCAAGCTGCTGTTGACGTTGCTGCTGTAGCCGTTGCAGCTCCAGCTGTGATGCTTCGTACGCCGCGGGCTCAGGCACTGGTAGAGTCTTGTCCGGTTTGTAATAGCCAGCTGGTGGTGGGCCATGGTTCGTCTGGCGAAGTTGTGGAGGCTGCTCAGTCGGTATGCTTGGGTGAGCAGGCTGATCAAGGCCTTCATACACTGGGCGCGGGCCTTTTACAGTCATGTTCTGAGCCTGGTGTCCTTGCGCCAGTTGCTTTGTGTTGAGGTAGGCGGGGCTTTGTTCTGCGGGCATTGCAGGTGGCTGCTGTTGCGGCATGGGGCCGGGCTGGGGCTGTAGTTGCGGTGGCTGTTGCACCTGCTGTTGAGGCAGCACCTGCGGCGGACGTGAATCCGGCGCCGCAAGAGGCATTCCCTGTAGTGGCTGCGGAGCCACAAAACGGGGGTCCATAGGATGCATTCCTGGGGCAGACTGAGGAGGGCCTTGTCCTGGATTACCGCGCATACCGAACTGCGGGGACAATAGAGGCTGCTGCTGTACAGGCGGCCATTGCTGCGCTTGCTGGGGTTGCATGTTGGCCATTGCAGAGTGTCGTTGGGCTTTCTGGGCTTTCTTTTCTTCCCTGGATAGCTTCGTCTTCGATGTGGCATCACCGGCGGCAGCTCCCCGCCCAAACAGCCCAGTGAATGCGGAGAATCTCTTTTTCTTGCCATATTCGGGCGGTCCAGTGTTGGTTGCTTGGTTTGTGTACGCTCTTGGGTCGAGATACGATGGCGAATGAGGTGGCTGCATTGGGTTGCTGTGAGTTGAAACAGGATTTGCAGGCGCTCGCTGCTGGCGTGGATCTGCTGGGTGGTAACCATATTGCGGCTCGGCGCCCGTAGTAGGTGGTCCGTTAGAAGGTGCGAGTTGGCCCTGGGTTTCTGTCATCCTCGAAGTAGCTGCATCGTAAGAAGCATTGCTGGCGCCTGATTGAAGAGAGTTCCTCCCGCTGATGTCGATCATGTCAGGATTCGGATTGAGCATAGCATTCGGCGCACTGGAAGCTTGCTGTGCACTAGGTGAAGTCTTGCCACCAAATCCTCTGAGTATGTTAGACAACTTTGGCTTTGATGACTGCTTCTCCTGTGGCTTTTGTGGTGGTGGAGCTGGCGGCTGTGTTTGAGGGCCGTAAGCCTGGTCTCCAGGCCCCTGGGGTGGTGTTCGGTTAGCCTGCATCTGCGCCAAATACTGCTGGTACTCGAAGTCGTTCCTGAATGCTGGTGGCGGCGCAGCATGCGGTGGTCCTGGTGGTGGTCCTGGCGATTGTCCCAGCGGCGGCCCCAGCGGCGGCCCCAGCGGCGGCCCCATAGCACGCGGGTCGTTATCTGGCATCAGCATTCGCTGAACTCCAACGTCTCGGGGTGTCGGCTCTCTGCGGGATTCTTCTTTCACCCAAGGGGATTGTGCGCTGTTAGCAAGCGATCTCTCGTTCGGCGTTGGTGGCGACGGCTGGGATGTGACACTCGATGCGGTCTGCATTGGCGGGTTCGTATTACTGTAATTCCGCTGACCCAGATCTCTAGAACCGGCGTCCATGAAAGTAGATGGTTGTGGCTCCGATGCAGTCTGAGGCGGCGATACTGATTCGCCTGGCGGCCAATGCATGTCTTGGACAGGTGGGACAGACGGCTTTGCACCAGCAGCGCCTCGCTTTGGAGGAGAACGCCTCTGGTATGGCTTTGGTTTGCGTGATGCAGCCATGGCACCGGCGCGAGCTTGCTGGTTGATCTGATCCTGTGGTCTGCCGTCCTCGTCTGTGGGTCCGCTGACGAAGCTCATGGGCCGCTCGAAGCTGAATCTTCGTGCAGCAGCATCATCGTCATCATCCTCCGTCTCTGTAGGAACGGATACAGGCGATGCTTGGAATTTACTTTGCGGCTGTTCGCCCGGTGTGGGGCTGGATGGCACACGCAACGGGTGACCGCTCTCGTCCCGTACATCCTTTACAACGCCGTTGTGGTCAGCGTACAAGTCAAAATCCTCGTTTTCAGATCGCGGCGTGTGCTCGTCCTTTGCTTCGGTGGGGGGTTCTTCAAGAATCTGCGAAGGGGCCAATTGGTTCTTCATCGACGTCGAGTAGTCACGTTGCATCCGGTGGATTGTCGAGGGCGTGGACCTTCCAGCATTGCTCGAGGCAGGCGATATGGGAGCGCTGTCGGAAACCATGGAGGATATCACTGACAGAAGCGACTTGGAGCGCTCGGGAGATGACGGTTCAGGCATTAGCGTTTGGTGGTGGGCCCGATGAGCTGATTCAGGGGGCGCATTGTCCGCAAAATAGTCGTTCGAATCCATCTGGGGGGCGATGTTGGAATCGGCAGCCTGGTCTGTGTGCTGTTCGGGGTGCGCAACTGCAACGCTTGGGACCGGAGCTTTCGGCGTGATTAGGTCGCTGTCATCGTCTACATCGGGTTTGCTAATCTCAGAGCGGGAATCGGCAACGATGCTGTCGTGGTCCCATGATGCAAGCGATGAGGTGGATGCGGCATATTCCTCAACGGCGTGGACGACTTGGTATGGGGTTGCAGAGACGCGCCGGGTAGAGGCTGGCCTACTACCGGCCCGCTCGGCCTGCATGGGGGTTAGCGCGCCGTCGGCCTCTCGCTTCTGGACCTCGACCTGGACCTGGAGCATGCCATCGTCTCCACGTTTATGAGCAACGGGCGATGCTGGCGGAATTGGCGAGACTGGCGAAACTCTGCCTGCTTTTTGCTCTTGCAGTCCCGCCACGCTCACCATGATCGCAGTGCGGGAGGTTTCCTGGGCTGTTTCGAATCGCTCAATGCCAGGCCGTTCTTCCGTGTTACTCTCTTGGTGTACTTCCGCCGGAGTAGGTCTGTTGGTACTCTCTAGCATCGGCCGGTTGGTAGAGGAACCATCAGAAACCACCGTGTAGAATCTGTCAAGCGTCGGTCTGTTCTGTTCAGCGAGAATTTCTTCTTGCGGTGCAGGGGTGGGCCCTGTATTCCCCGGCTCAGATGGGGTCGAGACAGGCGAGATGTCGGTAGCTTGGAGAGGATCATCAACAGATCCCCGATGCTCCTCGTATCTGTTGTTGGCGGACCTCTTTTTCATGGAGACTGTCGGCGACACGTCGCCTTCGGCAATTATCCCTATCTCGTATCGTGGCTGTCGATCCCTGTCGTCTGGAGCTGATTGCAGATGGTGACCTTTGCCATTGAATTGCCCAGGAAGATCATGATCTTCATCGGACACCGGACTTGCGTCAACAACCTCCATATCACGGCTCAAATGTTGCCTGTTGCTAGACATGCTCGCCCGTGATGAACTCAATCCTTGCTTGAACTGTCCGGGTGCAGTATCTTCCTCATCAGACACATCGCCTGCGCCCACAAGTTCCGTCTCCCAATTCTGGCGCAGCCCATACTTCTCAGCTTTCCTCTCGTCTTCGTCATCGGAAACATCGTCCATAGGCGCTTTAGTCGGTGCAAGCAGTGGGCTGACGTCAGCTGCATCTTGGAACAGACGAGTCTTGCGCTCGACACTTGGGCGCCGAGAAAGCCAGGGCGTCTTTTTTTCGTCGTCGCTACTCTCCACAGGCCAGGGCTGGCGTTCGTATTGCAATGGCGCTCCGCCTCCCACAGGACGCACCATACTTGTCTCTGAGTCTTCGCTCGCCCGCTTTCGATCATCACCGGCTCCCAGCGCCAATGCTCGCTTTGCTAGGACAGGCGAGACAGCACCAGGCCAGAAGCCTTTTGCAGCAGGCATCGAGTGGCGGTTCGCCTGTGGTAGCGACGAATGGCTTCTGTAGCTGTTGGCGATGTCGAGAGAGCCACGTGTGGGGGTAGGTGTAACGGAGTGCGCCCCTTGCATCGATTTTGCCTCGCCAAATGCTCCGATCAACGGGCTGGCTCCCGCACTTCTGGAGGTGTTCCGTGCCTCGTCAGCCAAACCACCTGGGATTGGAGGCACAGGTGGGATACATGTCTCGAAATCTGGTGACCCAGTGGTTCTAGACGACGAGGGGTGCTCGAACGATGCGCGGTAGGCGGGGTGTACCCCCCAATCTCCGGGTGCATGGTAAGAGTGTGGACGGTCGCCAAACGCTTTGGGCAGATCTGACGATGCTCGTCTCGATGATTCGGAGACCAAGGACACGGTGCCCGATAGAGCAGTACTGGAGGGTCGTGATCTCGAACGGCGGAAGGGAGACGAAAAGCGGCGCCGTTTCTTCTCGGTCTGAACGAGCGAGGTATCGGTCGAAGCCCGGGTAATGGGGGTCATTGACCGTCTGTCGGGATCCTCATAGCCATCGTATGCGGGCGGTGTCGAGTCCTACATCACACATCACATCAGCACAGGGACTGATAAGAGGTAAGGGAATTGCAGCTGGTGAATTCATCATTATGAACTACGCGAAGATGGAAGCGAAACACACAGGATCTGGCTGGATATATCATGCGCCTGAACAAGATGATATTAATGTCGAGAACGCCCAAAACGATCAAAACGTCAATATCAAACCCTCTCCACGGTCCGTCCAGCCAATCGTCGCAGCCTCATCTGCCAAGCGTAGAAAGAGAGAATTGTGGTAACATTCTCGTGTCGGGCCATAAAAAGAAGGAAATGAGAGAGGAAATCATTTGTCTACCTTGTCGCGATTGAAGCGGCTCTTGCCTTTGGCAAACAGGCCCTTGGCGCTGGTCATGCCTTTCCCACTGAGGACGCCGGCGGTATGCAGCAGATCTTTGCCCTTGGCTTGCATCTGCTTGGTTTGTATCGAGTGGCTGGCAGTACGACTGAGGAAACCACCAGGACCAGACTCAGACGCCGACGCAGTGGTGGGCGAGTTTGTGTTTGAGGGCGATTGTGCATCTTGGTTGGTTATGGATCCAGTAAATTTCCCAAGCATGGCAAGAGAGCCGGTGTGTTTGTGCCGAGCTGCGTTTGACTGAGGCTGTGGCTGAGGGTAGGTCTGAGTAGCGAGGCTTGGGTTTGCCTCATGTGCGGATGATAGCCAAGCACTGAGTCCGTGGTCCGTCGTAGCCCAATGGTCGCGAGTTTTGTTGTACGTAGCAATACGTTCTGCAGTTGAGCTGATCGTCGCAATCTCTCGGGCACCCAGGGGCTTGCCGGAGGTAGAGTTTGTGGTGTCTGCAATAGGCAACTTCTTGTCTGCCTCATCAATCCTGGATGGCTCGGGCAACGTCGAATCAGCTTCAGTTGTGGTAGACGGCTCTGGTACGCCAATCGAAGCAGAAACGGCGGGGTTTGATGATATACGCTCAACATGCTGTTCCGGCTCTCCAGACTGGCCTTGTGTCAAGTTGGAGAGTGGGCTGTGCTCCGCACTCCATCGAGGAGGCAGGTCGACAGCTTCAGGATCCAGCGAAGAGTTAACGATGTGCAAACCCGGGGACCTTGTTTGTTCGCGAGTTGGGCTAGAGAGTCCCATCGTAGGCGCCACTGGGGGAGTGACAGGCTGAGCCATCAGATCGGCGTCAGTGAGAGGTTCGGGCTTTGTCACAGTAAACGTGTGTTCAGGACCAAAGTAAGCGTCCGGATGGCCCCCTGGGTACTGCTCGGTTTCTATGTGCTCGGAAACAGGAGTAGAAACGTTGTTTCCGCCTTTGGTTGGTTCCGGAACCGCGACTGGAGCTTGGTTGTCTGGGGTCAACAGATGGTTACCCTTCTCTTCCCAACTGAACCGATTCAGCGCCACTGGTTTCTGGGGGGTGAGAGGTTGCGTAGGAGACGATGCCTGCTCGTGAGGGTTGCGGTCAGCACCATACGACAGCGGCGGCGACTCTGGGCCGTCCTCTCCATAGTAGTGGTTCAGTATAGAGCTGGTACGGTCCGCATCTTGACTTCCCGGTCGAAGCGAAAGGCTTTTGGGCGAGCCCGCAGGGACTGCTGCAGCACGTAGCGGGCTGAGGCTGGCAACAATTTCTTTTCGTAGACGGTCACTCTCTTGGTCGCCAGCCATCACGTCGGTGCTCATCTGGGATATCATGAGGGGGCGCTGAGGTCGTTCGAGTGGTGCTGTGTCTTCATCTGCAAACGGAGGGGACTCGAAAATGGGCGTATCCTTCTGAGGTGGAGTGGGAGGCGCGCTCGACATGGCAGAGATTGTACGATCCAACTGAAGCGGCCGGGGCATGTAAGCATCTCCCTCGACCGAGCTCTTGAAGTCGTCTTGTTCTTGTTCTTGTTCTTGGTCCTTCTCGGAATCTTGGCCGAGACCGGCGGTCGCTCGCAGTGACTCGCCCATGGCAGCACCAGCTTCCTTCAAAGCCAGAATCGGATCGAACGGTTCAGATGAGTTGATCTGGTCGACGGGCCGCGACGGGGTTGTGGGCGCCAGATCAGCATCGGCAAGCGACGAAGAAGCCATGTTTTGACCCAGCTCCTTGTCGTTCTGGCCCTGATCGGAGGGTGTGACGGCCATTGTGGCGTACGACTCCCACTGGCCAGGCAGCTTAGGGCGGAACTCTTTAGTGGGACTGCTGGGTTTGCTTGGGCCCTTTGTTGGAGACGCCGCACGCGAGTTGTCGTGGCTTCTTTCCCATGACTGAATGCTGTTCCGCGAAATGTTTGACTGCGTGGAGCCGCGCCTTGAATGCGAAACATCGCCAAATTTGCCAGCTAGTGCCTGCACACGGCCTTTGCTAGGAGACTCTGAGCGTTCGCGGGGGATGGCGTCACCGATGGGAGATTGCGCATGGTGCGAGTCCAGAAAGGCGTCTTGCGACTGCTTTGAGGCGGCGCTGAGCTCGGGAGCGGCGCTTTTTGGGCTGTGAAGCATGGCAGCTGCAATGTCTGATTCGCGCGTAGCGTACGCTGATGAGGGGCCACTCAAACCACCGTCCATGGCTTCAGCGGTGTCTGGACTATCTGCTGCAATCTGCGCCGCCTCTGGCTCGGGCAGCTTCGAGTGAGAAGCAACCACAGGCGAGCGTGCAGGACTCTCGCCGCGAGTCGGTGTGGTCAGGCCGCTGCGAGGCAGCGACGAGCTGGAGAGGTTGCGGGAATGGCTGGGTGGAGGGCTGCCCAGAGCCTGAGGTGCGGGCTGCGCGATGTGCATGGAGGTTGGCCGGGAAACTGGAGTCCCTGCTTCACCCGGCTCCTCGGCGATTACGGGTGTGCTACCATCACCAAGATTGCGATTTTTCAACGCCGAAGTGGCAGAGCTAGGCACGCGACTCATAATGGGACTAATGCCAGACGTGCTGCCAGTGTTGCTCCGCGACATGTCTGAGCCCGAGTCTTTTGATACGGGGGTTGGGGGAACGGAGTTTTGGTCATCAGTGCGTGTAAAGGCCTTGTCTACAACTGCACGTAGCCCCTGGTCCTGGCTCGGTGACACGACAGACGGCTGAATGTCGGGGCCACTGGACCAGAAATCGCTGTCGAGAGCAGCAAGACCTTCAATCTGCGGCAGTTCTTTCTTGTCGAGCGGTCTTGTGACATCGACGTCGGGCAAGTATTCGCTCTTCCTTTCCGCCACGGTATCCAGAGGTTGCTGCAGCTTCTTGTCGGCCACGGGAGACGCTGGGTTGTCGTGGGAGAGGGAGTCGAGGCTGGGCCGTGAAGAGTCGAGCGAGGCACGTTCTCGTACACGCTCCTCCTCGACGCGCTTGTATATATCGGCAGGGCGGATGAAGGGCAGCGGCTTATCCGAGTGGCTGCCGGTGCGGCCGCGGGGGGACATGGCAACGGGAGAAAAGTCATGCTGGCCTATGCTGCTCTTGCGGGGCGGGAACTGGGAGATTGGAGAGGTGGTGGATTCGACAGGCGAGAATTGCGTCTGGATTGGAGGCGGGGCGGGGGCGGGGGTGGAGGCAGAGAAGGCGCGGTGCTCCTCGCCGGCGTCGAACGAGTTCTTGCGGCGGGGCCTGGGCAGAGGGGCCTGGTGGTAGGGGTCGGTGAAGCTGCGCGAGGGCTGGGCGGCGTGGTAGGGCTGGGGCTCTGGCTGCTGGGGGGGCGTGTCGACGCCATACTCGTCGTACTCGTCGTAGTCGCCCCAGTCGTCGCCGTCGTATGCGTTCTTCTTGGCCTCGACCCACTTGCGGGTTTTGGCACGATTAATATTAGTCTTGTACGAGACAGGCTGGCCAGCAGAGAAGGGCGACGAGGTGCGGTCACTGCGAGCGGGTGAGGATTAGCGTGGGGAGAGGGGGAGGGAGAGGCGACGGATGCGGCACAGCACGCAGCACGTACAGGGGCGACTTGACGGCCTCCTCGTTGAAGCGGAAGGGCCCGGACATTGTGGAGAAGGGAAAGGCGGATTGGGCGCGGGAGCCCTATTCCTGGCGACGTGTGCAGCGCATGCGTCGTGGATGCGGATGGGGAGCTCCAGTCAGGTCAGAAGTCGAGAGTCAAGACAGGGCTGACAAGTGGAGCGATGGATGAGGGATACGTCAGCAGTTGGCAGTCAGCGAGGCGGCGCAACACCAGGCACAGTGCAACAGCAGCAGCGGTAGGACGAGCGACAAACAAAAAGAACTCGAGCGAGTGGTTGTGAGGAGGAGGCTGCAATGCACATGGGCACGCCGTAGGTACGGGCGAAGACGAAGAGGCCCCCCATACCGGTTTCCCGCGCTCTGCCCATGCCATGTCATTTACGAGCTGAGACCCGCCCAGGGACAGGGCCACGTCCCTTGTGCCAGCCGTGAGCGCCAACGTTGGCCTTTCTCAACACCTCCGTCCCTCCGCCCAACACACCACCACCACCGCCACCACCGCTGCCATCCTCGACCCTTCTACTCGACTCCACTCCACCCCACCCCCACTCTACTCGTCTGCCCCCGCCCGCACGCGAACCCGCTCCCCGCCCCCGCCTCCCGTCCGCTATCTCGTGCGCCCGCGGATCCACCACTCTGCGCCTCGAGCACCTCCCTTTCGTGCCCACGCACTCCCTCCGGCTCCGCACGACCACCTCGCTGCACGCACAGGGAGCGCACCCTCACTCTCTCACCCCCGCCATGGCCGTCTCCATCCAGGACCGCACCGATGAGTTCCGCTCCATCCTTGCGCAGGCGCAGCGGCGACAGGCCCAGTCCAAGACGGGAGCTCAGCGCCAGTCGCTCCTCACAGCCCAGGAGAAATCGCAGGCAAGCGTCTCGCCCCAGCGCCAGCGCTCCGAGTTTGCGCGCACCGCCGCCGACGTCGCCCGCGGCGTCGCTGGCACCATGCAGAAGCTCGAGCGCCTCTCGCAGCTGGCCCGCCGCAAGACGCTGTTCGACGACCGCCCCGTCGAGTTTGACGAGCTCACCTTTGTCATCAAGCAGGACATGACGGCCCTGTCAGGCCAGGTGCAGAAGCTGCAGGCCATGAACGCCAAACTGCACCCCAAGACCAAGCCGGGCGTCGACCAGGAGGGCGAGCACAACACAAACGTGGTGCTGCTGCTCAAGGACCGTCTGCAGAACGTCGGCACAAACTTCAAGGACGTCCTCGAGGTCCGCACCAAGAACATGCAGGCCTCGCGCTCGCGCACCGAGCAGTTCCTGTCGACGGCACAGTCGTCGTCGTCGCTCGACACGGGCAGGACCGACTCGCCCCTGTACCAGACTCCCCAGCGCGGCCGGTCGCCGGGCGGCTTCCGCAACACCAACGCAGCCCAGCAAGACCTGCTCTCGCTCGAGCCATCGGGGTCGTCGGCCCTCACGCGCGGCGGCGCCCAGTCGGATGCACAGCTGCTGCTCATGGAAGAGGCGCAGCCGCAAAACGCCTACATCCAGGAGCGCGGGCGTGCGATAGAATCCATCGAGTCGACGATCCAGGAGCTTGGCGGCATCTTCAGCCAACTGGCGCAGATGGTGTCAGAGCAGGGCGAGCAGATTCAGCGCATCGACGCAAACACCGAGGACGTGGTGGACAATGTCGAGGGAGCGCAGCGCGAGCTGATGAAGTACTGGAGCCGGGTGCAGGGCAACCGGTGGCTTGTGGCCAAGATGTTTGGTGTTTTGATGATTTGTGAGTGTGGTTGATGTTTTTGATTTTGCATGGAGCAGCCTGCTAACCAGATTGCAGTTTTCCTGTTGTGGGTTCTCATTGCAGGGTAGACGACGGCGGCGACGACGACATCTCTGCATACCTACTCTTTGCATACTCTCGGCGTTAGACAAGACGAGAGGCAGCGGGGCCAGCATGGACTGGCTCGCGCTGCATGACGGCATTGTAACGGCACTGTATACTTGGACATTCTTTGGTTGATTTTACCTGTATAACTGTAACTAACACCCCCTTTTTTTCCTGTGCCGTAGAAAGCGTGTACCGCAGCGTGCAGCATGCGGCTATGTAGCTGCTGGAGTAATAGATGTTCTGCACCCATGGATGTTTTTTTTTCTTTTGCAGACAAAGGCCCAGACTCGGGTATCCATGATGTGCAACAAAGCGTCTGGAGGGTGCCGAGTTTGGTAAGCTAGGCATCGGACGTGGTAGTCTAGCCAGAAGCAAAGTCCTGGTGGCCCTGAATAGTCGCAAGTGTGAAATTTCCGATTGCCGTACCTAATTACTAGTCAGTTAGCTGGATGTAAAGTTTTGTCATGCCATGTCGAACTAGCAGGTACTCGATACCAAGCACTACAGCCGCCGTGCATGTAGCTAATGTATGTGCAACATGTGGGTCGCCGCAGCACGTCACACGCGAGCAGAAATAGACACGGCGGGCCCCCAGCAGTCGGCCAAACGCGTTGCACAGGGCCAAGGTGTGACGGCGGCCGTGGCAGCTTCGAATGCGACGGTTGTAGTGGAGGGGAGGGGTAGAGAGGGGGGGTGGGAGGGGGGGAGAGGTGGGTGAGAGTACGGGCAAGGCCGGCAAGCGTCGAGTGTCTGTCAAGCGTCCGTCAAGCGTCAACCGTCAGTAATGGTCAATGGATGAGTACCTATGGATCGGATGGTGCTTTGACATGTCCTGTCCAGTCCAGCGTGTGGTTGGGGGCCGGGGTGCGGGGCGGGCAATTGTCTACTAGCAGGTAGTCGGCTGTCACGAGCTGCTGCCCGGATCGCAGCCAGCCGAGACGCCATGGCCATGAACGAGCGAGCGGGCGGGCGAGGGAGCATTTGGCTTCATGCAGCGTGTGCCCTTTGCCAGCAGCGACGAGTAACCTCGGCGGGAACCTGCATGTTTGCGTGCAACCGCAGAGGGGGACGGTGCGTACCTACAAACGTATTGCTGCTGAGAGAGCGTCGTCGTCTTCCATGGCCGTCTTTCACCGCCGCTTTACTTACCTTCGACCCCCCCCCCACCCACTCGCCCTCGTGCTCCGGCTGCCCTTCATTTGGCCGCCCCCAGTTCTAGGCCTGTTCCCAGCTCACCATCGCCCAAACTCAAACCCGCTCTCCCGACGCCTCTACCCGCCCTCCGCTGCCCGCCGCTGCCGCCCGCCCTGACATCATACCCATCACGTATAATAACTCGGCCTGCATGCGCGCCCCGGCGCAATGCCGCCCACGACTCCCTCGATACCCTTGTCGTCCCCCAGCCATGGCCTGACCATGCTCATCTTCGACGACGCCCTCTACCGCTGCGAAGCCCTGCGCCTGCCCGACCACCAGCATGAAGACGACCTCGACGCCCACCTAGTCGCCCGCGCAAAACAGTATTCAACCACCTCGACCCCCTCGACCCCCTCGACCACCTTGACCACCTCGCCCGCCATGGACGACGCCTCCGCTGCTACAGCCCACCGTGACTCCATCGCCTCCAATTCCTCCGCCGCCCACTCGGTCCTTTCCAGCTCCTCGTCCTTGCAAACCTCGACCCCGCGCAAGAAGCGAGCCTCGGCCCTGTTTTCCCTCTTCCGAAAAGACTCAGCCCTCCACTCTGCCTGCCCTTCGCCCTCGCACGACCAACACCACGCCAGGCCCCGTGCCTCTAAATCCGTCTTGACTGCCGACGAGGCCGATCGCGTCCTCGGTGGTGCTGCGCAGTCACCCGAGATAGGCTCTCTGCGCGACTCGGGATACAGCGAGAGCGGCATGTCGTCGATCGAACTCTCCCGCTCGCTCAAGAGAATCTCCCTGTCTACGGCTTCAAAATCAACGCCAAGCACGCCACTTCGACGGAGCTCCAGCGGCCAGTCTCCTGCGACGGAAGAGGCTTGGGCAAGCTTCCGGGCGCAGCAAAAAGAGCAATTTGAGCGCGTGGCGGCTTTCGAGTGCAACCAGCGCAAGGCTTTGTCGGCGCATCATCAGTTTTCGCTCAAGCGACTTGCCGAGCAGCACGAAAGCAGCAAAAAGGAGCGCAAAGAACAGGTGTGTGCCTAGATCAGCTTCGGTGCAATCTGCTCCCAGACACTCTGCTTACACGAACCAGCACATACTCGAGCTGGAAGATCTCGAAGATGCGCAAATCACTGCCGAGGACAACATGCGCAAAGCTCAGGAGCAGGAAGCACAAAACGTTGCGACCGCACTCCGCCATATGGAGGCCTATTGCCTCTCGTCCAACCCCGACCCTGATTTCTCTCACACCGTCACCCAAGACGACTTCAAGAAACTCGACCGCCAGCGTCTGATCCAACAAAGCCTCCCACGTAAGCACGAGAGTGCCATCAACGTCCTGCGCGCGCGGCAAGAGCGTGCACTGAAACTGAAAAACCATAAACAACAAGCAGAGCTCGAAACCATGGACGCAGAATACGAAAAAGAAAAAGCAGCAGAAAGCGAACAGTTTGCTAGTGAATCAGCCCGGCTCGAGGTCGTCATCGAAGCCCGGCGGAAGCGCCTCCTCCAGCGGTGGGAGCTCAAGTCGGAGGTGTGGCGACGCGACTGGGAAGCAGAGCACGGCACCCCACTGAGCGGGCGGTTCGAGCACGAAGACTGGCCGCTGGTACAACAGGACGGCGACATACCTGCGTCCAGCGCATTGGCTCAGTACGCCCCAAAGGCTGCCCAAGCCGAGCCGCATCAAGACCCGTCATGACAGCATCAGCGTGGCGTTTTGCATTTTGTTTCTCACGACCATTTCCTTCTCCGTCGTACGTCTCGCGCCGATTCGGCCTACAGCGTAGCGTAGCATATATTATACCCCCTTGCACTGCAGTCGGCGTGCATGTTTTCTCACATGTCCCTCTTCTTTTTTTTGCTCTGCGTATACAGCGGTTATGTACATGTTGTGGTGCGGTGGGATTGGGCAGGACCGCGCGTTGGATCCGGTGGTGTGGCATTTGTCACGGACGGCGAGGAGCAGCAGCAGCAGCAGCAGAGGAATGGACCGGCTGTACATGCGTCGATAGTAGCAATTTAATGAATCATATCACGAACGCACCAGTCTTGTTCCGTGGGTAGTATTCAAGTATCAGGTATAGGCTGGCGCCGGAGCTGCTAAGGTATTTACACGACAACCAACCAGCCAAAGCCCATAGCGCCATCAATCTAGCGAAAAAACAGCACGAGTTTCAAAATACCCATACCTCAAACAAACAGACCTCCCAAACCAAACTGCCCATCCCAAACCAAATAACCCAAGCCCAGCCAATCCACCCGACCAACCACGCCGCCCCAAACCCGGCGCAGCCCCCATCACGCCAAAACCGCCCGCCTCTTGGCACCGATTTTCCCAGCACCACCGAGATAACCCCAACGACACCAAACGCCGCCGCCGCCGACGACGACGACGACGACGAAGAAAAACCCTCCATCTCATCCGCGCGCACCGCACCGCACCCCTTCTTCTCTCTCCCCACACACAGACACACGGCCGGACGGACAAACGGACGGACGATTGAACGACCTCAGGACCGAACACACGCCTCCACACGCACGCAGCAGCACTCGCAACAACGATGCCCATCCTCCCGCTCCTCGCGCGCCTCCCGCGGCCCGCCTTCGCGCCGCTGACACGCCAGCTTAGCACGTCGCTGTTCGGCCGCCGGGCTACCGCTTCTCCCTCTGCCTTCGCGGCCACACGGCCTAGCGTCAACACATCGAGCGCCAGTGTGAGTGTGGGTGTCAGCGTGCTCGGGGCGCTCCAGCAGGCGCGCGGGATGAAGGTGCGCAGCTCTGTCAAGAAGCTGTGCGAGGGGTGCAAGAGCGTGCGCCGGAAGAAGGGGCGCTATGTTTATATTATTTGTAGCAAGAATCCTAAGCATAAGCAGAGGTGAGTTTTTGGTTCCTTTGGGTTGGGGTTGGGGTTGGCTGACGGGTTTCTAGGCAGGGATAGAGTGCATGGGTGGTTCACACCTTTGAGGAGAGTGAGAGGGGAGCGATAGGGATTGCGAGGGGATGTGGGGATGGAATGGGGTGGGATGGGGTGGGAATGGAACAGGACAGAACAGAAAGAGAGGGATTGTATCATATGATGTGTATGCGTACGGCATAACGGCGTTTGGAATTCGCATGGCGCGGGGGATTTAGAACCAGAGAGGGGGGGGCAGAGAGAGGACGTGGGCACCGGTATGTCGCTACGCTGCGGCTCTACGACGCTGCCCCGTCCGTCTCGTGTACTACATAGCGACGAAGAGCAGCAATTCACACGCCCCCGCATCACCACCTCTCAAGTTACAGGGAAGATGGACAATATGTATTCCGCCCTGGATGCGTCCGCGTTTCTCTATTTATCAGTGGAATCTGACAGTGGGTTAGATACTGAGTACCTCCACGCATCCTGAGCAACTAACAGGGCACCGTAGGTAGTCAGCTGCATACTAGATGCCTCCACACATATACGCCACTACCTCTCAAGCTGCAAAAAGCGGGCGACAAGCGATCATTGCTATAGATCCTTGGTGTCTGTAAAGGGACCCAGTACACTACCTAACTATAGCGCCTAAGTAGTTGATCGAGGTGCGTAGAATACAACACACAACTAACTCAACATCAAAGTCCGTTCAGGTACCCAAGAGCCAAATACGCCGCCTACGCCATACTCCCCCCACTCCGACTCTCACTCCCCACGAGCCCCGCAAGCTTCAACAGCTCCCTATCAGCATCCTGATCGCCAGTCCCAAGATTAATCCTCCTGCGCGCCTCGGCCTCGCGCGCCTCAAACGCCCACTCGCGGCGCTGCGCCTCCGCCACCTCATCGCCGCCGCACCCCCACACCTCAAGGCTCTCGACCGCGAACCGGTCCTGCCAGTCGCTGCCCCGGCGCGCAGGCAGCTTGCTCGGGTAAAAAGAGCCCCCGCCGCCAGCGAGGTGCGTGAAGACGCCGAACTCGAGGCCGTCGTCCAGGTGCAGCGATACCGGCGCTGGCCGGAACACGCCGTAGGCGTGGCTGTGGGCCGACGACTGCGTGGGTATCGCGCTGCCGAGGCCGAGGCCTGCGGGGTGCGTGGGTGCTTTGTTGAAGTAGACGTAGTTGGGGCTGAAGGGCGATGCGTCGAAGACGTCGTGTGAAGGGGAGAGCTGGAATAGCTTGGTCGAGGCGTCGCCGAAGCACTGTTTGCCTGTGTGCTTCCACTGCGCGGGGATGTAGGCGCCGTAGGTGATTGTTTGGGACGGCGTCGTGCTGCTGGTGTAGCGCGTCGGCGGGAGCGTGTCCTGGATGGTGCGCTCGCGGGCGTTTGTGGGCGTCGCGGGGAGGAGGCGGCCGGAGACGAGGAGGATCGTGGGCGCGCGCCAGTTGAAGACTTGCTTCTCAAAGGACCCCATGCTGAAGCCGTGTGTGTTGCCGCTGTACAGCGGGCGCAGCCGCCGGAAGAGTTCGGCGCCCTTGATGAAGAAGGACAGCTGGCTGAGGACCGTCAGGTTGAGAATCTCGCCGGGCGAGCGCAGGATCGGCTCCGGGTCCGTCACGGCTTTGGGGGCGGCTATCACTGGGTGCGTCTCGAGTGTTGGGGATGTCGAGGCGGATTTGCGCTTCGCTAGGTCAAAGTCGCGGGCGAACAGGAAGTGTTCGAACAGGGGGTTGAGACCGTCGAACAGGTACGGCAGTGTTGTTGACAGGACCGTGTCGAAGGTGCGGTATGTGACTCCAGGCTGGTTTTCTACGCCAAAAGACGAGAGGATTATGTGCGCGACTCGGCGCAGATTGTCGACACGCTCGTCGGAGAGCTCGGGGGCGAGAGAGGAGAGGCTTTGCTGCGCGTCTATCGGCGCAACGAGGAGGAGCAGCTCGACCAGCTTGAGGAGGTTGTCGGTGGGGATGATTGAGTGGTGGACGTTTGACTGTTCACCGTGCTTGAAGACATCAAGAGAGTCCATCGAGTCGAGTGCGGCCAGTACCAGCTCATCGTCGTCGTCGTCGTCGCCGTCGTCGTCTTCGTCGTCCCCTCCCACCGCATCGACTGCGAACCCCGCACTACTGCTCTTCCATTCCTCTGTACCGCTCGAAGTAGTATCGGCCTTCTCTTTACCCTCAATTTCGGATCGTATCCCCTTGTCATATATTGCCAAGCTCCTGTATATCTCTCTCCGCCATATCACATGGCTGCGCTTCTTGATGACCGCCCCATACCTCTCCGTCAATATCGTGACGACCTTAAGTAGCGCCTCGTACGTGAGAATTGCAGGCGCCTGGCTAGAGAAAGGGAACGCGCCCAGGTAGCTGGCCATCTGGAAGACGACCGGCCCCACGCCTAGCGTGTCCGGGAGCTCGAGAAAGCGACATAGTGTGGCCTCGCTCCAGTACCGCACGCCCGACTCGGTGTCGGCTAGGGAGCGGAATACCGAGTTGAAGCAGTACAGCTCCAGGGGCGAGTAGCTCTTCTTTGCGAAGCGCTCGGCGAGGCTCTGGCTGAGCTGCTCTAGCTCGTGTTAATGGGGGTGTCTGTGGGGGCACGGCGTTGGGTGCCGCGATGTGTGCAACGAGATGCAGATGGCATACCGAGACTCACGTGCGGCGCTTCAGAGGAGGCGCCTTGACCCATGGTTGCAATACTGCCTGGGTTGGTGACGTTGTTGTGGTGAACGTGACGGTATGCATGGGGCTTATCGATTAGGCGCCTACCTACTTATCGACACTCTCACGGGGAAGGATAGGTAAATGAGATATAAGCACAAGCCACAGCACTAAACACAAATCACAGCTTGACTTAACTATCAAAATTAACCAAACAAGTTCAAGGCCTCCTGAGATATCTTTGGCCAGAAAGGTGCCTGCATCTCACTTACTCTTCCCTGCGAGAGCCACACTACGCTCACAACCACCATCATCCGGTCATTCGATCATTCGACCTCTCTCCTCGCTTAGCTCCCCCACTCCCCCGGCATCTACAGCTACCGAGCTTGGGTGACTGGAGTGGCTCGCGCCGTCAGTCTGCTTCCCTCGCCGCTACGGTAGGCTCGGAGGGTTGCTCCGGTTGTGCCTCGACTGTGGTCTGTGCTCGACAACTATACCCAGTGGGAATGCCTATGGTGCTAATCCCATGCTAATCATGATGGGGTAATCTGAATATTACCATAGTCGCCCATTCGGCTGTAGTTACAGTGTCTGTTGAGCTTAACGGCCGTACACGCATGCCGAGAGTGCGTTTCTCTACCAGACATGGCTTTTGCTCGCCGGGAGTTCTCCCCCAGAACACCTACATGACTGAGAGTCCATGCATGTTCTGAAATACAGTCTTTCAGGCTGCAAAGTCCAGGCTCCGAACAGTGTGACCATGACATCTTGAGTAGCTGGGCTCGGCACCTCCAAGCAAGGACCAGTGGCAGAGTCCGCGGACAGGGTCCTTCATGACCTCACCTTGAACAGGCCTAGGCCGCTGCCGACTGAAGCACAGAACTGGATGGCCCGGTCATATTGCCCGCAGTTATCGACACCATTCAGCAAACTCCTCTTTTGAGTATGTTCGTGACCGACCTCTGACATGCTCAGCACTACATGTGCCAGGGCGACCTTAGCGTGGTCTTTGCCGTGGCTTTTCCAGAACGGCCTTTTCGGCCTGACGAACTCGGCCCTCCGTTCCCGCATCAGCCCACAGAGCTGCGGAAGCTACCCTTTGTGACATATTAATGCCGAGAGAGCCGTAGCTGTCGAGTGCCGTCTCCCTCGCTGTGTGTATATCAATCCAGCGCTTCAAAGCAACATGCTGATACCAGTATTTCGAAGGTAGAGTCTGTAGGGCTTCGGTACTTTTCGCCGGGTCCAATTAGTACATACAATTCCAAGCCCGCTTATGCGAGTAGATCATGCATGATTGAAATCCATTTGCACCACAAGATCCTGCATGTTTCGATGCGGACTTGGGGCCCAGAACATCCAACACTAAGACATGTCACTCCCAGTGTCAGTGCAATTCAGTGCCCTACTTTTTCATTTCTCGTGGCATCCGCGAGGCTTGTTTCAGTTTTACGAACCGATTCGCCCAAAGCCGGTCGGATGCCTAACTTGGACAATACTGATGCCCGTGCTGGTGTTGGTGTTGGTGCTGGTGCTGGTGCTGGTGCTGGTGCTCAAACAAGGCATTGCTCGCACCTCGAGCTGACGCCGCATGGAACTGGATGCACAGGTGCAGGTCCATTACCTTGCGCTGCTCCTTCGTCCAACAAGTGGTAACGCCCCCGCTCACACCATTCCTGACTGTTCCACGCAGGCTTTGTTTGGCTCTGTCGCGCCGATTACCGTGACGTTGAGCGCCAACGGTCGGTCGTCGAAGCACGGCTAACCGCATTCGCCGTGACGACATGCCACTGGCCGCGGAGAAGAGGTGCGAAATTCTCTGCCGTGATCAACACCATCTGCCAAACCTGCCTTTTCAGGACCATGGGAACGCTGCTCTCTCTTCCATTGGCGGACCAACCTCCGCCGATGCAATGCGATATTGCCAGGGCCCTTCCCGTCTGCAGCACCGGTCAGATACCGCCTAGCTTGATTGTCGACGAGCCGTTCAGCAGCTGACTGGCTGGAAAACTATCCACAGTATTCAACAGTGCAAGAGAGTTGCTTTGTTCGGTATGCTGGACTGCTTCGATGCGAGCTCAGTGCGAAAGGGGAGGGGGGGGGCGACCAGGACAATCGCTTGTGCTCGCGGACGGACTTGGACCGTTGCGTGACCAACATGGAACAAGTGCTTCAATCCTAATCATAGTTATCCACAAATAAGGAAGAACGGTCCAGCCGCCCAACATGTCATTGCTCAAGGAAATAAGTACTCCATCGCTACAACTACCTCTACCATTACCTAGTCTAACCAGCAAAAACATGACCAAGAAATATGCACGGGTATCATGGATATCGAAGAACACGCACACACTGAGTAAGGAAAACGAACCGAGAGCTCCAACAAAATCAAATCCACCCCTACCAACAACGAACATGTATGCCATCTATTGAACTGCGTAGTCTCCGCTTTACCGTAAATTCGAAACAACCAACATCATCGCCTCGAACGACGATGCCGCGGGCTCGGCTCGTATGCCGCAGACGCCTGAGAGCTACTGACACAGTCCCAGTTGAAAGGCATCTGCGACGTCGGGACAGCAACGCCGTCGTACCTTCGCACTCGCTCCCTCCGCGGCGGCGGCGAGGGTTGTGAGAAGGCATCACGACGGACAGTCTCGAGGGCTTGGTTCGTGGCTGCCAGCACGGCAAAGCGTCGGTCCGGCACCCGACGTGCAGCCGTGTTGGGCGTCTGTGAACGGGACTGGCGCGTGGCATGTGTTTGTTGCTGGTGACGAGAACGATGACGCGTGTCTGATGGAGCTTCGTGTGGCGGTCGGTGTCGATGCTCTCGCGACGAGCGGTGGCTGCGTGACGAAGAGTCCAATGTCTCGTAGTTGCGCCCGGAAGACGTCTTTGGCGGAGAAGGCGAGAAGAAGGACCAGCCTCTCGACGACTCAGATTGCAGGTTCTTCTTCGACTTTCGGTGGCTAGGAGGGTCGCGCTTAGCTCCGCGACCACGCAAGGTCGACTGCGACGTGTGTCTCGGGTGCCGCTGGCGCTGGTGCGTACTCCTGTGCGGCCGTGGGTTGAGGAGCTGTTCTTGCGAGGAGTTCCGGCTCTCTGGATCGACTGATCTGTGCCACATCTCAGGAACCTGGACATTCAGGGCTGGCCTGTATTGGTCGCGAGTGGCATGTCCGGCTTGATGGTGGTACTGGGAGCGGCGGCGCTCATTTCTCTCTTGTCGCAACTCAGGCAGAGCTTCAGCTTCTCTAGATGTCCTCTTCCCGCGTGCCTCTCTGGACCTACGCTTCTCTTGAACATCTGCGGCAATCGGTCGGCCCTTTCCGCGAAGCGCAGCATCTCCAGGTACATCCCGCCGCTTCTTCTCGTCCGACGAAGTCTTGCGCTTCTTGTTGCTCGAGAAGCTGAAACTAAAACCCCAGCACATGGCGGTCTGGGGGTAGTAGGGTTTGCTGTGCGACGAAGATATCCGCCCAGTGCACAGCTTGATAGTCGCGGCGAGTGTGCATGCAGGAGCCGGAATTCTGGACCTGACCTCACCGGATAGGCAAGCGGTTCTCTGAAAGGCGAGACGAAACCAATAAAGCGAACAAAGGACTGAGCGGTTCAAGCAAGGGATAGTCTGACAGGTAGGCACAGAGGGGAACGAAGGGCTCATGATCTCATGCAGCAACAAAGACCGGGCAGAGTAGCACACGGCACCCACCATCACGGCGTCCAGGCCTATTTCCAATAACACGCAGTGACTGCATGGCCTGGAGCTTAATCAAGAATCGATTCCATCCGAAGTACCTTGTCCTGACGGGTTGCGCTCCAATCACAGCAATGCGTGCCTGATGGTGTGCTGAAAAGCGACTGATTCGTACGTTGGCGGGGTGGCTTATTCGGGCACATGACACACCCGGCTCCAGCTGATCGACTCATTTTTTGGCACACAGCGGGCGTTTCCTGATAACATGGACGCGGGTAGAGCGTGCTGAGCGACGAGCAGGGCAGCAGGTCGTCTTATGTGGGTGCAGAGGCTCTTTTGAACGCGGTCTATGCCACTCGCGTGCTGGATCAGAGTGTACCTGCGTCGCTGCTACGTGGCACCTGTGCTGTACAGACAGCAGCGGGACGGCGCGGGTCGATCCTGGGCACGGTTCTCAACGAAGCTGCATGCGTGATAGTCGACATCTTCTCGTGTGCCGGCGCTGCTAGCTGCATGTTGGGGTTGGAGGATGTTGATGGAAGGATGCTGGATGCATGATGCTGATCTGCTGACAAGCCCCAACGATAACCACCCGCCATCGCCGACGTCATCGTCATTGGCCCACCCGCCCTTGCCATGCCGACATGGCAACGCTGATTCTGGATATGTTCCCCTCTCGCTCACCACTCTCCACGGCTGAGACTGACGGGGAAGGCTTCTGCTGTCGTGAGCCTCTACAAAGCTCAGCGCTCACCAGAGAGCTTACCTTGACAACTTCCAGCCAGACAGAGCTGATGTGATATCCCACCCAGCCAATCGTTAAGCGCCAACGGCTTTTCTAGAGTATTGTGGCGCACCTGCACAGCAATGGGTGTCAGGAACGAGTAATGGGCTCTCGGAGGGACCGACGTATGAATAAAAGCAGCACGACGATATCGGCGCCGCCGCAAGCATGGCTTGGTAGCGGTGACCATCAGCCATCGGCCTGGTTCGAACTTGCAACACACGATAGCCGTTAATGTAGTTAGCAGCTTGGAATGTCACAAGTAGGTGTAGGACATCGAACCAATCACAATGTATAACAATGCACTCACCAGAACCAGACGCATCGTGGCAGTTTTTAGGCATTACAAACATTAGTTAAAGGCATGTCGTTTTACATTTTTTCGCGATAAACCAAAAGAGCGGAGCAAACAACCGTACCGCTCAGTTGCCGTGTCAAGGACCATGCCACTGAGCTGCTATCACCTATGTCCGATAGCTGCGGGAAGCCGAGGTATTACCCCACCATCTGCTGTCGTCATACTCGAACACAACTCGCAATCGTAGGGGCTTCAGTTCTCAACACATTGTACACCCTTTCTACGATTTTACAACACCGCTTCCAAAATGCCTCTACTAGCACAACCGCAAAGACGTGTCATCCTCGGATTGATGACCTACGGTAGTTTCCCCTCTGGCTCCATCAAAGCATCTACTGAACCCCGCAGGTCCTGACGAGTCCTCTGGAGCACGAATAACTGAGCACAACGATTTCGTAAAGCACCTCGACTACTTCCAGTCCAAAGGCTACAACGAGATCGACACGGCACGCATGTACGTGGGCGGCAAGCAAGAAGCCTGGACTCGAGATGCAAAATGGAAAGACCGCGGACTCACTCTCGCAACAAAGGTGTACCCCTACCAACCAGGAATCCACAAGCCCGACCAGCTGAGGGCGCACTTCGAAACCTCGCTCAAAGAATTAGGTACTGACACCGTTGATATCTTCTATCTCCATGCGCCAGATCACTCTGTACCCTTTGAGGAAACCCTCGAAGCAGTTAATGAACTGCACAAAGAGGGAAAGTTTGTACAGCTGGGACTGAGCAACTACGCTGCGTGGGAGGTTGCTGAGATCTACAACATCGCCAAGGAGAGAAATTATGTTCGGCCTTCATTGTTCCAGGCTATGTACAATGCCATCAGTGAGTACACCTCTGTGGTTCATCAAGACAGTACTGACGGCAAGCAGCCCGTGCAATCGAGCCCGAGCTGATTCCACTCTGCCGCAAGTACAAGATCGACATCGTCGTGTACAACCCTCTAGCCGGCGGTCTCTTCTCCGGAAAGATCAAGTCAGCCGACATTGTACCCGACGAGGGCCGCTTCGCCAACACAGCTGAGCGCGTCGGCACCATGTACCGCGAACGGTACTTCAAGAAGGCCACCTTCGATGCACTGCAGATTGTTGAGAAGGCGGCGCAGAAGCACAGCTTAACGCTGCTTGAGATTGCTCTGCGGTGGGCAATCCACCACTCTGAGCTCAAGACTGATGTCAAGGGTGGCAACGACGGTGTCATCATCGGTGTCAGCAGCTTCGCGCAGCTGGAGAGTAATCTTGCCGATCTGGAGAAGGGGCCACTGCCTGAGGACGTCGTTAAGGCGTTGGACGAGGCCTGGTTGGTTGCTAAGGCTACAAGCCCTACGTATTTCCGATAGGGCGAGTTTGCGGTCGGGCGACTACTTGGAATATAACACGGATTCCATCAGCTCATTCTTGCTGATAAGATTGCACCTGGATGACGAAATTCCGGAGACACATCATATATGTAGGAGGTACCCTATACCTCTAGAAACTAAATATGTATAGAATTGATACAAAAATTACACAGGAGGTATTCTGTGTCTTTAAAAGCAACGTTTAGAATTTGACCAAAATTCATGTAGGAGGTATTCTGTAATTTAAAATATTGTAGAGACGGTTTCTGTTCGTATGGTTACTGACTTGGTTATCGAAGGGTCTCGAGAGTTTTGTCACCCCGGTGCTCCTGTGTTGCCGAGAAAATGGACAATGATTATATCGCCTTGAATACCTCTAACTAGGCTTCTTTTTAATTTAGCAGGATTACAATATCGAGTAGTACACCAAGTCGCTCTACACTTCTTAATTAATTAACAGGGAGCTGAAGCTAGTTGTGTACTAAGTACCTCCACATATCTTTAGTGCTCATGGTGCTAGCCATGTGAAAGGTCAATTCCGAAGCACACCCCGTGACTACGCGTCGCAGTACAAAACGTCTTCCCTCTGCTCAGATCCGCATTCCCAACAGTGCGTCATTCCGCCATGTCTCAGCACCCAAAAGTCACAGAATATCAGGAACGTGTCTACTCGCTCCTGCAGCAGATCCCAGAGGGTCGAATCACGACGTATGCGGCGCTGTCAAAGGCGCTAAGCAGCTCTCCACGCGCCGTGGGCGGCGCATTGAGGAACAATCCCTTCGCGCCCGAGATTCCATGCCACCGATGCATTGCTAGCACTGGAGTGAGTGGGACTGCATGGTGTCTAATTGGCATCTGTCTTGCCAGAGCACTGATGAGAATAGTTCATTGGCGGATTCAAGGGCGACTGGGACAAAGTGCCAAGTGGCCAAAATCAGGAATCAAAACGGAAGCTACTGGAAGAGGAGGGCGTGTTATTTGATGCAAGTGGCTATCTTATTGACAAATCGCAGTGGTGGGACGAGTTCAAGGTGGAAAAGCTGCAGCGAAAGTGAAGGTAGACAGGCGCAGACAGGTGGGGCAGCATTGGGTGGGGCACGTCACAGTCCCGAATTGTGGAAAAAGTGCAGATAGCTCGCGCAAAGCAAGCGCTTTCACAACAACTTTCAGTCATCTCTCTTCACGCATGAATATATCTTAATTCCTATCAACTCGACATTCGACTGTACTCTTGTATAATCTCTGCAACAATGCCGCCGAAAAGAAAGGATCTGCTCAAGCCCAAACCAAGGACCAAGGCCAAGGCGCAGGAGCCGCAGTCTGAGAATGACTTCCTGGAGGCTGCGGATGAATTCGAGCAGGCAGCAGGAAAGTGGCGAGCTGGCGATGCTGCCAAAGCAACACGCTTCTTCAACCGAGCGATTGACATGTACAACGACGGCCTGAAGCGCTTCCCACAGTCGTTCGATCTTGCATACAACAAGTAAGCGCTTCTGATGGCCTGAAATCAGACATGCAGCACCCACTAATCACGTGCAGAGCGAATCTCGAGTACAGTATTACGGAGGATGAGCGTATTCTGGCGCACTTTGGCGACAGGACCACATTGCTGAAAGAGACACTCAGTTCTCATCGTCATGCAACCTCTCTCAACCTATCAAACACCGACATCCTCTTCAATACTGCGCAAGTGCTCACGTCACTGGCCGAAGCTGGAATGGAAACAGGGACACAGGACGTTGCCCGAGAATTGCTCGAAGAGGCGGTCGACATCTTTACCAGATGTCTTGACGTCCAGCAGAATGAGTACCAACAGATGCAAGCAGAGATTGCCAAAGCTCAAGCATCAGGGGAGTACCAGGAAGCATGGAGCGGCGATAGACCCCAGCCCACAGAGTCCGAACAAAACATGGAGGCAGCTTCAGCGTCCTCGGAAACCGGCGGAGACTGGGCAACAGTCGAGGAGCCCATAACCCCCGAGACTATTCTCGAAACCTGTACAGCCCAGCTGGGCGCCTTGACTACACTGATAGGGCTGTATAGCTCAGCAGACCTCGCGAGCATCGAGAAGAAGGCGCAAGATGGGCTTGACACGGCATCAGGCAAGATCCCCGCTCTCATTGCTATCATCGATGCATCACCGCAGACCGAATCAGAAGACGAACCCAAAGCAGGCCCAACACTCTCGCTCGGCTCCTCTGCAGAGATGGACGATTCGACGACGCCAAAAGACGATGCAGTGCTAGCAGCGGCCAACTTCCAAGCCAGTCTTGCCGAGGCAATGTTCCGCAGTGGCCGAACGACGACTGCACAGTACGCCCAGGCTGTAGAAGAAATATTCGCTGTCCTGATCAAGCAGAGCGAGGGCACCAGCGCCCCGGATCTCGCCGCAGCGAACATCAAGTCGGCATACGCGGACGCACTAATTGACTTTGCGTCGTCTCTGTCAGACAGTCTGCAATACGCCCCCTCAGCACCGCCATCCATCTCTGATCTCGAACTCCAATGGGTGGCTCTCTCGCAGGCCCAGAAGAGCCTAACCGAGTTGTCCGCCGCTCCCTACGCCTCTCTTCTCTCCGCTGCTCGCCTCGCAGACATGTACCTCGCTCGAGGGGACGCAGAGCTGTTCCGCTTCCGCATTGCGCTTACCCCAGGTGCCAAGCCGGCGTGGACGAGCAGCAAGGCGGTTGTGGTGGCAAACGCAGGCGTCTTCTATCGTGGAGCGCGAAGCTATGCCGAGAGAGCTGGGGCTGTTGATGTTCGTGGCACTGCCGACGCGAAGGCAATTGTGGCGGAGATTTTGAAGGAAGTGACAAGTGGGTCCCAGGCTAGGAAGGCGCATTGGAAAGGCAGAAGTGATGATGTGGCGATGGTGTTGGAGCAGATGGTCGAAGAGGGTATTGTTGGTCAGGAAAACGCAGAGGGTGTGCTGGGGTGGACGGAGTGAGTGGTCCGTAATGGTGTATATGCATGTACCTGCGTTGTTCAAAAGATGAATCGTATCATTCACCGAGAGTAAGCAATCACTGGGGTGACAAAACTCTCTAGGCACTTCAACAAGCTAGCAACCCTAATAGTTATCTATTATAAGTTATAGAATAGTTACCTGCTGCATTGTTTTTGTTGAAACCCTACACATAGTTTCTTAAGGGATAGAGTACCTTCTACATAGCTTTTGTTTGAACTCTATACATAGTTTAGAGGTTTCAAGAAAACTGCAATTGTGTCACCACTACGGCAGCAGCGGTGTATATGGTCTAAAAACCGTCAGAATCTGAGTGATAAAAGTCCTCGGTGACTCACAGCAGATACAAAGTAAGGCAGCCCTAACCCGATGCCACCCAGCTTGATTGCCTGGACCCAAAGGACCGCCATCAAAGGAGCTCCAACTAGAGAGCCCAGTGTCTTGGTCAACATGACTATGCTAAAGTCTTGGATGTCAGAGTGCGCAAGCGCAATTAGCGGTGACTTGACCAGCGACATGGTGAACACCGGCAGAGCAGATCCCAGTGCATAAAAAA
The DNA here is from genome assembly GCA_019775935.1 of Neoascochyta sp. HWLR27. Lineage (NCBI taxonomy): Eukaryota > Fungi > Ascomycota > Dothideomycetes > Pleosporales > Didymellaceae > Neoascochyta > Neoascochyta sp. HWLR27. Next base: position 118,014 of record WODD01000060.1, on the reverse strand, counting down.
TGAGTGCTAGAAGGGTCAGTCATGTGAGAATAGCGATCACAGTATCGATACTTACCCGCTAGCAGCATCCAGAATCTGAAGGCCAGCGCGACGCAAAGTACACCGATTACTGAAATCAGTATGCTCGTCTCCGCCCCAAGATAGTTCAGTCGCACCTCAGAACCATGAACCGTCTTTGACGACATCGAGGCGCGTATGAAGCGTGGCACGGCTATGGCCAGCAACGTGAAATTCACAATTGCCTTTGCCGAGAGGAGGTAGCCCGCCTGGTTAGACAGTCAGTGTACGCTGCGGCTACGTGACAGGACAGGCCTACCTCTGCGAATGTCCACTCATATCTTTTCGAGATATATTGTACAAGCAACTTGGTGTCTGAACTAGCAAGAGCCGTGAGGAAGAAGGAACAGAGTAGAACCTGGAAGTTTCGTCGGCCTTTGATCAGTGATATGAGTTTGTAGACTGTGTGCGTTATGTTTTGAAATGCACCATGACGCCTCTCGAAGGCATTCGAGTATCTATGTAGGCCCGCAGGGTCTTCGCCGAGAAGTGGCCCAATCTCATCAACGTCTTCGAGATCGTTTTGCTCGGTGTTCGACGTCAGAGTGGCTGGCGGAGACTTGGTGGTGGTGGTGGTTCGAGGAAGCATTGCAATCGTCGGTACAGCAAACGTCAGAAGAACAATGTTGATCCAGAATGGTAGCCAAACACTCTTGCTCATCGTGAACGAAGCCAGCGTAGGCCCCATAAACGATACAACGTATGAAGTAGAGCTGATGTAGGAGAAGTTGGAGGCTCTGAGACAGTCAGCACTGGCTAGTCCTTGTCAACGCAAGGCTTACTGCTGGACATATTCTTTTGCCAGAGCAGATGTCAGAGTGAAAATAGTAGACTGGAACACACACTCCCCTCCGAAAACATTCAGGAAAGGACTAACAATGATTGATTTAGTGGGGAGGGTGTCGCTGTAATATCCTGCAACATCAATACCATCACAGACGAAAGGACAAATATCTGCTCACCAACAGCAATGGCCCACGCACTCATGAACACGCGCGGAACCAGATTACACCACAAGACGAAGCGGACTCCGAACCTCTCAGCGAAAAAGCTGAACGGAATCGTCACGAGGAAATCTTCAACACCAAACATCAGCCACCGCAAGACAGTACTGAGGCAAGCATCACTACTCAGCACGCATACACACATACCGCACACGACCAGTGTAGTCTCCATGACTCCCTGTAACCAAGCCAGCCGGCGCTGGACCGGATCGATTTTACACAGCATTTCCGGTATCGACCCGCCGTGCTGGAACCGCGAGGGGTCGTGAAGCGCATAGTGCTCGTGGCAGAGTCTGAGCTCAATCACGCGGTTCAGGGGAAGCGTGTAGAGCGCCGTCGACAGATTCACCAGCAGTAGTAGTACGATCAGAAGCCATATTGTGTGTCTGGGGCGGCGCTCAGGTAGAAGAGAGCTAGCTGGGGACGAACCTCTCCGCGACCGTGACCGTAGGGGCGATGGTGATGGCGATGGCGGTGGCGGTGGGCGAGCATGAGGCAACAGGCTGGGGGACGGGCCCGCTAGAGTCGCCATGGAATTGAGTTTGTGTTTTCAATGTGATGGTATTTACCTCACGAGATGCTTCTCGCACACCGACTGGGACACAGTTTGCGTCTGTCTACCTACCTATCTAGGCATGCCGACCAAAGCACTGAGCAAAGCCCCTGCTGCGCTACGCTGGGCGATAAGAGTCGGTCACGTGCGATAAGTACCTTACCGTACCGCATCGCACTCGGTGCGAGGCGCAGAGTACAGTGCAGCCCCCTCGCACACGCCCCATGTCCAACCCAGCTCTGCTCGTACGATAGAAATCCCATGTCTCGGGCCCGCAGCCGCAAAAAGGGAAATCCCATAGGCAGCCCACGTCTTAACCACGACGCCGATATGGGGGGAAGAAGGGGTGGGGACGTAGCAAAAGCCGACGTTACCCAATGGCCATCTCCGCATAAACAAGTCGCCCCCCAGGACGGGATACCCCAGCCGCACTCGCCTGGATACGTGAGCCGCCAGCCAGCACACTCGCGCGCTATCGACCCGGACCCAACACGCGCCCAATCTCCCCCTATTTCCCTGCCTTCATCCTGTCACCACACGCGCGCACCGCACACATATGCTTTTAGCCTGAGCGCCCAACTCGGCGTTTCAAACACGCGTGTGCCTGACGGACGTGGCGGACGGCACTCACGAGAGAGCGAGCCGGCTCCTCGTCCTCGGAGGCCCTACCTATCCACCTGCCCTGCCTGGCTGGCGGCAAGGGATGGCGATGATCGTGATGACGACGACGACGACGATGATGGACCGGGGGGTTGCGTGTATGCATGTGTGAGTGAGAGTGAGTGAATGAGGCAAAAGACACACGGGGGGAGGGGGCACGGCAGAGCAGGCGAGGGCGCGCGCGGCTCTCGCACCACCTTCGCGCGGCTTCGGTGCGGGATTCCAGAAGCATGTTGTCCGCGACGCGGTTTCACATGGGCTGGGAGGGAGAGCTGGCCCCCACGGTGTCCCGAGCCCGCGCACCGCACCGCACCGCTGCACGGCGCTCTGCCATGACGCCATTGCGGCGCTGCTCACCTCCGCATTGTGAGCATAGCTCCGTCACGAGTAGAGCGCTCGGCGTGCTCTTCAGCGTTTGCTTTTCCGCGTTGCCGTCGTCCCGATGGGGATCAGCACCAGCACCAGCACCAGCACCAGCAGTGTCGCCACCACGGCGAGGACGCGAGCTCGGCTGCGCTTCCAGAGGGCTCGCAGCGCTTCGCGAGGGGATGCCCTGCGTAAAGCGCCACGGCTGTTGTTGTAGGAGCCGCCTGATGCTATGTAGCTACGGCGCCAGGGGATCGACTCGAGAATGTCGAACGATTCAACCGATGCGGGCGACGGTGGCGCAGACGACGGATCGGCGTCGGCATAGCGCGGGCAGAGGTCGTTGTTCGAGAAGAGGCTTTCGTCGTCCGTGTAAGACGGGGGTGCCACATAGCCTGCATTTCTCGGTGGGGACATGGACATGGCCGTGAGTGTCTTGAGTAATTAGTCTGCCAATCGTCGATGCTGCCCGTGGGTAATCTCCTGGGGGGGGGGAGGGAGAGGGACTCACCGACGTGCCGAAAAGTGAACTCATCTCGTCGAATCTGTTTGTTTGTGGTATGCCCGCTGGAAAGGTGCACCGTCGAGAGGCTTTAAGCGCGCCTGTCTTGCATGAATGATTGCGAAACCCTGCGTTGAGCCTGGCGGCCTATGTTCGATGTCTCGTCGCCCAGGGCCTCTCTGTGCTCGTCCCCTCATATCAGCGTCGCAGTCTGAAACGCTAAACACATCCGAGCTGGGGCGCCCAAGGTACATGGAACAGCATTGATATTTTGGCAGACCATGTTCTAGTAAGCTATGCTCGTATCATTTCCAGCCCCGCTGTGAAGTACAATCTGAGCCCTACCACCTAGGGTAACCAGTGCCGCAATCCTGTCCACTGACTCTCTTGCGTGGGTTGAAGGAAAATTCAGTAGACAGACAAAGTTTGTAAGGGAAGAAGGGTATCTCTGCTCGCCGTGGCGGGCAACAGTTGCGAGAGTCCGATTGTACTGCCTCTCAGTTTCCAATTTTTTTGCCTATGTGCTTGATCCTCCACTCGCACTCCCGGCCCAGACTGCGCGACTCATATTAGATGGATGCTATACCAAGGATGCGAGTAGCTCGTCTGGCCAGGACCGACGCACTCACTCAGCCCGAGACTGAGCGATGATAGACCTGTGGCTACAGGCCGGTTGTGACAAAAGAAATGCTTGCAATCGACGAAAAAAACTTGTTTGATATCGCAGAAACAGAAAGAAACGCTTGCAAATGCCAAAAGAGATTATCACGCTATGACGCTCGTACACGAAGATGTTTTTGGTACAACAGCGTCTCCTAGGATAGTCGAGACAGTCCGTCGTGGAGACGAACAGCAGGACTAGAACTGCGATCCAACAGGGTAGTATGTTTACGCATGTTGGGGGTGCAGGTAGGAGGTCTGGAAGTAGTGGTTTTGGTGGGTGCTCGGGGGAAGCTCTGAACTGGGTGTCGTGGGGTACAGCGAGGCTGGCTGTGATTGGACGTGGCCAAACTGCTCGCCATCGGGTGTGATGGGAGGCGTGAGGCATCCGTTGCTGACAATGGCACCAAACGAGGTCTTCTGGGGTGTTGCGAGACCGAAGCCTTCCGCGGCGGGCTTGGATTCTTCGAGTGTAACAGTGGGAGGGGGCGTCAGGGGCGCGGCTCCTCGGCGAGCGATCTGTGCCTGGCGTGAGAGGAACTCATCGACAGTCGTGGACACGTTCGAGAGGTGCGACGAGGCGTATTTGCGAGAGAGGACGGGGGATGGCTGGTAGAGGTGGTTGGACAGGCCGACGACCGTCTGGGCGTCGTAGGCACCAGCCCACTCCGAAGTCCGGGCTTGAGTTCGGGACAGGACACATCGGGCAAGCGCAAGGGCGGACCTGGCAAGCACCGATGGCTGGGTGGAAACGAACTCCTTGTGGAAGAGGGCAATTTCGGCAATGTAGAGGGTCATGTGCTCGACCTCGGCATCGTACGGGCTCTCGGCCAGGGCAATCTGAAGGAAGGCATCGACAGTGGGGTGACCGACGATCCAGTTGAGGGTCTGCAGAACGTGCCACTCCATCTGGGTGAACATCTCGTCGTCGTAGAGCGAGCAGCACATGGACTTGAGCTCCCGGACGGTAGGGACTCTGTCCTTCTTGTCGCCGTACTTGGCGGCAATCAGAAGAGCCGCACAGCCGACAAGCTGGTAGTGGCGCTTGTAGACGACACGGCGGGAGCAGTAGCGGTCGAGGAGGTTGACGGCGAGGAAGAGCGTCTCAGGAAGCAGCTGGAAGGCGGCGTGGGCCTCGACGAGGAAGTCGAGAAGATAGGGGCGCATGAACCACTGGATCTCTGTCTGGATGTCGATCGAGTTGACATCGGGCAGTGTTTGTGACTGGACGGGGTTAGCATTGGGTGCTGGCTAGCATGTCGGAAGACCAACCTCCATGTGCAGCATGTGCTCGACTACATCCTCCTGGTACTCCTCGGCAGTCTGCCTTGACAGCTCCTCGGCGATGGCGCGTTGCTGCATCCTTGCCATGCTGCGTTGGCGTTCGCGGGCCTCAGCACGCAGAGCGTAGATGCCGTCGTCGTGAGACTCGACAAAGTACGAGTCGCATTGCCCGTAGCGGGACTGTGTGGGTTGTTGATAGGCCATGTTGGTGATGTGGGTGACGGGTCGATGAAAAGGGGGGATTGGCGGATCGACGTCGACGATGATCCGATCGGTTCAGGAGAACGACGGGTTCGGTGGTATGGCTGTATTAAAGAGTGGAAGCCGCAATGGCAAAGTGTCGAAGGACGGTAGGTAGTTGGGAGTTAAAGGGTGACGATCTGGTTCGGAGGTCCCGGGGGAGCTTCGATGACAGAGCCTGCGACACGATGGCGGATTAGCGGATGATCGAATGGAGAGCCGACGGCGCAGAGATGCGCGAGGGAGAGCATACCGTTGAAGAATTAGAATATTAAGTTAAAAGAGCGAATGGGGTGTACAGAAACACAGGCCAGAGATGGTAGAAGAAGGCGGAACGCTTGGGCCCTTTGCTAATTGCATCCAGGAGCTAGAGCGAAATTGGATGCGCTTAATTGTGGGGCGAGCACCACCGCGAAAAGGGAGGGCGCCGGAGGGCAGAGCACGAGCTAACGAGTCCGCCGGGGTCACGCCAAGAACTGGAATGAGAGAATCCCAGTGCTGGCAATTACGGGTCTAAGCAAGGATTAGGTGGGATTCAGATCGTGTTGGAGTCCAAGCTTACTGCAGATGCGATCCTTGCAATCAGGCCGCACGAGACAGAGGTGAATGCTGGAAGTCGCGAGACTGAGGACAGCGGATAGAGACTGGAGCGTGGGCGTCAGCGTTTGATCAATGCCAGAGTGACGTGCAGCGGCGGATGGAAATGAGCATGATCCGCAAGTGGCAAACGGTGATGAAGGCGGCCGTCGCGGAATGAGGCAACAGACGTCCGCGCCCGGAACACGAGTGGGCGGCGGGTTGCCGGCAAGCGCAGTGGAATCGAGCGGAGCGGGAGTTGGGCCAGTCACGCCTCTGCAGCGCTCTGCGTCTGCCAGACGGGCGGCAATGCAATGACGCGCCGCAACGGAGGTGACAGTGACAGTGATAGTGACAGTGACGTGAGCGTGACACAGCTATTGTGATGGACCAAGGCGAGGGTTGGGGGTCTGCAGTTTTGGCGAGACAGTTCTGGCTGACGTGGTGCAGAGTGCAGAAATGCAGTCAAGCGCGGCACGATAGGCACGGTATGCACCGCCCTTGGATCGGCCGTCCCCATTCCCTACCAGCAACCCGTCTTAGACCCAACGACGACCTCATGGCATGCCTTTTAGTTGCCACCCTCCCTGTGAGGCCGCTTCCTCCGTCTTTCTTCCACGCTTCCACGGCCGTCCAGCGTCGTCATGGTGGGGGTGGGGTGTCGGTCCAGGTACGAGGCGTGTTCCGGGGAGCCGTCCGAGGAGAGATGGGCAGAGAGCAGCAAGAGATGACCTACCTGACAGGGAGCAGCCGACGCAATGCACGACGAACGGGTGGAGACGAGTCGAGTCGAGAGGGACGGTGCGTGGTATACAGCTTCTATCTCTGCGTCCAGCGAGAGGGTGAGAGATGGGAGAGCGGGGTGGTGGTGAGGTGAGGTGAGGTGAGGTAGGGTACGGAGGCGTCGAGGGCGACGGAGGGGTAGAGGGGGTGGTGGTAGTGGTGGTGGGTGAACGGGAAGAATCCTATTCGGGGGGGAGTCGGGATCTGGAGGAGCAGGGGAGGAAGAGAGTTTTATGGAGCGATAGGGCCTCGGGACATCAGGGCCGCATCTGAACCAAG
>WODD01000060.1:91265-111021 GCA_019775935.1 Neoascochyta sp. HWLR27 | reverse complement strand
GGGGGGGGGGGAGGATGGAAGAGGGAAGACGTGGGAAGGGTGGTCGAGGGATGATGTTCTTCAGAGGGCCGTGGGGCAGCGTAAACGACGGGCTCCCATGGCCCAGCAGCAGCGAGTGGAGACGCACGCTAGCCTCGACGGTGAGGACAAGCGTCCAAGGCAAGGAACCGCAGCCAACCGTGGCGTGTTCCGTGCGGCGTCGTGGATCAGCATGGCGTTTTTGCCTGCTGCTCGCGGCCAGGAACACGCTTCATCTTGTCCCGCATCTTCCGCAGAGATGCGCGCTGTCACCGACTTGGGTGGACGAGGGCCCCTGGCGGCCGTGCTGCGCGCACACCGCATGTCGGGGAGAGAGGTGAGTCAGGCCCGTCCGTCCTTGCACCTGCGGCCGCACTGCAGACGAGCAGCCGTGCAGACGTGCAGCCGCTCGCAGGCGATGCAGACAGGCGCAGATGCAGCGTGAACGTGAACGTGAGCGTGAGCGTGTCGTAGCGTGTCTCTCTCAGGAACGCGTCGTCTGGGTCGTCGGGCAGAGCAACGCGGTCGTGGGCTGGCGGTCTTGGTCTGCCGAGCGCGGCGGACCAATCAGCGCCCTCGGCCCAGAGTCATCCAAGCCAGCGCATGCAGCTACAGCGAGTTACAGGGAGCTCTCCCAGCACGGAATCCCGTCCCACGCCTTGAATTGGCATCAGCACCAGCAGCCATAAACAGCCATCAAAACAACAACTCGCTTCAAGCAATCAGCGCCACTGCCCGCTGCCCACTGTCCGCTGTTCCCTTTTGCCCCCCACAAGCCCTGCCCCAAGGCGACTGCCGGCTGAGCTCAGCGGCGTATGTCTGCTGCATCCCTTGGAGTACCAGAACAAAGCCAACGCCAGAGCATATTGCATGCAACTCGACTGAACTCAACTGAATCAACCTGACGTGAATTGGCCTGGTCGAATCGAGGCCCCACGCCCGCACGCCCAACGCATGCTCCACTCACTCCCTCCACCCACAGCCAGCATCCGCGGTACCGGCAGTGCCACAGACGACAGCCCACAGCCCACAGGCCACACTACGGCCTCGCTGCTGCTAGAGGCGTCGCGAGCAAGACCGTTGGAAGGATCTCCTCGTGGTCTGTTGCTGGGTTCAGGTAGCCGTTCGAGTTTCACGCGGCCTCCTTGCCGCTGTCTGATGTGTCTGATCCACCGTGTCCACCCCATCGCCATCCAAAGTCCGAGCAGCACTGTCAATGACATGACATGACAAGTGCTCACGCTTCATCTTGCCCAAATTGCAACTTGCACCCGCATACCACCAACTGCCAATCCTGCAACAAGGCGCACGCGAGGTAGATTGCGCCGGACCATGACCATGCCTTGACCACGACCATCAGACGCGACCCATGGCCGACCTTCCCTTGCTGGAGCTAGTTCTCCTTTTGCGGGGTTAGGTGCATCTCGTGCATCTCCCTACGAGCTTGGACAGAGTAGCAGGCAATATAACATTATAGCCTGACGTACGTGGACGTCGCCGTCGAAGCCGTCGAGCAAGGAGCTCCTCGCGCTGCCGTTGTATTGTCAGTCGTCCATCCATGCATCTGCGCTGCACTACTTCACCGCACTCGCACGCCTGGCCTCACCGCACTCTCACCCAACGCACGCACTCGCTGGCAGAGTCTGCTGAGCAGGTTATTTTTTTTCCCTCGCTGCCTTGGTCTGTCACGCTCGGCCTCGTGAACCTTGATTTGGCCCTTCGGCAAGTGTCGTTTGCAGGCCTCGTCCGTGCCGTGACCTCGGGACCGCCCCAATCCATCTCTAACCCAACAGCCGGCGGGCGCCTGTGCTGCAACCACCTGCAACTAGGCCTGGCGCCCGGCTTCCGCGTACCGCGTTTCTCTTGTCATGTCCAAGCTGCTGCTGTCACGACCGCGAACACTGCGCGTCGTAAAAGAAGCAGAGACGAGCCGCAACGCACGCCAGCACGCGTGCGACGAAACTTTGCTCCGCCCTATTTTCGTTCCGCCCCGTTCCACGCCCACTTGGCTCTGCCCACCCGACCGTCCGCCGAGTCCGTCGCCAGCGTGGCATCGCCAGTGGGCCACAGGCTTGTCCGTCTCCTCCTCGGTACCCTCCTGGTACCCTCCTGGTACCCTCTCTCCCGCAAATTTGCTCAGACTTTTTTGTCGCCCATCCAAACACTACCTAGCTGTACACGGCGCCTCAGATCGTGATGACATGTTCCATCGCCCTTCTTTCCCCTTCCACCCTTCCACTGCAACCACATGCATCGTGCCGAGCTGGCCTTGTAACACGGCCGCCTGCCAATGGCCCCTACTCTAGCCTCAGTCGCTTGCCCCGTTGCTGGGCACCGCATGCTCCGTGACAGATCCTGTGCTGCCTGCACCACCTATAACGCGCACCTCTCGACTATGGTTTCGGACACTGCCCGGGTTTCAACTGCCCAACGTAACATGGCATGCCTCGACCGCTCTCAGCGACACGGCAATCAATCACAATTCCTGCAATCCCGCCCGTCAGCATAGCTGAGCGCCCAGAACCGCATCCGGTCTCGTACCCCGCCGCCTCTAGCTCTCAATAGTTTGCCCGTTGGCTTCACGACGACACTGGTCCGGCCCCGCTGTACACGCGTTGAAAGCACTTTAGAGACACACATGTACCGCGTAAAGATTGTCCCTTTGCAGCATAATCGCCCCCGCGTGAAACGGCCCACGGGACGCCCATGACGGTTCAACCGTTGATCGCATGCAGATGCCCGCCCGTTGTGCATGTCTAGGAACACGGAATATTGGGAGGCGTTTGGTTCAACGCTTCTACAATAGCAGCCCATCATGACGTGACTGTGCACCGCGCCGACTCGCTGCCGCGACAATCATGCGCCTCCTCGCATCCTTATCACCGGTTGCTCACTGCAACCGCGTCCCAAGAAAGCTTCCGCCCACACTACCGCCGGCGGCTTTCGTAATCGCCCGCCGCAGCCCCGTTCGTTCGGCAGCTAGCAGAGATACACACTGCCGTAACCGTATTTATCTACCCCTCACGCCGCACACAACATGTGAAGATCTGGATCCGCTCGCCGATTACACGACAATCGGGGCACGATTCAGAGACGTCGTGTCGTGTCAACACGTCTGCGTAAACACAACAAGAACCAGCACGACACAAAAGCGGCCGTCTCAGCAGAGTTTGCCCTCGCCTAGCAACGCCTCCGACAAGCAGCGGGCCGAGTTCAAATCACAGAATCCGCAGATATCGGCTTCTGCGACTTGTCCGGCCTCGCCTCGACTGCAGCCCCCAATTGTGTCCCAATCCCCCCAAAACCGTCCCAATTGCCCATGTACGTACGCAGCCTCACCATCCCATGGGGGATGCTGGGTAGCAAGCGGAAGACGAAGCCGATTCGATCGTGCCGTGACTGCAATTGGGAGCCATCTCACGCCGACACGGCAGTCGACGCAGCCGAGAGCCCATTGCGTGGTGACATTGCACAAATACAAGCAATAGTCCTTGGATGAATCGGGAATACGCTCCAGCAACAGCAGCCCGATGGAAGCGAGAGTGTGTGGAGGTGATGGGTGATGAACAGGTTGTGGTGGTCGAGTCCCTGACCAGCGACGTTGATGGTGGAGAAATAGATGATCCGGACCCATAAAAAAAACATCGACGCCAAGACGAAAGTTCGGCATCGCATGCTCTGAGCTACAGCTTCGCAAAACGCGCATTCGCAGCGTTACCGTGCATAGCATTCGACCTGCTGATCGTGTCTTTGTGTGTGTGTCGAATCCGCGTTGCCGCACCTGCGCCTCCAAATACGCTTTCCCAGTCCGACCATGGACATCCACCGCTCCCGCTTCGTGCCCTTCCCGCCGTCGGCCATCAACGCGCTCGCCTTCTCGCACGTCGAACCAGAGCATGGGCACCAGGAGCCCGAGACGCTGCGCCTAGCCGTGGGGCGCGCCAACGGCAACATCGAGATCTGGAACCCGGCCAACGGCGCATGGCTGCAAGAGAAGGTTTTCCACGGCGGCAAGGACCGCAGCGTCGAGGGCCTGGCATGGACACAAGACCCGGACCGGCGCGACGCCCACGGCAAGCTCGTGCCCGGCCGCCTGCGCCTCTTCAGCATCGGCTACTCCAGCAGCGTCACAGAGTGGGATCTCGCGACGGGCCTGCCCGCGCGCCACTCCAACGGGAACCACAGTGAGGTGTGGTGTTTTGCCGCGCAGCCGCGGCCCAAGGCGGGCACCAGCGACGTCGGGACGTGCCAGAAGCTCATCGCGGGGTGTGCCGACGGCACGCTGGTGCAGCTGTCGACCGACGACGACGACCTGCGCTTCGACCGCTTCGTGTCGCGCGCCTCGACCAAGAAGGCGCGCGCCCTCAGCATCGCCTACAAGGACCGCGACACGGTGCTTGCCGGCTTCGCAGACAGCATGATGCGCGTCTTCGACACGCGCAACGGCAATGTCATCCGCAACATTTCGCTCGGCAGCGGGCCCCACGGCGGCCCCAAGGAGATTCTCGTGTGGAAAGTAAAGTGTCTGTCCAACGGCGACTTTGTCTCTGGTGACTCGACGGGCGACATCCGGATATACAACGGCAAGAACTACAGTCAGATGCAGAGGATCTCGGGCCACGAGGCCGACGTTCTTGACCTGGCCGTGTCGCGCGATGGCACCAGCATCTTCAGTGCCGGCATGGACCGCCGCACATGCTTCTACACATGCAAGAAGTCTGCCTCGAGCAAGAGCCAGGCCGGCAAGTGGCGCAAGGTCTCTCACCAGCGATATCACGAGCACGACGTCAAGGCCATGACAACATACGAAGGCAACAAGCTGAGCGTTGTTGTATCTGGAGGTAAGCACCACACTCTCACTCTCACTCTCACTCTCACTCTCACTCAAACTCACACACGCACATCACTTTGCACTCTCCAATCGCTCACACCCAACAGGTATCGACACCCAGCCCATCGTCGTCCCCCTCAGCAAGTTCGGCCAAGAACTCAGCCGTGGTCTGCCCGCCCTGCCATCCACTCCTCCCCTCGTCAGTGCCCCAGACGCACGTCTGCTGGTGAGCTGGTGGAACGCCGAGGTGCGCATCTGGCGCGTCAAGCCCAACGATGATGGCACCGAGAAGCCCAAGGTTGTCGCGCGTCTGGCGCTCCAGGGCGAGGAGAACATCACGTCCGTCTCCATCACCCGGGACGGTGGCGTTCTCGCCGTCGCGACGGCAGACGTGGTCAAGCTGTTCCAGCTGATCCGGCCGCTTGCGGGAGCTGGCGCTGGCCTCCGCATCAGGAAGCTCGACATGCCCTTGATTGCTGGCGCGAGAATCGTTCGCCTGACGGCTGACGGCAAGTGGCTCGGTGTGGTTACGGCTTCAAACGACGTCAAGTTTGTCCGCATCATCCGCACTGATGACCCTGCCGACCAACCCCGTCCTCTAGACAAGATTGCACACCTCCAGCGTCTGCCTCGCGACGATGTCCCGATCAACTCACTCACTGGTCCCTCTGGATCGTACGAGCGGTCCATCATGCACGCCGAGTTTTCCACAGACGGCAACGTATTCGCAGCGACCGACCTCGCGGGATACATCGACACATGGGTAGTGGAAGGGCACGAGGACCCCACGGCGCCCGAGGTTGACGTTGAAGAGTCTGCATCGGTCATGGCTGACGACTCTGATGACGAGGACGACGAGACCAACACACAGATTGTCTTTGTCGGTCAGCACTGGATACGCAACCCGTCGGCGCATCTCCTGCCCCGGCTTGACTCGACACCCGTCCTGCTCTCGTTCCAGCCTACGTCGGCATCTGAACAGCCGCAGCCGAATGGCAACCCTGCCGTCCACCCCACAAGGCAAAACCCGCACCCTCACTCGCGCGAGGTGCCCAGCACAGAATACCGTCTGCTGCTGACCTCGGCCAAGCACCAGCTCTACCTCTTCGAGGTCATGGCCGGCCGCTTGACCGAGTGGTCGAGAAGGAACCCCCCGTCGAGCTACCCCACCGAGTACCGTATGCTCGATCTCCCCGCAAAGGGCTGCGTGTGGGACATTCACGACGCACGGCAGCGGATATGGCTGTACGGCGAAAAATGGCTCTTCATGTTTGACCTCAGCAAAGACTTCCCCATTTCCGAGTCGGACGAGGCCAGCGCGTCCAAGAAGCGCAAGCGCGAGGCCATCAAGAGCAGCAGCGGTGCGGGTGACGCGGTTCCGTCCAAGGAGGCTACCGTTACCAAGATGCGCAAGTTCAACGGGACTGCCGTAAAGGACTCTGGACGCGCCAACTGGGTCGACGTCCACGCGCCGGGCAGCAGCAGCGCAGCAGTTGACGACGACTTTGAAGACTTTACGCAGCCTCTGGCCGCGCTACGCAGGACGGCCACGCAAGAGGGCGAGGCCGGCGCTGAGGCCAAGGACGCTGCAGCCCTGCAGCTTGCAGAGGGGAAACACCACGACTCATGGTGGCACACGTTCAAGTACCGGCCGATACTGGGTATGGTGCCTATCAGTGGGGAAGAAGGTCAGCCGCCCGAGGTGGTCCTTGTTGAGCGGCCCTCGTGGGATCTTGACCTGCCTCCGAGGTTTGTTGGGACGCATGAGAAATAGCGGTGGGTACGACGCTTAATGGAATTTGTTACATGGCCCCCCGTGCTGCTGCCTACCTAGGTATAACTTTGTCCTTTGCAGTGATGTGATGGTCCTCCTGTAGGCGTGGGGCGTTCGCTATCTCAATCTCGTCATTGTAACGTTGTAAGCTGGTGCGCGGAGATCAGGGTCTTGTGGGCGACTTGGGCTGCACACCTACGCGTCGTGCGCACACATGGCATGCGGGGTCTGGAACACCCATGTCCAACGCAACCTCAGACTCGTCAGCTTCCGTGTCCGAGCGCTGCGTGGCGTTCTGTGAAATACACATGGTGTAAGCGGTCAGGTGCAAAATTGCGATACTCCACAAATGCCCACAGAATTGGGTGTCAAGAACCGAAGCGTGTGATGAGAAGTGTTTTGAGGTCCGAAGGCGAGTCGGCACCCATGACAAGGCAGCGCGCCGTTTTGTGGGCGCTGTTATCAGGGTCGCGTCGGCACTCGCAAGCCGTTTGACACTCACGGTAACGATGTTACAAAGATCGTCTGCGAACATGTCACTCGAAGCAGACGTGGCTGATGATGGCCAATGATGACGAGGCAGTGCAGACCCGCCAAACCGTCGCCACACTGCGCACGTCCAATCAAAGATGGGGCGCGGCCAGCAGCATGCACAGGCAGGCGAGGACAGAGGCTGTGGGTTGCGGCTGCGGGGAGGCGGGTTGCGGTGTTTGCAAAACAAGAGAGCAGCGGGGGTAGGTAGAGATTGTTTGGGCTTGCGTGTAAGTGTCGAGCAGGACAACAGGGGGTGGCGACGTGCTGCTCGAGGTGTTCCTGAAGACGCTGGGCGGAACGGCGTGTTGGAGCTATTGATTCACGAAAAGCGGTACACGCGTACGTGGCGTGCGCGGATCAACCGCTCCACCGACCCAGGACCTGACGTCTAGACGCACTAGAGGCATTTAGGTGAGAGGGTGATGCGGCGTAGTCAGCGCAGATGGAGAGGCGTCGTCAAGGGGCCGGGTCGTGTAGTGAGGTTGTGAGGGCGATGGAGAGACGAAGTGGTGGGCCGCTGGGTAGTCGGTACGTGTACCTGGGCGAGGCTGCAATCGTCTGGCCCACGACATAGGCAGGGGTGGCAGGCGTGTTGGAGGCTGTCAGAGGCGGTTCCGCGACAGCTGGAGTACGCAACAACCTTAGCGCCGGCTTGGCGTCCGCGCGTAGAAGACGAACCGCTGCGCAGGCGGCGATGCGCGGTGGGCGGGCGGCGGGCGGCAGCGAGTTATGAGGACGACGACGACGACGAAGGTAACAAACACAGTCTAGAAGCGTGGGCAGCGATCAGCGCAGCGCAGCGGGCGCCGGGGTGGGCATGCTGGGGCAGTCTGCCGCGGGCGTGTCGCAGTGCGAAGCTGCCATTTTCTGAGGGCCGCGTGTCGCCGACGAAGCCCCTGACGAAAGCGGCATGGCGTGCCCGTTCGCTCTCTTGCCCCATCCCGCCCTCATGATTACCCTCTGTCCCTGCCCACTCCTGCTCGCTGCCCACAGCATTCCACGCTCCCAGACGTCGTCTCGCGCTCTCCGCCGCTGCACCATCGTGCTCGCGCTTCCAGACGACGTCCTCTCTGCGCTGCCCCCCGCTGCCGCCGCCCGCCCGCCGCCCCTGCGCCCGCACGCCTGCACTTCGACGCTCGTCATCCGGGCTGTGCACTGCCGGCCTGCCGCAGCCTACTTACACACGACTAGCCCGCGTTCCCACGCTCCTCTCCCTCTCTCCCGACACCCACCACCACCACCCACCACCACAACCATCACCACACCCCCACACCCACACCCACACCCACATCGCCCACCATGGAGCACCGCGCCTCGTCGCGAGCGCCCTCCAGCGATGTCGACAAGCTCGCTGCCGACATGGCCGAGCGCTTCCGATCCGTCCTCAGCACTAAACGCATGAACGACCTCACCTCGCGCTCCATCTCCCGCTCCTCGTCGCCTGCACCCCGCGACTTTGGCACCCCACAGTCGCCTGCCGCCACCCCGCCCTCGTACTCGTCGCTCAAGAACCTGCCCCTCGTCGCCCAGGCGCCCCAGGACGCCCGCTCGCTCCGCTTCCGCAACATGCTGCACTCGCTGTCCAACATGCCCACCCGCTGGGAGAACCCCGGCCTGCTCGACGAGGCCCTGCGTGCCATCCCCCTTGAGCAGATCTACGGTGAGGCCGAGGAGGAGAGCCAGATTCTGCAGGCCGAGGCCGAGAGTCTCGGCTCGGGCAAGAAGGCTGCCTGGGGTTACCAGGACTGTGTTGTTCGTGCTCTCCTGCGGTGGTTCAAGCGTTCTTTTTTCCAGTGGGTTAACAACCCGCCCTGTTCACGATGCTACTCGCCCACCGTCGCCGTCGGCATCACTGCACCCCTGCCTGATGAGCAAGCCCGTGGCGCCAACACAGTCGAGGCCTACCAGTGCTCGCACGAGGGCTGCAAAAACTTCGAGCGCTTCCCCCGCTACAACGACGCCTTTGTCCTGCTGCAGACCCGCAAGGGCCGCTGCGGCGAGTGGGCCAACTGCTTCAGCATGCTCTGCCGCGCTGTCGGGTCGCGGGTCCGCTGGGTCTGGAACGCCGAAGACCACGTCTGGACTGAAGTCTACTCTGTGCATCGCAAGCGATGGGTGCACGTAGATGCATGCGAAGAGGCATGGGACAAGCCCCGCCTGTACACTGATGGTATGTTCCTTGAACGCACACACCCTTACGATATACTAACAGGCTTTTCAGGCTGGGGCAAGAAGCTCTCCTACTGCATTGCCTTCTCCGCCGATGGCGCCATGGACGTCACTCGACGCTACGTTCGTGACGCGGCCAAGCACGCCGCTGAGCGCAACCGTGCACCTGAAGCTGTCCTCCTGCACATCATGGATGAGATCCGTGCCACACGGCGAAGCAACATGTCCAAGCAGGACAAGTTCCGCCTGCAGGGCGAGGACCTCCGTGAGAGCAAGGAGCTCCGCGGCTACGTCATCTCTGCTATTGCACACGACATCAGCAAGCTCAGCCCAGAGGACATTGTCAACGGCCACGCTGCACCACGCCGCGCCGACCCCGATGCCCAAAAGGCACTCGAGGGCCGTATGAGCGGCAATGCTCAGTGGATCCGTGCCCGCAACGAGGGTGGACGCGGGCAGTCCAACCAACAAGACCCCCGCAACCAGCACCCGCGTTGAAGCACGTGCGCGCCATCGGTCCCTCACTTCACTTCTCTCATACATGGCATGCGTCCATCCTGGCTGTCTACGACGCAGCCGAGCACATCACTCATGCCTAGCATCTGATGGCTCTGGCACGTAGGCCTTGATGAGGCCACGCTTGCCATGCCGACCCACAACGATCGCCTTGAGCGACACACCTCTGTAACCTTAGGAATCTGGGATTCATTGAATCTTCTGCGACGGCGTTCTTGGCGCAACTCGACGACGTTAGTATAACCTCTAATGTCTGCACCCCCAGCATGCTGGGCATTTCCATCACCGACGCCGGCTTCATGCGGCGGACTGCCTACGGCAACATCTCTTTACGATACTGCATATTCGCTTCGTTTGTTTGTGCGCAGGTTTGCGGCACTGTTTATACCATTGGGCTTTGGGTCACGATTGATACACCTTTCTTTTGTTGTTCATGTTCGGTTTGTTACGAGCAATCATTGGGTTACTTGACGTAGCTTCGCACAGGGCGATGGCATCTACGTCTGGGGAATTGCGATACCAGGGGGTAGGACGCATGTTGTGTTGCACGAGGCAGGACTAGCGAGAGTTGTGGAGGGGCTGACGCGGCCGACGCGGACAAAACGCAGCAGCCAACGCTGAGGACGCAGATGCACATACACATAGAACAATCAAGCCAAGACGATTGGCGGGGCTCTTTTCAGAAGACTCGGTTTTTGGCGCATGTGAGGCTCAGTGAGAGTGGATGGTAAAGGCAGGGGAGGCATGCTCTTAAGTTGCAGAAAAGTGGGCAGCTGTATTGATTGTGCTGGAGGTGTGGCGGTACTCAGTATACAACTACAAAGGTAGCTACAGGGTGTGAGTATTGCTGATAGTGTAACCTTACTCGACCAAAGAGTCCTGGAGGTATCTAAGGCATCATCACCATTGTCCACTGTCTCCGCAACACAGAAATGGGCACGATCGAGGACATGTTTCTGGGCCGCGCGTCGAGGTGACCCGCTGGTTCCCCCCGAGAGCAAGAACCACGCAGCGGACGAACCGTTTTGCAGGCCGAGCAGGCGAACGACCTACGTAGCATTCGAGGTGTTGGGAGGGCGCCTTGTCGAATGACTGTGGTTGCATGATGCACTGACGCGTGTTGGAGACGACGCTAATGGGACGTCGTCGTGAGCGCCATGGACAGAATGGCTCTCATGTGCAGAAGAAGAAGAAGCAGGTGATAGGCGACGGTAATGACTACGAGCAGCTCAGCCTTGTTGGTTTTTTTGAGATGCGTCGAGGTATTCAGCGCACTGAGGCGAGTATTCCACTCGTCTCATCTGCAACCTCTAATCTGGAAGACGGTGTTTCAGAGAACAGAACCAGTATAATCGCTTCTCCCGGTCGTCACCACGAGAGACGAGAGACGGGTAGATCAGCAGGCGGGCAGAGATCAACACCGAGGCAAACCAAACAAACACGCAAGACTCGCCAGAGCCAGCCCAAACAGCCCAACCAAGAGAAGAGGATTGGGATCATCGGGTGGACAGGCTTGGCAAGGTGGCGGGCGCAAGCGAGATGGGAGGAGAGTGGGTCTATTAATAGTAAGACGCTGCGGCGCGGGGGCGGGCGCAGAGGCTGGGAGACGACGAGCTGGGGCTGGAGCCAAGTGTGCGGCGTGCGTGCGGCGCGGGATGGTGACCGCCCACCACCCTTTGCCCCAGCACGGTGGGACATGATCCAGCCGGCTGTGCTGTGCTGTTTATTTTACTACTCTTTGGGCGTGTGGGTTGGGTAGGTAGGGCGTTCGGCTTCCGAAGAGGGAGGGTTGTGCTGATGCGCTGTTGCGAGGCTGGTGGTAGTGCTGATGGTGGGCCCGCCGTGGCTGATGGAGAGGGTCCGCTATTTGCAGACGGCCTTAATCAGCAGCGCCCGCCAGCATTCCTCGCGCAGTAGTGTGTGTGGTGGGATGGCGGCGACGAGCTGAGAATGCGCATGCGATGGGAGTGTGGTAGACCACGAATCGACGCGGTACAAAACAAGCTACTCGCAGTCGCTGGCTTGCCTGCTTGTTGCCGTAGGTACAGTGTACCTGGGTAGGACTGCGGGCCTGTCTGAGCCCCACACATGCGTCAGCGCAAAGCAAAGAGGCGCGGTCGGTGGTATAACATCCCTGCCGTCCAACTCAGCCCCTTCAGCCTGGTTCTGTCCTCCAACAAAGCAAGCCCTTACAAAAAGCCTCTGCAGCCCGCAGCTTTGTGTCGCCCCCCATCTGTCATCCGCATCCCGCCTCCCGCTCTGCATTTCATTGTTCGGCCACTCCACTCCACACCGCTGCCGCTTCAATAGCCCGCATCTGACGTCGACCTCCGCCGCGTTTCCCGTCTCCGCACTCCAGCTTCAGCTTCAACCGCCACCATGGGCAAATTCGGGCGCTTTGCGTGCATCATCACGCCCATGGCATTGACCATTGCCTCGGCCATCTGCTTGATTCTTGTCATCATCGGCCAGGTTGGCAACAACAACAAGGCACCCGGCACATCTCTCGGCCGCGACTTGTACTTCTTCAAGGTACGCTGTTTGCGTTGTAAACCGTACGCGCGGGCACCCACTAACAACAACTATAGGCAGACACAAGCGGCTTCACTGCGGATCCCAAGAGCGTCGTCGACCACCTTCCCGACAACGTCGAGCTCGACAATGATCTGCTCAAGGCTCTCCAGGGCTCTGCCTCGTCCAAGGAGCTCAAGGACTTCTACCAGGTTGGTCTGTGGAGCTACTGCGAGGGCGAAAAGGTCAACGGCAAGGAGACCATTACTTTCTGCTCGTCGGCCAAATCCAGCTTCTGGTTCGACCCGTTTGCCGTGTGGGAGCTCAAGGACACCAGCGCGCAGAAGGCGCTCGGTGAGGATCTCCAGAAGGGTCTCGACACATACAAGAAGGTTGCAGGCTGGATGGTGTGGTCCTTCATCATTGCCATCTGTCTGTCGGCCGCCGAGTTCATCCTGGGCTTCTTCGCCATCTTCAGCCGCTGGGGTAGCTTCGTCGTCACCCTCGTCTCTACCGTAAGTCAATTCTGTCCCAAAAATTCCGCACACTCGACCTAACAATACCAGGCTCAAACCATTTTCGTCATTGCTGCCGCCACGACCGCCACCGCAACCTACTCGGTCCTGGCCGGTATCTTCGAGACTGTGCTGAAGCCGTACAACATCAAAGCCACGCTCGGCAGCAAGATGCTGTCAACCATGTGGCTCGGCGTCGCCTTTGCCATTGCCTCGGGCCTGTTCTGGCTCCTCTCGACATGCTGCTGCTCGGGCAAGTCGAGTTCCAAGAAAGTCATTGTCGAGAAGTCGCCCTACACGTACGAGCGCGTGGCCAGCCCCGCCTTTGGCGGCCAGCAGGCACACCACGCCACCGCCTATCCTAGCCCTGCCGCTGGCCACGGCACGTCGGGCACGTCGTACGAGCCGTTCAGGCAGCAGCACGTTTAAGCGTTTCGCATGGAGTGGCATGTGAGAGGATAGTTGGACGAGGCGGGCGGAGTTTATTCTTATGACATGCATAACTGTCTTTTGCACCTTTGTACCTTTATACCATGGAGTTTCTCAGGCAGGAAGCCTGCCCGGCGTTTATAATCCATCGAGGATAAATGAGATTATTACAGCAATACTTGGGCTTGGCTTGTGATGCGTGATATCTTGTGCGTTGCTTTGAATATGTTTACATGTTACGGAGGAAATGGACGGTGATGTCTCTATTCTGAGTATCTTCGCTAGTCTTGAACGTTCGATGGTTAAAGTTATAATGTCGAGTCATGTATTGAGCACCTACACACGATTTGAACAATTAATAATAGAGTGCCGTGGTAAGTTGTTACCGGTTGTCTCCACGCATTTCCCGCATCAACAGGACTAGTCACGTCTTTTGGAATATTCAAATCTAGATCTAGCGTCTACTCTGGATACCAGGATTCCATCTACGCCCTCCACGTAGTCTAGTCGTCCGAAGCCACCCCCACGGGATCCACACCTCGTACACAGCACCCCGGCGTCCATCACCACCCGTCCCTCCCCAGCACGGTCCCCACAACACTCAAGACATCACCAGCCCTCTCAATCGCCACCTCGTGCCCGACGCCCGGCACGACTCTAATGCCTACATTCCCACCCCCTAAGCACGCCGTAGCATCCTCCTCCAGCTCGCCGCACACAATAATGGGATCCAGCTCCCCCAGCACCAGCCACACGCGCCTGACGCCGCCAACGCCCCCCTCGACATGCCGCCCCAGCACGCGCCACCGCTCGTGCTGGTCATGAACAGGCGCGTATCTAATCGACGAGACGAATGCCGGGACAAAGCCAGGATGCGCGCGAATCTGCCAGTCGACAACACCGCCCACGGTGCTCGCGGGGCGGCCGTCCAGCAGCGCGTGGTGCGACGACGCGTACACGGCGTTTTCACTCGCGCCGCGCGCGTCGGGCTCGAGCGTGCGCGCGCTCGGCGGTCCCGTCCATAGACGCGCTGCTACGAGCGACTCGGTGATGCGCTCAGGGATCACGCTGTGGGGAGAGTAGAGCAGGCGGCTTTTCCAGGACACGTGCGTGCGCCGGATTAGGCCGCCGGGCGCGATGAGGACGAGGCCCTGGAGGAGGAGCGGGAAGTACGAGGCGAAGTCGGCGGCGAGGGCGCCGCCTAGGGAGTACTGAGATCGGGGTTAGGATGGAGGGTGGGTGGTGGGTGGGGACGTACGCCGATGAGGGTGAAGGGGGATGACTGGGTCCAGGGGATGGGCGAGGATTGCAGGCACAGCAGGACCTGGGAGGTGTAGAGGGCCGAGTCGTAGCGGTGGGTGCTCGGTGGGGGGCCCGAGGAGTAGCCGCGTCCAAAGAGGTCTGAGGGGGGTGAGTAGGTGTGTTTGGGCAGGCTGGGTACGGCTGGCGTGGGGTGGGTATATGAGGCATGGCAGACATGGATTGGGATGACTTGTGAGACGAACTACAGCAGAGTACGGGTACAGTGGGGAGAGGTTCGAGTGGTAGTGGTAATGGTAATGGTGGTTCGTACCAAACAGCATCACGCGACAGCCCTTTGCGACGAGACGGTGGGCCAGGTCGCTCAGGGCAATGCTCGGAGTGGATATGCCGTGGATGAGCAGGATCCTGTCGCCGTGATCAGGGCCCCATTCATACACTCGAATGGAGCCGTACGGCGAGACGACATCCCTGGCACCGGGCAGCGCATCGGGGGGGTAGGGAAGGGTGCTGACGTCAGCAGCGTGGGTGTGGATGTGGGTGATGGTGTGCTTAGTCATGGCATTGGCATTGGCATGCTGCCGCAACAGCAACAGCGCGCCCAGCGAAGCAGCAGCGGCGGCGGCGGCGACAGTGGCCAGGGCGGGCGATGTGAAACGGGTGGCCATGGCTGGAGGGCTTGGTGTAGGCAGTGTACTGGGTATATAGGTAGTGCTGGGTGGGTACGACGTGGGACAGCGGGCGAGAGGGACGCGCAACTTGGGCAGACTAGGACGGGAGTGCTAGCAGTTGCAGGGATGGGCGGGGCGTCACGGCGCTCTGTCCTTGCCCAGCGCTGCCCTGCGCCACGCTGCTGAGTCTGAGCTGGGTCCTGGTCCTTGTGCTTGTGCTTGGGCTTGGGCTTGGGGACGCCGAAGCGCTGCACTGCCTCTCTGATCTCTGCTGCATCTCCCCCGACGACGCCCCTGCCCTCTTTTTGCCCGTCCCCCTCGCCCTCTCGTCTGCGCGAGAGACGAGAGACGTCCCCCCCACGCTGCCTCACCCCCCCTCGTCCCCCTCGCAGCCTCGCCGCCTCGCCGCCTCGCCGCCATGGACCAGTGGGCCCAGAACAAGCTGCCGGAGCGCCTGCCCTTCTCCAAGAAGCGCCTGCCCAAGCGCGTCATCTTCTCGTACATTATCGACTACCTCATCATCGTCGTCCTCATCGGGGCCTTCACCATCGTCGACAAGATCCCGCCCTTCCACCAGCCCTTCTCCCTCCAAAACTACACCCTCCACTATCCCTTCGCCAAACAGGAGCGCGTCCCCGTCCCCCTGCTCTGCGTCCTCGTCGTGGGCGCCCCCGCCGTCGTCATCGCCGTCTACACCCTCGTCATCGATGGCCTCTTCTCCAAGCAGACCACCATGCCCGCCGGCCGCGGCGGCATCAAGCGCCTTAGCGGCCGCTACCGCTTCAAGGACCGCCTGTGGGAGCTCAACTGCGGCATCCTCGGCCTCGGCCTGAGCGTCGGCGCCGCCTTCACAATCACCGGCGCCCTCAAGAACGCCATTGGAAAGCCCCGCCCGGATCTCATCGACCGGTACGCTGCTCGCTGCTGTCGCGCCCTGTGCGTTTACTGACAAACTACAGCTGTCAGGTTAGGGAGGGCATCACGGGCGACCCCGCCGGCTGGGGCCTCAGCACCATTGCCATCTGCACCCAGACCGACAACTACATCCTGCAGGACGGCTTCAAGAGCTTCCCCTCGGGCCACAGCAGTGGTAATGTTGGCGCACCGACACCCCGCTTCTTCTCTAACGCTGCCCAGTCTCGTTCGCCGGCCTCTTCTACCTCTCGCTGTACCTCGCCGCAAAGCTGCATGTTTTGGACGCCAAGGGCGAAGTGTGGAGGACCTTTGTCGTCATGGTTCCCTCGCTCGGCGCCGCCCTCATCACCGGCACTCGCATCATGGACGCCCGCCACCACCCCTTCGATGTCCTCTCCGGCGCCACCCTCGGCATACTCGTAGCCTGGGCCTCGTACCGACAATATTTCCCGCCAGTGTCTGAGACGTGGCGCAAGGGCCGCGCTTATCCCATCCGTTCCTGGGGTCGGGGTCCCGCTGCTCCACCCGCTCCGCAAATCTTGGTCGACGAAGACGTGCTGCCGCTGCGCGCTGCGGACAAGCCGGTCGATTTGGAAAGAGGCGATGCAACCGGTATTGCCGTCTCTGGCGTGCCCGAACACGGAGGGAATGTTTTCCGCCAACAGATCCACAACTCGCAGCGAAGGCGCCAGGAGCAGTCACCAGCTGGAGTCGACCGCAGCGACACGTTAGCATCAAGCAACTACATGCGCTCGGATACAATGGGCTCCACGTACCGCTCCGACACGCTCAACTCGACAATGTCTACCAAGGTCAACAGATACCAGAACCAGATGCCATCCCCGAACCCCTTCGCCAACGATCCCTCTCGCCAGCGTCGCATGGACACATACGACTACTCTTCCTCAGAGGACGAGGACAGTTTCGAGCTCCAGCAGACATACGACCGCAACGTACCGCAAAGCGGAGGCGCGTACAACCCTGTAAATGGCCGTTTGACCGACACCGGTTACCACCCGCCCCAGGGAATCTCGCCGAACCCGACTCCCCCACCCCAGTTCGTCACCCCACATGCAATCGCAATGTCACCGAGCGGAGATCTGGCTGGAGCCAGAGATGTTGCGCCCACACCACCGCCTCACGCTGTCGGGACGATGCCGCAGCGGATATGAGGCGGGGCCTGTACAACGAAGCACTTTACGACTGTCAATTTGGAACGCTCGACCCGCTTAACTGGGGCTTCTTTTTTCACCGTCTTTTCTTTCCAGCAGCCACAGTCATGGCGCTGTTACGTGTGATGACCGTGCTACCAGTGGAGCTCAGGCAAAGAGCAAGGCGTGAGGCGTTTTTTCTTTTTGCTACATTAGGCATGATAGGACACGCTGCCAAAACAGCGCCCTGGACGGGCGGTTTGCTGTATCAACTCTTGTACACTTTACGCTGTTCATGATTTTCGACCTTTGTATGCATCTGTGATGTATTGCGCTCGATGTGACCAATCAGCTAACACCACAGACTGGAAGCAATCTGGCCAATCTTTTCCTTGCGACTCTTGGATATGCCAGGACGAAGAACTCGGGATTCTGCTCGACCCGACGTTCACGGGTCGCCTAACGACGACGCCATGCACATGCTCTCGGCGTCCACGGAACGCGCTCGCTCGCGTCGGAGGCGACGACCACCGATCGGACAGCTAACAGCCTAGAGTCATTGGCCAGCGCGCGCCATCTTCCATGCACATAGAATGGGGTGAGGAGAGTGAGATGATATCTGCGTTCGCGTAGCAAACATAAATGCGCTGCGGCGCACACTTGCATGTGTCGAAAGTAACTATCTGCCTGTCTGCCTGTCTCTCTATCTATCCATCCTTTTGTATAGGTATCTATCTATCTCTTTACTTTGCCTCCGCTAGCAACCCAACTATAATACCGCACCGCACCGCACCGCACCGCACTACACTACACTACACTACATACACAGCTGTCAGCTATCCATCTATCCGACCCACTAAACTATGACCTCGCACGCCCTCATCCTATACCCCACCAGCACCACCGCAGCAGCACGAACACCACTACCACGCCTCGTCTCACTCCTCGCCCACCAACACACCACTACCGCAACCGCAACCGCAACAGCCATCGCAGCAGACCTCCTCTACCGCCTCCTTGCGTCCATCGTCCGCCGCTTGCTGGTCGCTACCCAGTGCTTCGCTGAGGAGCGCGTGCGTGGGTGCGCTGAGTGGTTGGAGGGGAGGTGTGCGGGGCAGGGGAAGGCAAGAGAAGGCGCCGGGAGAGAGGAAGGGAGAGGGGATGGGGGAGGGGTTATGCAGGAGGTGCGCGCGTTGAAGGGAACGAGAGAGGGGAGAGGGGGGTGGGTTTGTCCGTTGACTGGGGGTGGAGTAGGTGGTGGAAGTGGTGGTGGTTGGAGGGGGACGGGGAGGGGGCCGCGGCCGCCGAGGTGGGTTCAGGGCGTATTGGAGGGGATTGAGGAGGGAGCTGTGGGAGAAAGAGATTTTTGGATTCAT
Source organism: Neoascochyta sp. HWLR27 (assembly GCA_019775935.1). NCBI lineage: Eukaryota > Fungi > Ascomycota > Dothideomycetes > Pleosporales > Didymellaceae > Neoascochyta > Neoascochyta sp. HWLR27. The sequence continues at coordinate 92,351 of WODD01000060.1, read as the reverse complement.
GCGCATACTGGGTGAGTGTGGATGGAGAAGTGGGGGAGGAGGGATTCGATTCGCTCACTCAAGGGAAGACTAAGTGTAGATGTAGATGTAAGCAAGGAAGGATTCAATCACTTGAGGAGAAGGCATGGAGTGGAAAAGAGAAAGTGAGTTTGATGTTTGATTTGATTTGATGAAGTTCTTTGACCCCTTTGATGTTCGAATCGTTATTCTCATCCCAAAATTCCCAAGTCCATTTATTTCCTCCGCTGAAGTACTATTCACTTCCTCCGCTGATGTAGCATTCAACCACTGAAGTCCCATTTAAATTCCCATTCCAGCCATTTTGGCCTATTCCCATTTCCTCCACTCAATGCCTGATCATCCTCCATTCGATCATCTCAGCCATCCAAATCCTTCCCAGGTTGGTTGGGTGCATGTTGAGAAAAGTTCCAAACCCGCCCACCGAAAAAAAATCTCTCCCACCCAGTGCAGCAGCAACAACTCAAGAGCTACTAACCCAAAAGATTTCGCTAGGAGATTGTGCATTGTGTTAAAGTTGCGGGCGAAAGAAGTACTTCTCTCTCAAGCCCATGGTCTCTAACTTCTTACCTTACTAGTGTACTGCCTGTGAAGGCAGCACCGTTGCGGTAGAACATTGGAGACTTGACCAGCGACCACCAAGCCATGTTTCAGGCACTGCGTTCCTCATCTTCACCATTGTTCCATGCACCCAACCGTTATTATCAAATGACTTGTGTATCGAAGTGTGTGTTGACTGAAGATCGATGGAGAAATTGTATGACAGGAAGTGCTCGAACTACTCTGCTGCAGTGGTTCGCGATGGAGGAGGCCTGAAAAGGGCTTTCGAGGATGTAGCCTGGAGGGCTTCGCGGATATGGCCTGAAGAGGGCTTTCGGAGGAGGATTGTCTGAAGAAGGCTTCGAGGGGAGCGATTGACTGAACCAATGTTCGATATTGAGCAAAGATAGAAGGCAAGCAGAGCTGAAAGCGTTAGAGCGAAGATAACAAGAGGGAAAAGACATTACCGGCTGGAAGAGGAGGAAGGAATGTGAGTTGGTCATGTGCGATGATGTTGACCATATTGAT
>WODD01000060.1:35154-91218 GCA_019775935.1 Neoascochyta sp. HWLR27 | reverse complement strand
AAGTGAAGGCGTTGATCAAGTGAAGGCGTTGATCAAGTGAAGGCGTTGATCAAGTGAAGGCGTTGATCAAGTGAAGGCGTTGATCAAGTGAAGATGTCATGAAAGGATGTCATGATGTTGACAAGTGACGATGGAAGGATGTCATGTGAAGGTGTCATGACTTGGAAAAGAAAGACCGAAGCCTTAAAGAAGAAGAGAGGTCATGATTGACTTGAGAAGATGTGGGAGAAATGAGTGGATAGAAAGATCCGAGCTCAGAATGCTGTGGAGGTGGAGTTGGAGTGGATGTGAGATGGAGGAAGAAGGCCAGAGGGTGGTGGATGAGCCCTGTGTATACTGCAGCCTCTAGGGTCTGTGCGCTCTCAGCTCGCTGCTAAACTTCGGCAGAACTCTGGGAGGGCGACTGTGAGGTGAATGTCAGTGGTTGTGGAGGTGAAAGAGGATTTTGGCGGCTGGTGGCGGGCGTGGGCGCGCGCAGCAGGCGAGGTGAAAGCGAAAACAACACCACGGAACGGTCTAGGTAGAAGTCAATGTGATCCGAGCGGCCTCATCAAAGTTGGAGACAGGCAGATTTTGGGAGGGCGAGGGCGAACAGGGCCTGGGTAGGCGTATGTGTCTTGCGATATGTCAGTGATTGTTGGGCCTTGCGGTCTGGCGAGGCTGAAGGGACTCGCTGGCGAGCTGCCAAAAGCATCGCAGTTGAGATCTCCAGAATAATGAGATTGCAAGGCAAACATAGATAACGGGGACAATTACTACATCTGTCATCGATGTTGCGTAGTAGAGGGCAATATGAAGGCCTCCCGCCGTCTGCGCCGTCAGTCATGCGATTCCATCAGCTATACAGATGTACCAGATTGGAAAGAAAAGCAGATCATTGAATTGTCGTTACAGTCTATCTAGTCTTACACCTCGAACTTCTCAAACAACACCCTCAGTTCAGCACACACTTGCCGTCGCAGTCATCCGCGCCGCTCCTGAGGCAGCTGTCCTCATACACACAGCTCCAGCGCGAGTCGGCGCACTCCTTCTGCCAGCGCCCACCACAGTAATTAGACGCACACATGCCCGTGCACTTGGTTGCGTGCGGGTCACACTTCTTGTCGGGAAAGTAGCAAATCTCGCTGGCGCCGCACTTGTCGGTCTTGCTGTTGCATGCCTGCTCCTGGATGCGAGTCGAGCTGCTGCAGCCGTCGGGGTAGACTGGTGCGCCGCAGTCAATGCCGGCATGGGTCTGCTCAACGTAGCATTTGTCGAGCATGCCAGTGATGCATTTACAGTGCTACGAGGGTTAGATTTGCTGGATATGAGCTGGATGGAGCAACTTACTGCGTCGCCAGACGGAGGGCACATGGAGATGTCGCACTTGCAGGAGTCGGCGCGGGGGAAGAGCTCGGTGGCAGATACCGCAGCAAGGAGGAGAGAGAAGATGGTAACGGCCTTCATGGTGATGATGTGGGTTGGTAGGGTAAGTTTGTTGAGCGGAGTGGAGTGGAGTTGCGTTGAGTTGGATTGAGCTGTTTAGCTGTTGGATGTGAATGTGTTGATTGATGTGAGTGTCTACATGAATACCATCGTGAGCTTTATAGAGCGCCATTGTCCTCCGATGAGGAGCAAAGGTTTCGGAGACGCAGGGCACCAGACAACGCAGCGCTCTGTTAGGCGTGCAAGTTGAGCATGGAGTCCGCGTCAGACACCTTCCGTACAACCAGAAGAAAATCAAAATCTGAGCATATCGTAGAAGATGACGTCTCTACTGTCCGGCGGATGGAGACTATCCTGAGGCTGAGTGGCTGGATACAGTGTTACAAAGTCGCTGAGTGAGCATTAGGTCCCCACTCTTGCTGACCTGGGCAGACCCCAGACAGCGTTCGTCTACTCAATAAGGAAGTCTGGGAATTAGGCGTACCATGCCATGGAAGAGTCCAACAAGCTTCCGCCTAGGACGTGATCGGACAGCAAGGGTGGTCTCGGGGAATGCAGGTCTTCGGAAGTGTTGATGGCCGTGCCTCACTGTTACTGTGCATACTCCGACAGCATCAACACCAGTCCGATCACCAAGCACAGGCAGGAAATCCACAGTAAGGAATGGCGACACATCGAAATGGTGTTCTATGCTATCGGCCGTCTTGCTCGTGCACACTCGTGCACAACATCGGCTGTGCTCACATGATGGCGCGCGGTGGGGTGCAGGCGCGTCTCGCGCGCCCTCGTTCACGTCAGCCTAATCGCTCGGACGCCCAACAGCACACGAGCTCGTCGCACGCATTGCCGCGCCATGGCTCCTCTCGCCCTTTGAATCGCTTCTCTGGCCTGCGCCGACACCGACTGCGACACCGACACCGACTCCAGCAATCGCCATGTGGTTCCTCGAACACGAGTCGCTCTTTGGAGGGAAGCGCATCTGGCTGCGTCCAGGCTCGCAGCAGCTTTTTGGCCGGACAAAGTCGACAGACAAAGATAGCGCAGAGGCAAAGTCATGGAAGATTGAGAACAAGGCCGTCTCGCGACAGCATGTCATGCTCAAGGTGCTCGACGTGCCCCCACAAGACTGCACCAAGCTGCACGCGCGCTCCCGTGTCGAAATCACCGACCTGAGCTGCCGCCAAGGCACCACAATCGACGAGAAGACTACAATCAAGAGCCAAAAAGCGGGCGATGGAGTCATCACATACGACAAGGCGACTCTGACCGGCACTGAGCATACCATCAGGCTAGCCCATGGCTTCCCGCCGTTCAAGATTGTGTGGAAACCCGTCGTCTTCACATATGCCGCAAAGGAAACCGACCAAGCCAAGGTGCGCAATGCAATGCTGCACGCAATCGACATCAAGACAACGCCCGAGTTCATATTTGGCAAAACCACGCATGTCGTATCGCTGAAGCGCAATCTACCCAAGGTCCTCTCAGGTCTTGTGTCCGCCAAGCACATCGTGTGTAGCGACTTCCTTGATGCTGTCATCAGCGCGGCCTCCATCTCGACTGACGGCCAAGGGGGTTATGTACCCTCCAAACTGGAAGAAGACTTTGACATGTGGTGGCCCAAAGAAAAGGAACACATCACACCCGTTGGTACGGAGCCCACTCCACGTCCGCAGGAGATGCTGGAACCGGACGAGTCTCGTTCAGAAATCTTCTCTGGGCTGACGTTCGTCTTCCTGGAACGCAGTCTCTATGAAAATCTGCAAGATCCGATTGCTGGGGGCGGAGGAAAAGCACTGCTTTTCGATCTTCAACCGGGAGTAACAAGTATCCAAGAGTACGTCGACTACGTGCAGAGCGTGGCAGACCAGAAAAAGCGGTATGCGAAGAACAACGACAAGCTTCCTGTGATCACGGTTCGTCTGCAAAGCATCCCTGATGGCGCAGACGACTGGGCTTCTACCTTTTCTCGGGGAACCGACAGGGCTCTCAACCAACGTTCCATCCTGCAAAACGAATTCCTCGATGCCATCATTATAAAAGATCGCAGCTTGTTGCAACAACCGCCAACTGAGGTAACCGATATTTTTTCAAGTGCACCTGTGTCTGCGCCCACACGACGCTCCATGCGTGAGCGCACTCCGGCTTCCCAGTCCAGGGCCCCATCCGAGGCTCCCGACTCCAGTGCGCCCCCGGAGAGTGATTCTGCGCGACCCAACCCTCGCAAGCGTGTACATCGTGCGAAAACAGCTAGTCGTTTCACTGGCTTTGATGACTACGAGCCACCTCCAAAGATTCGCAAGGTTGAAGATACCCCTATGGAGGATGTTCAGCCATCTGTCCAGGAAGCAGAGCAAGCCCCTGCTTCTCGGACGGCTCCAGCATCCCAAACACGCTCAGTAATGTTAACACAAGCGCACACTATAGCGAAAGAAGAGCAGCTAGATACGCTCTTTCCCGCCGCTGCCGAAATGAAGCGTCGTCGAGCAGCAACACGCGCCCCCTCAGCATCCGTAGAACCAGAGAAAATCCCTGGGCCAGTCCAGAATTCTCGCAGTAAAGGTGCTGAGGCGTTGGAGAGACTGCAGCGAGCGAAGGAGAAGGCAAACAAAGAGATCAACGTCCGTGAACAGACACGCCTTCGTGTCAAGGAAGAGGAACAACGCCGCATCGCCGACAGAGAAGCATTGGAATTAGCACTGGAAGGCATCGATATCACTGAGGCGAGAAACCTGGCCCGGATTGAGGAGATGGAGATTGTTCCACGCGAGCCCCGACCCAGCACACGAGTCCATTCACAGCAGGCTGACAACGCCCGCTGGAACCCAGAATGGAACGGCCGCAAGAACTTTAAGAGATTCCGCCGTCGCGGTGTCGAGCCGGGCGTGCAGCCCCGCAGAGTCATTGTTGAGCTGGAGGAAGCGCCGGCCGAGAACGAGGCTACCGAGCCGTTCTTTCTCGAGGACATGGAGTCATCGTCGCGGTCTATGGCAAGCCGGCGCCGACAACAGACTGTCGACGTCGACGACGATGACGCGTCGGACCCAGAACCTGGTTTCGCGAGACGCAAGCCCTCGACACAGCCAGAAGTTATTGCTGTTGAAGATAGCAGTCCTGAAGACGGCGGTGACGGCGATGATGATGACGATGTTGTGGAACGGACGCAGAGGAGCAGCGGTCGGACTCAGAGGATCGTCGAGACGCAGATGTCGGATGCGTCTGCGCAGAAAGGCGGGAAGAAGCGGCCGACGACGAGCTCTTCGGGCCAACCAGCTAGCAAGAGGGGACGGATCATGGCGAAAGACGACAGCGACGAGGAGGAGACTGGATTCAGATTTAGGCGCCGAGGGTAGGAGGTGTTGAAGATGACGGGTAAAATGTCCAGCGCGTTAGGGAAGTGTGCCCTGCATTTACTATCCCAGATAGACATATAACGAGCACCGACAGAACAAATGCAAAGAGCAAAATAGTATCGATAGTTGACAGGATGCATACGAAAGTCTGTCCATGTTGTGAATACAGCGCCCTAACGCCATCCCTGCTATTGATCGAGTTGAGATCTTGCGTAATCCGTGCCCTTTTCCTTCTCTTGATACCATGTACATCGCACAATGCGGTTCATTCACCTACACACGCTAAGCCCACCCATGTGCTATCCAACAAGGCCTTGTCCGTACGGCAAAGAGGGATCATCGCTTGCGCTCAAAGTAGGAGCTCGAGGAGAAGAAGGCGACGCTCTGGTCCATGACGGTCTCGCCTACCCACAGGTAGTTTTCGACCCAAGTCTTGACGCTAGGAGTATCGCTGAACTGCTCTGGTTTAACACTGACACTGTCCGACCCCCAGACGGGAGGCGGGCACATGTTAGCCGGGGGTGCCAAACGGGGCGGCGATGTGAAGCACGCGGCGAGTCGCGGAGAGGCGGGCGGGGGACCTACGTGAGGCCGGTAGAGCGGCGGACGCCAGCGAGGAAGGCGGAGACTGCGGTCGGTGTTAGCCAAGAGGCAGGTGAAGTGTTGGGCGTCGGAGAGTGCGTACCTAGCACTGCATCGAAGGCGTAGTGGGCAACCCTGCCGAGCTGGAATGTGTGAGCTATCGCGGCGTGCGACTCGTTGCCGCCGATCCAGGCGGGCTGGGCATGTTACGTACAACCATTTTCGGCGAGCGTGGAGGCGTGGGATGGGTATGGGTATGGATATGGGTAGGGGGAGGGGATAGCGTGGAGAAGAAGCGTTGGGGGTGGCCTGGCGCTGTCGTGATTGTGAATGTCGGTCAGTGTGGAGTGTCGCAGCCGGCGGAGGTTGAAGCCAGAGCTGTGTCATGCAGGGCAGCAACGAGGACTGTGGCTGGTGCTTCCTTAGTCAGTCGCATGTGATATACATATGTGCTGGCGGTGGGTCACAATGAGAGGGTCTACCTCGAGCCATGGGGTTGTTTGTTTGTCCACCTGTCTGTCACGCTTGTGCTTGGATGGCTCGAGTGTGTCGTCTGCCGTGTGTCGTATCTCGTCTGTCGTCTGATGACCACCCGCCCGGCGTGGGCACATGGAATGACTGCAGCTTGGAGAGCACACCACACCGCACTGCCGAGCTGGCGCCTCTGTTCATACCCTCGGGAACAGCCTCAGATTCGGCCATGTGGAACGCGCTTTCGGGTCAAGTAGGAAGCCCAAGTGCAAGTGCAGTGCAGCGTATAAATGGCCGGGCCCTCTGCCAGGCAGTTGGGCCTTCTCATACCTTTGACCCCATGAAACCTCTCAGCGACCTCCTCCGCGCGGGTCGAGGCGACGACCCACTGCCGCCCTGACACGCCAGGACATCCGGCCGCGCAGCAGACCAACCCACGCGACTGCTAGCCAGATAGGCCTCGGCGACAAATTTTCCAATTGTTTTGGAAATACGATGCGTTTGGGGCTTATCGGAGCCGGAGGCTTGGTTGCAAATGGTGTCAAAACGTGGGTGGGTGCAACGCACAAGCAGAAGCGTTGAGCGTCGCGAGCGCCGCAGACTGGCCACCTTGGGCATGCCCGGCGGCCATTCACGCGCCAGAGAAGCAGCATGCCATGGCTATAATTGACATTGACACTACACTTGCAGGTTTCTCACCTGCTCCATATCTAATTATCTCTCTTGGCCGTTTAGAGTGGCAGCACGGCAGCAAAAGCCCCACGCGACTAGCGCCTGATACCCCTCCGACGAAGCTCAACACGGCGCCAACGCTCTAGGCCGTCCAGAACGAACAAAAACCTTGCCAGGCGCATTCTTCTCAAGAGCACGCCCGACCGACTCCCTTCTCCCCCTTCACACCCCTTTGCTTGTCCCCGAGCAGCCACTCTTACCCAGACAGCCGCGCTCTACCCCGCAGCAGTCTCCAACCGCTCATCCCACCACCTCTCCCTACCCCTCTCCACCCACCACCCACCGCAGCAATGGCGAACGCGTACGTACCCAGCCCCTGAGCATGTCTCCAGTTGCAGCAGTGCCTGGCAGTGTTGCCGCCCACTTCCGGGTCACCACACGGCCAGCAGCCGCCCAAAGGACACCTCAAAACAAAGACACCTCACCAGAATGCTGACACGGCCAGTCTTGACCACCTCAACTCGGGCAGGACCCGCATCGAATGGCTGAGCCAGCTCAACACCGAGTACCACCCTGCCAAGGAGTACCGCCGCACCTCCATCATCGGCACCATTGGCCCCAAGACCAACTCGCCCGACAAGATGAACGCCCTCCGCAAGGCTGGTCTCAACGTTGTTCGCATGAACTTCTCCCACGGCTCGTACGAGTACCACCAGTCCGTCATTGACAACGCGCGCGAGGCCGAGAAGACCCAGGCTGGCCGCCCGCTTGCCATTGCCCTCGACACCAAGGGCCCCGAGATCCGCACAGGTAACACTGTCGGAGACGCCGACATCCCCATCAAGGCTGGCACCATCATAAACATCACCACCGACGAGCAGTACGCCACCGCAAGCGACGACAAGAACATGTACGTCGACTACAAGAACATCACAAAGGTGATCCAGCCTGGCCGCATCATCTACGTCGACGACGGTGTCCTGTCGTTTGAGGTTCTCGAGATTGTCGACGAGCAGACCCTCAAGTGCAAGTGCGTCAACAACGGCAAGATCTCGTCCAAGAAGGGTGTCAACCTCCCCAAGACCGACATTGACCTGCCCCCGCTCTCCGAGAAGGACAAGGCCGATCTCAAGTTCGGTGTCAAGAACGGCGTCGACATGGTCTTTGCCTCGTTCATCCGCCGCGGCAGCGACATCACTGCCATCCGCGAGGTCCTCGGCGAGGAGGGCAAGGACATTCAGATCATTGCCAAGGTCGAGAACCAGCAGGGTGTCAACAACTTTGACGAGATCCTCAAGGAGACTGACGGTGTCATGGTCGCCCGTGGTGACCTTGGTATCGAGATCCCCCCCAGCCAGGTCTTCATTGCCCAGAAGATGATGATCACCAAGTGCAACATTGCCGGAAAGCCCGTCATTTGCGCTACCCAGATGCTCGAGTCCATGACCTACAACCCTCGCCCTACCCGCGCCGAGGTCAGTGACGTCGGTAACGCCGTCCTCGACGGCGCTGACTGCGTCATGTTGTCTGGTGAGACCGCCAAGGGCGATTACCCCGTCGAGGCTGTCACCATGATGCACGAGACCTGCCTGCTCGCTGAGGTCGCTATCCCATACGTCAACGCTTTCGACGAGCTGAGGAAGCTTGCTCCCATCCCCTGCCCCACCACCGAGACCTGCGCCATGGCTGCCGTCAGCGCCAGTCTCGAGCAGAACGCAGGTGCTATCCTTGTCCTCACAACCAGCGGTACCACTGCCCGCCTTGTGTCCAAGTACCGCCCTGTGTGCCCCATCATCATGGTCTCGCGTAACGCCCAGGCCTGCCGCGTAAGTTCCTTTTCCCCAGCAACCTGATCCTCAGCTAACACCAATAGTACTCCCACCTGTACCGCGGTGTATACCCCTTCTACTTCCCCGAGGAGAAGCCCGACTTCAAGGAGTCCCCATGGCAGGAGGACGTCGACCGCCGTCTCAAGTGGGGCATCATGAACGCCATCAAGCTCGGTGTGCTCAGCAAGGGCGACCCCGTCGTCTGCGTGCAGGGCTGGAGGGGCGGAATGGGCCACACCAACACCCTCCGCATCGTCCCCGCGACCGAGGATCTTGGTCTGGACCAGGAGGCTTAGATGTGAGGACGAACGACGATAATGCGTGCGACTTTGGGGTCGCTGGCGAGATGGGACGAATATATCATGACTCGTGAAGGCAATTACGGTTAGGCGTATTGGCGAGATTAGAAGCATACGCTAGCGGATGAAAGCAACTTTATTATAGATTTCAACTCTATATTTCCAGGCCCAAATGCCTATTGTGATGCTGCTCCGAGACACGAAGAAAGAAATCCTGACAAACGAGCGCCAAAATGCGGATGGACCGGCTGACTAAGGCCTCGAATGTCTTAGCGCAGCTCCCAGTGGTGAGGGCCAGGTTATGGATCGTGACACTCTCCATCAACAACCATGGACATATCTGCGCTAGTGAATAATGATGAAGGAGGAGTGGTGTTACCGCGCCGCTCCGTCTCCAACTCGGTCTCTCAGTCTGCGCCCAGCCCCATCACTCCGTCACCAAAGCACCCGCCAGCATCAGGCACCCACATGTCCCTCAAGCGCAAGCGACACGACGCGAAGCCCATATGGGCCTATCTAGAGGGCGAGCAGCTCCCCGCCGATCTCCAGCAGCTGGAAGAGCAGCAGCGACAACAGCGACAGCAGGCCCGCCCACCGCCTCCCGCCGCTCAGCCACCTGCCCCCGCAGGCCACCGTAATGGCCCTTCGGTGCACGCTCCTGGCGCGCCGCCTGCCGTCGTGACGGAGCTCTCGGGCTTCGAACGACCAATCTCAGGCGAAGCTCACGTCTACGATGACGTCTCGCGCAAAGTATGCGACTTCATCTGGGCCTCGGCCGTCAACAGCGATATCGTGCGCAAGGCAATCGCGGAGTCTCCGCAGACACAACTGGAAGTCGAGGCGCGATGGGGGCAGATTCTGGACAAGCATACCAGCACGCGCTTGCGCGGCTTCCACGACACGGAGTGCGTGCTGAGGAGGAACGACAACTTGGATGTCAAGTTTGAGAGTACCATGACCATGGAGCAGCACAAGCGCATGAACATGTACCTCAACGGCCAAGTTCAAAGCGCGAAGATCTCTCGGGCCAAGCGTGCGGAAGTCAACTATCAACATACAAGGGAGATTGATATGTTCTACGAGATGGGACAGGAGGCGTTTGACCAGCTGCCCCCCGCTGTGCGAGTAATCATCGCGCAGTCGGGCACCCGCCAGCGGATCCGCGTTACAAAGGACGCAAAGACAGGCAACGTCATCCGCAAGATTGTCAAACACCGCCTAGCGAACTTGGAAATCAGTTCCCCCCAAACGGAGTGGGACTATCGCATCGGCGTCAATCTTGAAATCGATTATCCCGGGTCTATTGATGGCCTCACACTGGTCGTCGAGCAGGGCAAGACACCCGAAAGCATGCAACGCCAAAAGGACCGCATGTCATATGCGTGGATGGGCGCGTACCAGGTCGATCTGACGCAGGTCGTCCAAGGGTCGAGCAAGAACCATGAGCTGGAGCTGGAGCTGACTTCCGACGTACTGCTTGACAATGCCGACAAAGCCAAGCGGAAGGAACCAAGTCAGTACGAGAGCCTCATCAATGGTATGATGAATAATCTGCGTGTGTTGTCGAGGGTGATTACAACGCCGCCTTGAACGCGTGGCAGTGTTTGGGTTTGTACTATTATTACAGTCTATTGTTCTGGCGTTGAGAAGGCAGACAGCTGTTCATGGAGCTGAACAGCAGCATCCAGCGTGGAGTTTGATGCTTCACAATAAGATACCCTTTCTGGCTGGGCTGCTGATCGCAGCCCTCAAACACGTCTTTGTTGTAGTGTGCAATGTTGAGCTCTCCGAGCTGCCTCAACCTGTCCATGCGTCTACCTAGCTTCGATGCCAAGACTTGAGCTTCGAGACGATAGCAGGAGACTGGACCAAGACGCAGAGGCAAGATGCATTATCAATCAGAAGCTGATACTCGCTCTGACCCGTGTGCACGTGGAGTGAATGAAAGTGAACAGCCTCGCGTGGTTGTGTTGTGACAGTCATGTCGTGTGCAGTGCATGTGAGAAGGATTAGGTCATCGCGGGCTTGTTCGCCTCCGACACGAGCTCTGTGTTTCGAGCAACATCACGTCCGACACCGAACCCAGCAACACGGCCCTGCGCCATCCCATCACCCACGCACCTTTCCCTTTCCCGTCCTTCCTTCACCGCGCGGTACAAACGATCCTCCCCTGCGCTGCACGCCCGCCGTGTCCCTCGAACTCTACAACCTTCGCGGACGCCACCACGCAGCTCCACCGCCTTCGCTGCCTTCCGCAACCCCCCCACCTCCCACCAGCATCGCGGCAACATAGCCAACACTGCTCCCAAGCTTCATCACCATGGTTGGCCTCACCTCCGCTGCCGGCGTCGTCGGCTTCCTTTCCGAGCCTGATCCGGCGCTGCGCTCCTTTGCCCTGCAGCGTCTGAACGAGGAGATCGACCTACTGTGGCCAGAGGTTGCAGGCTCCGTCAGTCAAATGTAAGACATTCCAGAAGAGCGATGCCATGCTTCATCCGCAACATACCCCTCCTTCGGTTACTGACCCATGTGCGTCATAGTGAGGCTCTATACGAGGATGAGTCGTTTCCCGAGCGCGAGCTTGCGGCTCTCGTGGCGGCAAAGGTCTACTACCAGCTGCAGGAGTACAATGAGAGCATGGTATTTGCGCTGGGTGCCGGCAAGCACTTTGACATCCACAAGGCCGGCGAGTTTGAGGAGACGATACTGGGTGAGTGGCGTGCTTGCTCCAGCTGAGATGCACAGCGCTAACATGCCTGTTTAGCAAAATGCGTCGACACGTACATTGCCTTGTCAGCCATGCACAACCCGCCGACACCGGTCAGCAGAGCGAACCAGTCCCCTCTTCAGCTGAGCACATCCTTCTCTGCAAACGCTGCGGGTGCCGCCAGCACGTCGGCCAGCCTGGCGTCACCAATCACACCCTTCTCACAATCGGCACTGCCTTCGAAGTCGCTCCTCTCGCGCGAGGATTCGTCTTCGTTTGACCCCACAGTCCCTGGAGGAGGCAACGCCGGTGTGGCCGGAGCGCACCCCACCCCGATGATGCTGCAGAGGAATGTACAGAAGAACCTCCAGAGCACCATCCGCCGGATATTCGAGAGCTGCTACGAGAGCGGAGACTACAAGCAGGTTGTGGGCATTGCAATCGAGGCACGCAACCTAGAGGTGCTGCGGGCGTCCATTCTCCGGGCAAGCCAAGACGAGAAGAAGCAAGGCAAGAAGTCAGCACAGAGCTCAACTAAGAGTGAGGAGCTGATGGATTACGTTCTTGACATCTGCATGAACGTCGTGCAGGAGAGGGGACTCAGGAACGAGGTTCGTGACGTGTGCATGGACAGAGAACGACTGCTAACTCGTGCCAGATCCTCCGCCTCATTCTCGATCTCCTGAACGACAACGAAATCCCCAACCCTGACTACTTCTCCATCGCCAAGTGTGTCACGTACCTCGACCAGCACTCTCTGGCATCGAAGCTCATTCGACAGCTCGTCCAGCAGGGTGACCCGAAGTCGCTCGCAACCGCTTACCAGATCTCGTTCGATCTGTACGAGAACGGCACGCAGGAGTTCCTTGGTAAGGTCATGGAGGAGCTGCCTGAGTCTGAGCCCGAGCCCAAGGATGAATCCAACAAGGAGAACGCGACTGAGTCGGACGCACTGCTTTCCAACGTCGACTCCAGCAACGGGCAATCACTCAAGGACGGGGAGACCAAGGCCTTTGCCTCCGTGCGCCATATCCTTCGCGGAACAAAGAGCATCGAGCTTAATCTCGAATTCTTGTACAGGAACAACCACACCGACAAGGCTGTGCTGAACAAGATCCGTGACAGCCTTGAGGCGCGAAACTCGATTTTCCACAGCAGTGTCACCTTCGCTAACGCTTTCATGAACGCGGGCACAACAAACGACACCTTCTTCCGCGAGAACCTCGACTGGTTGGGCAAGGCGGTCAACTGGTCAAAGTTCTCGGCAACGGCAGCTTTGGGTGTCATTCACCGCGGCAACATCACGCAGGGTCAGAAGCTGCTCGAGCCATACCTGCCCAAGGACAGCGTCTCGACAGGGTCACACTACGAGCAGGGTGGGTCTCTGTACGCCCTCGGCATGATCTACGCCAACCACGGCAGCAACGTGCTCGACTACCTGCTGAAGCAGTTCCAGAACGCGTCCGAGGAGGTCATCCAGCACGGTGGTGCGCTTGGTGTTGGTGTTGCCGGTATGGCCACCGGTTCCGAGGAGATCTTTGATGCCTTTAAGAGTGTCCTGTACACCGACTCTGCTATCAACGGTGAGGCCGTTGGTCTCTCTATGGGCCTAGTCATGCTGGGCACTGGTAGCATCAAGGCTCTGGAGGACATGATTCAGTATGCCCATGACACTCAGCACGAGAAGATTGTCCGGGGTCTTGCTATGGGTATGGCACTCATCATGTATGCCCGAGCCGAAGCTGCTGATGAGCTCATCAACGGCCTTCTCGAGGACCCTGACCCGACTCTGCGTTACGGAGGTATCATGACCATCGCGCTCGCGTACTGTGGCACAGGTAGCAACAAGGCAGTGCGGAGGTTGTTGCACGTCGCTGTCAGCGATGTCAGCGACGATGTCCGACGTGTAGCAGTTATGAGCTTGGGTTTCGTCCTCTTCAGGAAGCCTGGCAGCGTTCCCCGTATGGTCGAGCTTCTTGCCGAGTCGTACAACCCTCACGTCCGATACGGAGCCACTATGGCCCTCGGAATTGCTTGCGCTGGCACTGGCCTTCCCGAAGCCATTGATCTGCTCGAGCCTATGATGAAGGACTCAACCGACTTCGTTCGCCAGGGTGCCCTGATCGCCCTTGCGATGATCATGGTCCAGCAGAACGAGGTCACAAACCCCAAGGTCGCCACCATCAGGAAGCAGCTTGCCAAGGTCGTCGGTGACCGTCACGAAGATGCCATGGCAAAGTTCGGTGCTGCTCTGGCATTGGGTATCATTGATGCTGGAGGTCGCAACTGTACGATCGGCCTGCAGACGCCCACGGGCAACCTCAACATGGCTGCTATCGTTGGCATGGCTGTCTTCACACAATACTGGTACTGGTTCCCGCTGACCCACTTCCTGTCGCTGAGTTTCACGCCCACTGCCATTATTGGTGTCGACCAGGATCTCGAGATCCCATCTTTCAAGTTCTACAGCAACACCAGGCCAAGCATGTTCGACTACCCTCCTGAGGCTGAGGTCAAGACCGAAGAGGCACCCGAGAAGATCAAGACTGCCGTCTTGTCGACAACAGCCCAAGACAAGCGCCGAAAGATGGTCAAGGAGCGCCAGCGCCGTCGTGAGAGCATGGATGTTGACCACACCTCATCAACACCCAAGGTGTCGAGTGCAGACGACGACAAGATGGACGTTGACGAGGACGCGAAGAAGGACGACGACGACAAGGCCGAGGGAGCACAGGCAACGGAGGTTGCCAAGAAGAAGGTCGAGAAAGAGAAGGTTGGCCACGATCTCGAGAACATGTCTCGCGTACTGCCGGCCCAGGTCAAGTACATTAGCTTCCCTGGGGATCGGTTTGTTCCGGTCAAGAAGGTCAGTCATTCATTGTCTTGTCTATTGATTTCCACTCGCTAACAGAAGCAGCCAACCCTTGGAGTGATTCTCCTCACAGACACACAGCCCTCGGAGCCAAAGACGCTGCTTGAGCTCAAGGTGAAGAAGGCAGCTCCAGCACCAGCACCTGGCGCAACAGGCTCATCGAGCGAGCAGGCGGCACAGAGTATGCTGTCAGCAATGGAGGAAGACGACGAAGAAGTGAACGACAACCTGGTAGAGGAGGGCGACGAAGAGGCGTCTGTGCCGGGCGAGTTCGAGTACGAGTCGGATACAAACCCGGACGACGACGAGTGATGTTTGTATCAAGTTGGAGACGAGTGGTGGTTCTCTTGCATTAATAACAGGTGCAGGGAGGCCCATAGGCCCCTTTCCCAGCCTGCTTAGATGTACTATAGCCCCTGTGGTTAGGTTAATTAGACGCCCACGTACATGCGAAGTTGTGTTTTGGCGAGGCGTTGAATGCTGTGATGCTAATGGCGATGGTCTGAGTGGACGTCGCGAGGCGTAGTCGGACCGCCCTAGGCCAAGTCGGCTTGGCGCGGCTGAGGACGTGGGAAAAGTATAGTGTAGCATGACGACGGCTGCATCCAATACCAGCCGAGCCCATGCCGCCATGAGCCTTCGACCGGGGCTTTCACGATGGATTGCAGGGCGCGACGCAAACGCGAGCACCAAGACGGTGTGCCGACAATGCTGGCGCAAGCTCGCCCAGCGGCCCTTTTCGACACAGCCGCCGCATAGACAGGGCGCCCTCGCCGTCGGCAAGAGCAGGAACGCCTTCAGCAAAGACTACTTCTGGGCCAACGCGACCCTGCGCGATGCATTTGGGCGCAGCAGACGCGAGCTGCAGAGCTCCATTGCAACCGGCAAGAGCAGCTCGACCAGCCCGGCCGCTGAAGACGTGCTGCCGCACCGCCGGCGGGCCAAAGCGAAGCAAGCAGCAGCAGACACTCTGCCAGACGCCACCAGCTACCCCATCCCCCTCGATGCCTCGGCCAGGCTGGCTGAGCTGTCGTCGGCACACTCGCAGCGCTCGCTCAAGCGCCTCTTCTTCACCTACCTCTCCCTCTCCAAGCCGCGCCTCTCCTTCCTCGTCGTCCTGACCGCCACGGCCGCCTACTCGCTCTATCCCGTCCCCGGCCTGCTCGCGCCCGCCGCGACGGCTACCCCCTCGCTGTCGACGTTGACGCTGCTGTTCCTGACCTCGGGGACAGCGCTGGCCTCGGCCTCAGCCAATGCCTTCAACATGCTCATGGAGCCAAAGTTCGACGCGCAAATGAGCCGAACCCGGAACCGGCCCCTCGTCCGCAAGCTCATCAGCACCCGCAGCGCCGTCGTCTTCGCCGTCGTCTGCGGAATCTCGGGCACCGCCGCCCTCTACTACGGCGTCAACCCCACGACGGCCTTCCTCGGCGCCGCCAACATCGTCCTCTACGCCGGCATATACACCCCCATGAAGCGCATCTCGGTCGTCAACACATGGGTTGGCGCGGTTGTCGGAGGCCTGCCCCCACTGATGGGCTGGACAGCGGCGGCGAGCCAGTACGCGCACGACGACGGCACGTGGGAGGAGCTACTTTTCGGCCCCGAAGCCGCGGGCGGCTGGCTGTGCGCTGCGCTGCTCTTCGCCTGGCAGTTTCCGCACTTCAACTCGCTCAGCTGGTCCATCCGCGACGAGTACCGCGCCGCGGGCTACCGCATGCTTGCGTGGGTGAACCCGGCGCAAAACGGGCGCGTCGCCCTCCGCTACGCCGTCCTCATGTTCCCCGTCTGCATCGGCCTGTCGTATGTCGGTGTCACCGATTGGAGCTTCGTCGCTACCAGCAGCGCCGTCAACGGCTGGATGGTCGTCAAGGCGTGGCAGTTTTACCGCGCCGAGGGCCACAAGGGAACTGCGCGTGGCTTGTTCTGGGCCAGTGTCTGGCACTTGCCCATTGTCATGGTGCTGGCTATGGCGCAGAAGAAGGGTTTGGGTGAGAGGCTGTATCGCAGCGTTTTTGGTTACGGCGAGGTGGACGAGGACGATCTGTACTACTACGAGGATGAGGAGGATGAGCGAAAATAAGCGCTGGATGATACCTTTCTTCTTTGTACTATATGTCATCAAAATGCATGTATCAACGGGTCTTGAAGTGTAGTATTGTCACATAGGCATCGTTGTGTTGCTCACGCACAAAAATCATTCTTCACACAAAAGGAACATCAGTGCATTCAACGCACGAGCGTGGGATTGTAATACGTATACACAACTCAACAGCAGACACGATGTCACACTACCTGTTCGCCCTTTCACGCAGGCTGATACTTCCGCAACTAACCCGACATTAGCACTGTTTTCAGGATACCATGAGGACAAGGAGAGACTTACATCGAGCGTCAAATACTTGCTCGTCATCTTCGCCTGGTCGCGCATGACACCGACGAGCGTCTCGCTTTCCTGGAAGAAGCCGGCCTTGAGACTGATGACAATGAACTGCATACCAGGGCTGGCGTGCTCGCGAACGTACTTTGCGACGCGGCCAACGTTTACATTGTCCAGCGCAGCATCGACCTCGTCGAGCACGAAGAAGGGCGAGGGCTGGTAGCTGTGGATGGCAAACAGCAGGGCCAGCGCTGCAATCGTCTTCTCGCCTCCAGACAGGTGCTCCATGTCGCGGAAGCGCTTGAGCGGCGGCATGGCGTGGTACTTGAGACCCGCCAGGTACGGCTCGGTCGAGTCTTCCATGTCGAGGTAGGCTTGGCCGCCGAGCGGGAACTGCGGCGACTTGGTCAGGTCCTTGTACGTCCCGCCAATGTTGTCCGAGATGTGCGTAAAGGCCTTCATGAACAGGTCGTGGCGCTGCGTTTTGACTTCTTCGAATGCCTTCTTCGCTGCGGCTGCGCGTTTGCGCGTGTCGGCAAAGTGTGCGTCGACCTCGGCCAGGCGCGCCTCGGTTGCTGCGAGGCGCTCGCCTGCGCGCATGTTGGGAGTCGCTTTGCCGATGTCTGTGTCGAGCCGTGTGATGGCGTCTGTCAGACGCGCTTCGGCTTCCTTCAATGATGTCACCGCAGCATCTTGAACTTTGTCGTCGTGGTGGTCTTCGTTCTCGAGGATCTCGATAAGCTCGGTTCGGAGCTCGTCTTCAAGCTCATCAAAGGCGACCTCGATACCGTAGTCGTCGACTTCGGGCTGCTGGATCTGTGTCGAGTCAGGGTCCTCGTCAACGTCCATGGCGTCGGTGTCGGGACGTGGCATGTCTGTCATGGGCAGAGATGCAATCGGGTTGGAGTCGGCTGTGAGGGGGATGTTGATCTCGTTGACTCTGCACTCCTTGAGCAGGTTGTACCTGTTGGTCGCGCTTGTCTTGATCTTAGCTTCTTCGCTATCGACCTCTCTCAGTATCTTCTTGACTTTCTCGTTGCGGTTGTCAAGAATGCGACGTGCCTCCTTGACAGCCGCTGCCCGCTCAGTGAGCTTCTGGTCAAGAGCCTCTCGCCTTTCTTGCAACGATTCCAACTCTGCCATGAGTACATCGCGCGAGTTCTGCAGCTCCTCCTGCTTTTCTTGCAGCTCAGCGATATCTGCATCCCTGCGCCTGACCTCATCTTCGGCCGCCGTCAGACGCTCATCGACACCACGAAGAGATGACTGAAGCTGCTTCATCATGAACTGGAGTTTGCTGCGCTGTGTAGTGAACTCAAGACGCCTTTCGGCAGCCTCTTGTTGTACAGTACCCTGCTGTGCATCGTAGTCGCGAATCGATTCGTATCCAAGACGCTGGCAGAACGTGGCAAACACTTGGTCGGTGACTTGGTCGACTGTGTCTTGTGCAGTTCGCATTTCCTGCTCCCGGTTTTGGAGGCGTTGCGATTGCTGGTCCAGGTTAGGCCGCAGACCCCTGAGCTCATTCTTGTGATGCGTGAGCTCCTTTTTCAGACTGTCAATGTTGCGGCTGAGCGCTCTGGCTTCGTCTTGCGCACGCATAGACTGATCCTGGAGATCCATCAATTCAACCACCAATGCCTGCTCCTGCTGCTGCGTGCGGTCAAGTTTCGGGAGGGAGGCCAGCTCCTTTTCGAAGGCGTGAACGCGATCCAACAGAGTCTGGTACGACTTCTCATCCCACGTCTGTTCTGAATCGTCGTCACGCTCGAGCTCACCACCAGTCTGTGTTCCACCCTTGCCGATGACGCGACCGTCGAGTGTAACTGCCTTGGCTTGGACACGCCTCTCATACCTGAGCTCCTTCGCAATTTTTTCGTTGTCGCAAATCATGGTGCTTCCACAGGCAGCAGTCATGGCTCGCTCGTGCTTGGGCTCGTAGTTGATGCAATCGATGGCGAGTCGCATGCCCTTGTGCATGCCCTTCAGTTGTGAGTCGACTGCTTTGATCTGGATCGAGTCGAGAGGATCGAATGTCATGATTCCGATGCGTTCCTGTTTGAGATAGGCAATGCACTCTTTGGCAGTGGCTTCGGTGTCCACAATCACAGTCTCCATCTGGGGTCCCAGCACTCTGCCCATTGCCTTTCGGTACTTGGCTTGCTTGGGGGTAATGAGATCACGGTAGCGGCCGTGTACCTTGTCAGATCCCAATCGCACTCGCAAACGCTCGATTGTGCGGCGAGCTTCTTGCTGCTTCTTCGACTCGCGGCGGCTGCCCTCGACAATGCTGAGCTGCTTGGCCGACTCCTGCAGCATCTGGTTCTTCTCCTGGTATTGAAGCTCCAATTGCTTGCGATCAGCCCTGAGCTTGCCGAGCTCGTGGTTCTTTGCCGACTTCGCTTTGTCGAGTTCCTTAAGCTGAGCCTTGGATTCGTTTTGGCGCTCCTCGAGCTGGTCGATCTCAGCAGTCAGTCTCTCCACTGCCTTCTCGTGCGAGTCAACGCTCTGCTGCAGGTTCCTGACGTGGTCCCGGTCTGTATCCACCTCGCGCTTGAGCCTGTCGAACTGCATCTGGTCGCCGTGAGTTCGCTTGGTGACCTCACCACGGAGCTGGTTGTACTCTTGAAGGTCTTGTACAGACAGCTCACGGCCTTGTCGCTGAGCAGCCGCGCTGAAATCGTCCTCCCACTTCTTCTCGGCTTTCTGCACTTGGTCGAGGTCCCGTTGGCACTTTTGGACGTGCTGTGCCTCGACATCGCGCTGCTTCCTCAGAATGGCAATGCGAGAGTCGTACTTTTGGCGTGTGTCGTTGGAAAGACGGATCTTCTCCTCGACAGGCGCAAGCTCGTTGGAGGCATCCTCAATCTCCTTCTCTTTGTCTTTGATGCTGCGGTCTGTCTTTGCGACATCGCGTTTGATCTTGGCCTCAGCCTGGCGCTCCTGCTCGTGGCGGGTGTGGTGTTTCTCAACGCTGCGCTTGTATTCTTTGAGCTCCTCCTGGTGGGTGGCAATGTTATTGCGCGCCTTCTCCATGGTCTGCTGGTACAGGAACAGCTTCCACAGCGTTTTGGTAACAACAGCCTCGTCGCGCTCGGCCAGCTTGCGCTCGTACTCGTCGGCCTCTTGCTTTTGCTCCTGGTACGTCTTGAGCTCGCCGTTGATGCCGCGGCGCTCGTGCAGATGCTTGGCGTTGTCCTCGGTGGCGGCCTCTGACTCGGCCTTTAGGCGGTCGTAGTCTGCCTTTTTCTCCAAGCTGCCAGAGATGCGCTCAACTTGCTCGGTCAGCTTGTCGGGAGCCATGGTGGCAATCTTTTCGACATCACCCTGGAAGACGAGGAAGTTGCGGGCCTTGACGAGGATGCTGTGCTCCTCGAGGGCGTCGTTGTACTGCTTCTGGGTGACGAGGCGGTTGTTGATGCGGTATTCGCTTGCGCCAGCGGCGGTGATTGTGCGCTGCCACTGGTGCTCCTGCTCGGCATCGTCTTCGAAGACGGCCTTTACCCAGGCGTTCTGGGGGTTGTCGCGCTGGGTTGCCGTCTGTGAGTCGCCATTGTCCTGCGTGTCCTGGTCGTCGGCGCCGCCCTCGGTGGCAGTGCCGTCTGCGTTGATGCGCGCCTCACGGATGATGCGGCCGCGGTAGACCATGTCCTTGAGCTTGTCGGAGCGCAGCTGGGCCGACTTGACGCCAAGGACAAAGGAGATGGCGTCCATGCTGTTGGACTTGCCGGAGCCATTGGGGCCGATGATGGAGGTGAAGTACGAGTCGGCGAAGAGCAGCGTGTGGCGGCCGCGGTACGACTTGAAGTTGAAGATCTCGAGACGCACCAGCTTCCCCATGGCGGCGGTTGGCGAGAGCGGGGGGGCAGCGTGTGCAGGGTGGGGAGCGGGGTGCAGTCGCAGTCGCAGTCGCAGTCGCAATGTTGGACGCGTCCCGAGCGCGCTGGGCTGGGGATTCGCGTCGCCGTGTGCGGGATCCGCCCGCCGTAGCTAGCGGCCAGATAGCTTGCGGTCCCCGAATCCAGACCCACAGTGACATAACATGCGTATGCATATCATACGTGGGCGTAGGTACTGACTGGGTACTTAGTTATCCTACGCCGCCTTTTTGCTGTGGCTGCTTCTTCTCTCCTGCTCTCTTCCTCTCACCGCCGCCCTGTCGCCTGTTTTCCCCTCGTGACTCACGCTGCCCTGAACGCTTCACGCCGTCGGCCGCGCTATGCTGTTGTAAGGTGCCAATCACCAGCTTGAATTTCACCACGACCCTCGTCTATCAGCAACCACCGACCACCGCCATATCTCCCCGCACACCCCACAACCCCTCGGCCGCTCGCCGCTGCATCACGAGAGCACATCTTCTGGACTTCGCCACGGTATGCCTTCCCTATCAGCTGGGCTGCGTCCTCTGGCCGTCTCTGCTCCTCCCTTACCGTCCTGCTTGTCCCCCTTCGATCCCTAACGTCATGGCCCCAGACTCTCCCCCGCGCTATTCCAAGCGGTCTCTCCACCGCCGCACTCCATCCAACCTCGATATCGTCCCCGAAGACGCCCCCGTCATGGCCTCATCCGGCGCCTCCAAGTCAGAGTTCCAGCTGGGCGTCTCTGCCATGTCAACAGACCCTCTGCCCGGCGACTCGACGCACACCGGCTCTGCCTTGCTCAGCGAAGCTCCCCGCTCCTACGCTCCGTCGTCGACACCTGGCCTGTCGCGCTCTGGCTCCTTCTCAGGCCATTCCTACCAGGAGGAATCCGACGATGACACGGCTGCCTTCTTTCCCCCGGTCGAGCGCCTGACCATGTTCGACTTCGTCGAGAACTTGGCCCTCACCCAGCGGATCGAGAAGCTGCAGACATCCATCTCCTCCCAGACGGAGCGCCTGAAGAACCAGGCCAAAAACCGTGGCATTACCCGCGACCGCGTTGTCGAGGAGTGGCGCCGCAGAGTCCCCACCGAGGGAGAGCAGCTCGACCGCTACAGGAAGCGCATGCGCAAGTCGGTCGACCGTCTCAACCAGCGCTTCAACGAGTCGCTGACCGTCACTGCCCGCGAGAAGGCCTCATTTATCGCTGCTGTCATGAACATCTTCGTCTCAGGCTACCTTGTCGGCTCGCATCCCGACCTCTTTCCCCACTGGTACACGGCGCAGCTGCTCTGGTTCATGCCCGTGCGCTACTACACCTATCACAAGAAAGGCTACCACTACTTCCTTGCTGATCTGTGTTACTTTGTCAACATCCTCGCCGTACTGAGCATATGGGTCTTCCCCCAGTCGAAGCGCCTCTTCATCGCAACCTACTGCCTTATCATGGGCAACAATGCCATCGCTATCATCATGTGGCGCAACTCGCTCGTCTTCCACTCCATGGACAAGGTCGTTAGGTTAGTGCCGTGTCCCCCTATTTACGAGTACATGCTAATGTCGTAGTCTCTTCATCCATATCATGCCCTGCGTCACCCTCCACTGTCTGGTGCACCTCCTCGACCCCGAATACCAAAAAGAGCGCTATCCTGCTATCTACAACATCCGCTATTCGGACCCATCCTCCAAACACCACTACAGCCTCATACAGATGATGATGTGGTCCACGCTCCCATACGCTGTCTGGCAGCTCACTTACCACTTCCTTATCACCGTCCGCCGCCGGGAACAGATTGCCGCCGGGCGCCCCACGAGCTTTACCTGGCTGCGCAAGTCCTATGCTAAGACTTGGATTGGCAAGTTTGTCCTCTCTCTGCCAAACTTCTTGCAGGAGCCGGCCTTTATGCTCATCCAATACTCCTACGCTGTTGTTACCATGCTTCCTGCCCCGCTCTGGTTCTGGTACCGCTGGGCAAGCGGGATCTTCTTGACGGTTGTCTTCATTTGGAGTGTCTACAATGGCGCAACATACTACATTGATGTGTTTGGAAACCGCTTCCAGAAAGAACTCGAGACACTCAAGAAGGACATGGCTAAGTGGCAGGCAAGTCCAGAAGGCGCTCTCTTCACACCCTACGATAGTAGCATAGAGAAGCAGCTTGGATATATTCCGCCCCTCGAGGGCAGCACCGCTGTCAAACCTGCCGATGGCGACGCCAGGGAGAGGAAGTGAGCGTTGCGCTTTCTGTTTGTATGTACGACTTAGCACTCGTCTTGTTTGCGGAGTTCTAGGATTCTAAGACTGCGTTTTTGGCTTGGTGTGCTGCGTCCTGGGAGGTATTTGAAAATTTTGTTCCGTCGCCAACACATCCTGGACTACCCAAATATACCCCTTTCTTTCATTCAGTTCGCTGTCGTCAGATTGAGATAATGGTACTAGATATACACCACTTCCAATACATTTCCAGTGACTCTTGAAATACACGACGAACAATAATCAACTTCATCTAACAAATTATTTGGTGCCGTCTTCCATCAAAATACAAAAACATGGTTTTATGGTGTAGGGGTTAGCACTTCGGATTCTGATTACTTCAGGAGCATTCCGGCGACCCCGGTTCGATTCCGGGTAAGACCTTTCTGTGATATCTTTTTTTGTGACCGAGGGCACATCAGTATGGTCTGTGACATGGTTGCGTTCTGCCTGGTCGGTCTCGTTTTTTTTTTTTTCTCTTTTTCTTTTTTTTTGGAGCGGTCCGCAGCGCGAGTCGTCCATTTTCGTCGCTAGTCTACGGACGTTCACGAAAAGGCCATATCCTGAAAATGTCGTCGGGCTCCATGTTGAACATAGTGCTTTTATCCATGAACTGTTGCATCAAGTCCTCGTTCTCCCGTTTCTTTGCCTCGAAATCAAACTCAGGCGCAATCCAGCCTTCGAAATCAGAGCCGAGAATTTTCTGAGCGAAATCGTGGACAGCGTGGAAATTGCGATGGGTGTCGAACTGTTGCTCATGTCTCTGCAGGTCGTCCTCGCTGAAGTGGATTGGACATGGAGCTGTGAACCCTAGATCGCGCCATACCTTGTACATCTCAACCAGGCAAGCTCGAAGTCGTATTTCACCTTCTTCTGAGACTTCTCCGCCCCGGGTGAATAGTTCGCGCACATACAAGGGTATCCAGAGCGCTTTGTAAGCCCTGGTATTTTCGACTCCAGAAGATAGCTCGTATACTTTGGCCAATTTAGCTTGCAGAAATTTATGCTCCGCGTATTTTTGGTCTTGTGCATCCATCTCATCGAAGCTTTGCGGTAGCTGAGGAAGCTCTGTGGTGCCTAAGGCGAAATCTTCGCCGACTGACAGGAACTCAGGGAAGCGAGCCTGTACAAATAAGGGCGACACTACGACTGACTGCCAATCGATGATGGAAACGATGTTGGGTGGGTTTTCGTGAGAGACGTAGATGTTGCCTATGTGGAGATCGGTGTGCCAAAGAACTGGCTCAGAGACCTTTGGCATAAGTACCAACTCATCGTCCATCGCAGACATCACATCTTTGCAACTATCTCGCTTCCATCTTCTTTACACAATAGCAGCGCCTTGCAGAACCCCCCTTCCATTTTCTCGATTGAATGAACGGGCGAATTAGTTGCCCACCAGTAGAGGCAGCTATCGTGCAGAGTTGTTCCACATCGAAGGTTACATATCTACGATCACACGCATGTTTCTCATTGGACAGAAAGCGCCCGCTGGTGTACCTAAATAGATCTTCGCGATCTATCGGTTTGTCTGTCACAGTTTAACGTTTGAAGGGAATGGAGACCAGAAGACTGTACCTCGACAAGTAAAAGTAAGTGTCCGAAAGGGCTGCGCTGAGGCCGGACGTTCGCTGCTGTTCCAAAATATCTTACCGATAGACCTGAGCCGGTGCGCTAATGACATTGCAACCTCATCTCTCAACGGAACGAGTGTTCTAAGCAGAAGGTAGATGTGGAGAAGGTGGAGACAAAGGCCGCGGGACGGGGCGGGAAAGACCCAACACAATTCGTTGGCTCGTGCACTCCTACGATCTAGCTACATTGAAGAATGTCCTTGAAATTGTCTGTCTCGACACAGGTGTATGTCGAAAGAGCCTGTTGTTGTGAAATCTATGTATCCTTAATGATATCGAGTGTAGAGTGTTGCTAGGTACTGGGCAATTTCAATCGTCACCACAGCAGTCAACCTCTTCTTCCAAAGTGTGATTTCACCATCGAGTGATTAAGTTTATGTTATTCACATAAGGCCGATGATAGACATCTGGGCAGTACTGAAACGAAACCTCTGCTTATCTCCAGCATCATATAGATCGGACGCTTACCCGTTGCCTGATTCTTCTGCAACCGGAGAGCCATTGTATACAACTTTATGGTCTGAACAGAGGCAGACGACCCATATCACACTGGCCTTCCTTTCATACACCAAAAGGGTAACATCGCCAACTCACCTTTCCAACTTCTTCTCTCGGATCGCCCAAGCAAATATAGCACTGCCAGTTGTCAACAGAACGCCGACCCCCAACGCGGCCCTCGTCGCTTTGCCATAACACTCGCGTACAATCTCCTGCAGATATGGTTCCAGGCTGCGATAGTATGCAAGTCCCGCCCTCACACGCTCAGCAATCTTCTCTGCGTCCCCGTCTCCGCCGAGCGAAGCCGCTAGACTTGAACGAAGCACCTGGTTGAAAGCTGTTGCGCACACGGAGACGCCGAACACGGATCCCAGCGAGCGGAATAGATAGCTACATGCTGTGGCGACAGCTTGGTCAGCATGCGAGGCATTCGAGACTGGATTTCGTTAGATATGATGGACAAGAAGAACGCTCAGAAGGTGAACATACTGAGACCGATGAGCGTGGTTGTTACGCCAATACCGTTGCACCAGGCGCAGATGCATGTTCCCACCACCATAATGGGGATACTGCGCATGATAGTACCAGTAAATAAGAGAACGAGGGTCAGACCGATTGTCAGGTTCGAGTACGCAATGACAGTGATCCAGTAGTACTTCGCCGTGCGTTTCATGTAGATTCCACTGAAGAGCGAACCACTAACGCCGAAGATAACAGACGGCATAAGGAGGAGGCCGGCCTCTGAGGCGCTATAATTGCCTATGACCTGCCAGTATAGTGGAATAAAGAAGATGGCCGCCAGCCATCCACCAAATGAGAAGAAGTTGCACAGGTAACAGGCGAACAACGATTTGTCGAGGATGATGTGTCCCGGCGCAAAGGGATTCTTCGCGACGTATTTCTCAACCAGGACGAATACAACGAACAATGGCGTGGTACAGAGACCGGCAATGGTGAGCGGATGGCTCCATCCCACGTTCGATCCGCGATCGAGTCCGACTAGCAAACCGAAGATGGCTACAATAAGGATGAGCGCGCCGAGAAAGTCGATTTTGCCCAGTTTCTCCTTCCAGTGTGAGGCGTCTCGCTCTGGGAGTTGCAGCACAACACCCACGGCAATCATCGCAAGTGCACAGAGTGGGCCTTGTGCAATGAATGCCCATCGCCATCCGATAGTGTCAGCAAGGAAACCTCCTAGCGGAGCTCCTGCTGCAGCACCAAGTGCATACACCAGGTTGATGTAGCCCTGCCATGTGCCTCTATCTCTCAGGCTGACAATATCAGACAGCAGGACACTGATGCAGACGCTCATGCCGCCACCACCGATACCAGCGAATGCTCTTGCGGCGATCAATTCACGTATATTCCGTGCGAATCCGCAGGCCATAGAGCCGATGCCGAAGATGAGATACGCGAACAGGAGACATTCCTTGCGTCCGAAGATATCAGATAGCTTGCCGTAGACGGGCTGGAAAGCGGTAAGAGTGAGGAAGTAACCGGTTGCGATCCAGGATGTGGAGGAGAGGGCATGAAGGTCCGTGCCGATGATTCCGTATGTGCTTACAACGAGGGTCTGGTCCGCAGCGGCGAGGAAGACCTGGTGGGTCAGTTTTTAACGCTGAGGTTGTTTGGAATTTTTTTACTCACTCCAATTGCAATGGCAGGGAATATGTACTTCATACGCTTCCTGAGTTCAGGCAGACCCTGATGCTTGAAGCTTTCTCCATTGCTGGGCTGGCGTTCAAGATCTCCGCCATCGGCTTCGTCTGTGATGGGGTCTGGGCGGGGTTCCTGGTCTTGAGCTTGGAGAAGTGGTGAGGTCTCGGTTGGCTCTTGCCCCACACTCGAGGAATTGGGCGCCATGATTGCAGTATTAAGAGAGAGGCACGGTTCGTACTTAAGCAGCTGAAGCTTTCGGCTCTGACTCTGACGTGCTGGCAGGGATGGGGCCTTATCTCCGCTTCCTACTCCGGGATAGGCAAGTGGCGTCACGGGACAGCGTGGACGAGTCGTGCTGCTTACGCGAAGCCCAAACATATATACCTATATATTGATAAGCTCAACCACATATCTAAGCAGAATACACCCCCAGAGCATATTCACCAAGATGCTAGACTTCGTCCCGCTGACAGGCCACTGCATCTGCAAAGCCCTGACATATGCACTCACCACGGCACCTCTCGTCACCCACTGTTGCCATTGCACGTCTTGCCAGAGGGAAACAGGCTCTGCATTTGCCATCAACACTGTCGTCGAATCCTACAATTTCAGCATCACGTCCAAAACCCAACCGGAACTCGTCGGCATCCCGTCGGCCAGCTCGCCGGCCGGCGAGACGCACCTAATCGCTCACTGCCCAGAGCCAAATTGTCGCACACCATTATTCGCATACTACGGCGCGAACAAATCGATGGTGTTTGTCAAGGCGGGAACCCTGGATGATGCGAGTAGGCACAGAGTAAAGCCAGATGCGCACATATTCACAGACACAAAGCTGGATTGGGTGAACTTGGATGCCGAGAAGAACAAAGGCGTCGCAGTTTGCAAGGAGTTCTATAAACACGAGGATGTTTGGAGTGAGGAGAGTCTGGAGAGACGGGTCAAGTTGCGGGCGTGGTGGGCGGAACAGCAGACGAAAGGAGCGTTTTCAGGTTGATTTACAATCAACCATCCTGCCTTTCATGTTGCAGGGTGAATGATAAATAAGCACAGACCATTAGCTACCAAGACAGGTGCGTAGCGGCGCCAAAACAATAGATTTTGGCCTGAAATTTTGCTACGCGGCTATCTAAAGCACTGTTTCATTTAGCAAGGTCCTGTATCACTTTACAGCTACTTGGTCACTGTGTTGGGGTTCTTGAACTGATCTCGGTGTTCAGCGGGGTGGTCAGTGCTTATATCTCACCTTTTCTGCAACATGAAAGCCTGCCCCTCATTTCCGTGGGTCGCTTACGGGTTGCGGGGTGCAACTTCCACGCTAGTCAAGATGGTCGATAGCCATTCTGCCCTGAGTATCTCCTCCACACATCTTAAACGACTGATATTAAGCTGTGTGCTTGGTGCCTTCTGAAATCTAAATATTCAATACGCTCAGAACACTGAGTTGTAGAGTGGGTGCCCCCACAGATCTGGTGGTGGGATTGGCAGTCTATCGTCCGCTTTTTCTGCAGCCCAAAAGCAAGCCGCTACCAACGTTACACCTACATCCACGTGACCCTTGTGATTCTGCTCTCCACCACTTGCGCGCATCTGGGTGTGAGAAATTGAGTCAGTTCAAGCAGCGTCCCCGACATTACGCCATGTTTCTGCCTCGCAACAACCATTCGGCATGAGCAATACGAGCAGAAGCGCCGGTAGGCCGAGAGCGGTGTAAACTAGCGACGCCATGACAACTCAGCCTCCATGCACAGTGTGACCTTCGGGCACGATGCCGGGCCATCCTGCCAGGCCACCCGCGCTGACAATGTAGGCCTGCTGCCGTCTTCTCATCCCAACGTTCGTCAAAGTACAATGCGATGCCGGAAATAACGTTCGTTTTTGGTCCTGGTAACAGCTTCTTCTTCGACTGCCCAAAATCATGGAAATTGTGAGACGCGAACGAGCGAGAGCGTAACCGTGGCTGATATTGCGCAGCGACCGCATCCCCGAGACGCTGCACCAGCTGTTTCGCAGCTCCATGGGGCCGGCATGGAGAATTATCCAGCCGTATAATGTAGCCCTTGCACCTCAGATCAACTCCCCAGAGCCTCTCTGGTATGTCGGATGTAAGGTCATGAGCGGCGAGGACAAGATATGTGAGTCGGTCTTCAGCCTTGTCGTCCCCGCGGGGGCGACAAAAGACTGGAAGCTAACTATCCACAGTTCACTCGCAGACCTACTTCGAAGCCAACTATGCCGATCTCTCGAGATGGACAAAATCGATTCCCAATGCTCCCATGGCGTGTTATGTCACCTTTGGCCAGAACAGCTACTTCGCAAGCGCTCCTGGGCACGGCTCCATCTGGGCAGGCATACCGTCAGAGCTCGAAGACAAAGTCCGCAAAGCATTCGATACTCCGTGCTGCGTGTCGCTCGGCGCCAACAATGCGTGGTTCGTGCTGTGGCCAGACGGCTACTTTTCGTGGAAGTTCTATGGCAATTACAGTGCATTAGACAGGATACTGACAGCTGCTACACCTCGATCCGTATCTGTGAGTACATCATGGTGCCTTGCATGAGGCGCCGGGTTAACGTGGACAAGTACCTTGCCATATCGCCTTATAACAAGGAGCATTATTTCGTCGCTTTCCGAGATCGCTCCATTCAGTACAACTTTACAGGCGCCCCATCAGAGTGGATGAGGCTTATGAAGGAGGTATTTGATGCCTGGACTGCCGAGCGCACGCAGCCCCAGCAACCGTTAACCCCACCGTCAACTGCCCCATATGCTCAAATGCAACCATATCAGCAGCAGCCTGCGTCTTATTGCTACAGCAACTCTACAGCAGGGTCTCCGTACAGCCCTGCGACTCCACTGGCACCACCGACACCAGTGACGCCAAACACACCTCTCTCAGGACATGCCGGTCCCAACTTGCCCAACAGTCAGCGAAATAGCATGTATGCCCACAAGCAATCACCTGCATATGTACAGCCGCCTATAGCTGCCATCGAACTGCCAGTAGAGCTGCCGGGCGATACATTACTGGCTCCACCTGCGCCTCCATCTGTAAAGTCTGTCCCTTCAGAGGTTAGCTGCAGTCCGTTGCTATAACTAGAGGCACTGCTGACAAGATGCAGAAAAGAAGAAAGTTTTTCTCTAGGATATTTTGATGCAAGATTGCTCTAGTGAGAGTCTCTACGTTTGCATTGTCGAGTGGTCCAGCCTCTGTCTATTTGGGTGAAGAGACCATCTTTCTTACTCGTCGATACCCGATATTTCTTCCTCAACACTACTTTTTGACGATTTCCCAAATCTCGACAATCACTTCTTGCAAGTGCCGGGTAAAAATAAATGCATAAGATACGCTCATTTGCACCCATGTGTATTATCAACGAGGGCTGCCGAAATGCAATGGTCCACGCTTAATAGCGACCTTCCCGATTGGTGATGCAACCTCCGTGTTCAGTCGCGCGATCTCTATGCGTGCTGATTAAGGTAGGTACAATGCCGTCACCGTGCGTACCGGTGTGCAGCCGTACCGTACCCCGACCGGTCCGATACCGTTGCCACTAGCGAGGATTGAAATGTAGTTATACCCAGGCGGCCGCAAGAATTGGCATTAGCTACTTGTCCGTTTACCAAACTTCTACCGAGAACTATGGCGAGAGTCTTGGGATTAGCAGCATGTCTTTTGACCGTCATCGTAGCTGAGCCTACCGTGAGAGTGCTCAACGGAACCTACGAAGGCCTGCATCTCTCTTCTTTCAACCAAGACGTTTTCCTCGGCGTCCCCTATGCACAAGATACCGGAGGTCAACATCGTTTCCTCGTCCCGCAGTCGTTGAACTCGACATGGAACGGCACGCGCCCTGCCAAACAGTACGGACACGCATGCCCTGATCCCGAACCTGAACGCGATGGCATGTACGGAATGAGCGAAGACTGCCTCAGCATCAACATTGTACGCCCGGCTGGACTGTCTCTGAACGAGTCTAGCAAGCTGCCCGTCGCTGTCTGGATTCACGGCGGTAGTTACCAGGTCGGCACGAGCGGCTTGCCCAACTACAACCTCACATACATCGTACAAAGGAGTGTTGAAATCGGCAATCCGATCATTGCGACGAGCATCAACTACAGGAAAGGCGGCTGGGGCATGATGTACTCGCGCGAGATCCAAGGGACAGGCAACACGAACCTGGCGTTGAGGGACATGCGAAAAGCACTTGGGTGGATTTCAGAGAACATTGCAGCTTTTGGCGGCGACAAAGACAGCGTTACTATCTGGGGAGAGTCGGCGGGTTCTTTTGCTGTCGGCCAGCTAGTCCTAAGCTATGGCGGTCGCACAGATGGTCTCTTCCACCGGACGATCCAGGAGTCTGGGTCGGCAGCGACAGCATGGTACAACGGCTCAGACTGGTACCAGCCCATCTACGACAACATCGTGCAGCAGACAAACTGCACAGACCTACCCGACACACTGTCCTGTCTACGCACAGTCCCATACGAGACGATATTGCCCCTGCTTGCGAGCCCCATCCAAGGCCCAGGCTGGTACCCAACAGTAGATGGCGACATCATTCCTAATTACCCCACAGAGCTGTTGGAGTCGGGTCGCTTTGCCCATGTTCCGCATTTGTACGGATCGAACTCGGACGAGGGAACCGACAACGCGCCTGCTGGCGGGGTAATCAATACTGATCAGGAGATATACGACTTTGTGAAAGGCAGCACAGGATTCGGCTTCCCCAACTCGGTCGTCAGCAAGGTGCTCGAATTGTACCCGGACGATCCCACACAAGGCATTCCCCTAAACACTGGGACGGAGCGGTTTGCCGAGCAGGGCAACCAGTTCAAGCGGATCGC
This sequence comes from Neoascochyta sp. HWLR27, assembly GCA_019775935.1. Lineage (NCBI taxonomy): Eukaryota > Fungi > Ascomycota > Dothideomycetes > Pleosporales > Didymellaceae > Neoascochyta > Neoascochyta sp. HWLR27. The sequence continues at coordinate 59,880 of WODD01000060.1, read as the reverse complement.
TGCCATCATGGGAGACGTCTTCTACCATGCTACGCGCCTCTTTGACGCACGTCAGTACTCGAAGCACGCGCCGACATACATCTACCGCTTCAACACTCGGCCCTGGCAAGCGTCGCCCAACTCGACCGAAGGAGGACTTGCGCCAGCGTACAAGGGCGTGCAGCACTTTAGCGAAGTGGCATACATCTTTGCAAACCCCACGTTTGTGGGGCCGTGGGCCGAGTACAAGGCCTTGAGCGATATCATGAGTGCTCAGTGGATCAACTTCATCAGCGGCGGAGACCCAAATGGAGATGGGCTGCCCAAATGGCCGACATACGACCAGAGCACCAATGGACTCAACCTTGTCATCCAGGCGACTGGGCGCGGGTACAATGGGAGTTACGTGGAGGAAGACACATATCGGCTGGAGGGGAGGGAGTTCCTATCCCGGTGGGCGCGGCGGAGACATGTGTAGTGTAGTGTGTAGTGTAGGTGTTGCGTATGTAGTGTAAGGTGTTGGGTAAGGAGTTGAGTCGGCGTGGAATTGGACTGTAATGAGCTGGGCGCGGTGCGGACCGGGCTGTAATGATTAGCTTTCCAAGTCACCCTCTGACCCATCCGGATGCTGCTGGTTAGTGCTGTGCCAATATTGTTCACCAGGCGGTCCTTGATCCCATCGCCGAGCATGCAAGACACAAAGATGCGGCCAGACGCGCGGCTGGTGACTTGATTGATGCTTTCATTCGTGACTGAACATGATGAAATTTTCCGTATTCGTGCCTCTAGAGCTTCGGCTCCGACGGTGAAGCCACCCGCATTCATCATACGAGTGGAAAGCAACCGAGAGGGATGACAGAACGCCCATGCCGAGCAATACCATTTGCTTAAACCCCCGCTTTCCGATCATGCACCTGTCCTCTCGGACATCATCACGCCGCTACACAACCCCGTTCACCACCGACTGTCCTTGCGAGCCGTTTACGAAGAGGAAGGGCCCTTGGCGCCAGCGGGCGTGCCGACACGGAATCCGTTGGAGAACTTGCGGGAGACGGTCTTGAGGTATCGCATGCGGCCGGTACCGGTGGTCTTCCTGCGCTTGGCCTTCTCGCCCCAGTTGACTGCGCGTCTGTGTCAGCGTGGCCCTGTGGCGGGTGGTGGGCGGGCGGGAGTTAGGTAAACGTACACTTCCTGGTCTTAGCAGCAGGGTAGCCGCAGGAAGCGCAAGTGTGCTTCTGGATGTGGAGGGAGCGACGACCTGTCGAGCCCGTTAGTTTCCATCGCCTGTTATCGTATCTCCCAGCGCTGCAGACTCGTTGCTGCTCGTCACGCCGTCCGGGGATCCATTGGAGGGAGACGTACCGCAACGCCTGCACAGCGTGTGCGTCTTGTTGTGGCGCTTTCCGAAGCTGGAGGTTCCCTTCGCTGTGTCGCAGTCAGTCTCGCATTCCGGGCTGTCGAGGCGGGTGGGTGTGCGGCGTACTCATTTTGGATTGGAACTGTGGACGCGGCTGTCAGTAATCGGGGCGCAAAGGGTGGTGCGTGGGTGGGAGCCTACCTCGTGACGCTGTGGTTAGTATCGAGGTTGTGTAGTCGCGGTGGGTTTGACGAAAAGCATCGATTTTCCAAGCTCGCTTGCGAGAGACGGTGGGCACTAGCGACTGTTCTGGGTTAGCGCGGTTGCCCTGTCCGGCGCATCACCCACATCGCCAGAACACCCCTCTCGACTGTGGTTGCAATGCGCTGTATTTTCCGCTGTGAGATGCATAAGATTGTCTCTCAACATTCATCATGTAGCAGAAATGCGAGGTATTGTAGTGCCGTTTTGTGGCTACAACTGAAGATGTTCAATTGCAGGGCGAACCCAAGCGGTGCTGCATCACGAAGAAGCGACTCTACGCGCACTTTGGAGACAGGACCACATCTTCCGTCTGAGATTCGATGAACACGTAGTCAATTCAAGTTATCAACGCGCGTACGATGTATCTGGGTCGGTTTTGCTCCTGAGCCAGCATACGCTCGTCCTCCACATAAAAACACCAGGTCACGTGTCGCAGCGACATCTATCGCCACAAATGTTGTGCTACTTCTTGATCGACCTTCATAACAGAAAATAATCCGGCTTCTCAGAATCATCTTGTGCAAACCGCATAGCAGATATGTGGTGATATCGATCAGTGCAAGAGTCCAAAACACATCATCAGGCCGTGTATCCATCAGAGTAATACGCAATCCATCACTCAGGCGTTAAGAACATTAGACGCATCTTGATTTACACTCGGCTATCTCAATCGGTCGAGACACTACATTCTATGTGACAGACCCAACCACATCAAACAACAATCTTGTACTCGACGCTGTTGCCCGGTTCACGAGGATAGAACTCGATAGTGAACGTCGTCGTCTGCCCCGCAGCGCGCACCGCCTCAATGGTAGCCGCAGGCAGGATGACATTGCTACCGTCCCAGTTCCACTGCCCCTCGTACGTCATGCGGCCCTGCTGCAGCGGACCCAGCACCGTTGTCCACGAGTCAAACAAGAACGTGCCGTCGCTGCGCACAGCCTTGACGGCCGCGGGCCTGTTGAGCCCGGCCCAGGTTATGGGGATGCGGATCTCAGATGACGTGGCGGGCAGCTTGGACGATGTCTGGGCGATGACGGGCGTTGCATACTGCATAATGTTGACGAGCAGGTCCGCGCCTCGGTTGAACTCGAGCGTCAGGTTTGCGAGGGTTCCCATGGGGGAGGTGGGCGTGAGTATGGTAGACAGGAACTTCGACTTGAAGGTGATGCTCTCGCCTGCGACGGTGTAGTGCTGACCCTTGGTGAGGATCTTCTTGTTGGCGGCTACAGAGATCTTCTGTAGCTTGTTTCCGTTGAAGAGGAATGGCAGCGTGACGTCGGTCACGGTCGAGTTCTTTCTGTGGTAGATGAACGCCGAGCTCTTCTGGCTTGTGGCAGAGCCATCCGTCGTGCTGTCGGGCAACGCGTTCGGAATGCCCTTGACAGCGTTCTTGTAAATGTCGAGAGCGACAGTGTCACGCCACTGGTGCGTTGCGCGGTTGAGGAAGTCGGCGCCGTTGTCCCACAATACCGTCGAAGTGTTGTACTTTGCAGCTGTACGGATGAAGAAGTCAAAGTACCGCCAGCGGGCAGCCGTCTCGGTAGCAACGGGCGAGGCAGCCCATTCACCAATAATGAGAGGAATGCCAGTGAAGTTGCCGCGCACGTTGGCAATGTCCGCCTCGAGGCTTGCCTTGTCGGCATCGGAGCCCCATGTGGTCTTGCCCCAGGCCTGGAAAATAAAGTCATCTGGGCGGGTTAGACAAGATACGAAGTGATACCAACAGGACTTACAAGGCGAGTAGTAGTGGTACTGGATCCCCCAAGGATTCTTGTACTTTGGGTCCGGTGGCTCGAACCACAGACTCGTCTCAATACCGTCCTCACGGTTGCCCACCAAGTGAACAACCCTCTTTGGGTTGAAGCCTCCGGCCTCATTGATGGCCTGAAGGAAGAGGTTGTTGAGGCGGTTGACAATCTTACCATGGGCCTCAGTAGTGCCAGGAATCTCGTTGATCGGCTCGAAAGACTGCAAGCATGAGCGCGACGTAAACAACTCCCAAACTCTCACCAACTCACCACTTTCTCGCCCTTGCACGCCAGCTTGGTGCCAATCTGCACCCACGTCTTGTAGAGCTTCTCCTCAATCATAGATATGTTGGCGTTCGCCTGCGTAATGTCCGCCCACGTCCAGCTGTCGTGGTGCACGTTCACTATCGCATACATGCCGCGCGACGTGACTTGATCCAGCACATCCGACACGCGCTGCAGCCACGTAGAATCAATCTTCCAGTCAGGCGACTGGCTCGTGTAGTGGTATGCCCAGGTCACGGGTACCCGCACGCCCTTAAAGCCCGCGGCCTTGATGTCATCGAATGTGGTGGGTACCACGGGGGGGTTGTTCCATGAGCCTTCGGTTTCTGAGGGCGTGAGCAGATGCGCAGAAGAGGGTAGAGGGTACTCACCGACGGCATCAAGAGTGTTTCCGACATTCCAGCCAGGGTTCATGCCAGAGAAGTAGGTTCCGGCCGAGATGGCTTTGAACTTTGCTGTTGGGGGACATGTCGTGTTCGCTAGGATGCATCAGTACACCGGCATCTCTGCACCTTTACCAAACTCACATTGCGCCGCAGCAAGACCGTGAAACAGTGTGCCTGCAAGCACAGCAATAGTGTAGCGACCCATTCTGTCAGTCGAAGCTTGCAGAAGAGACTTGTCGACTGGCGCATTCATCACAGACACCCTCGAACTATATACTCGTCAACCCCACCTCTTCAAATTGGCCACATCTCATCGATATTACGCCGTCTGTACAGCATGACACCACCTGCGCGAACATGCGCTGCTGAGAAAAGCGCCTTTGGTGGAGAATCTGGCGTGCTGCAGATGCGTTAATTTGGAGCCGGGGCCGGCGGGACCTTGCAGATGGTAGGCTTGACTGGCGATATTGCCGATCAAGGGGCAAGCCAATCACGCGCGCACGCGGCACGACCATGGGTTGGGTGTGGGATCAGCTTGGAGCGTGTGGTAAACGTGGCGAGAGCGCATGGTAGGCGGGGTTTATGTAGGGGTGTTGTAATACGGTTGTAAAATGTACTAGATACGACAGCTATGAAGACATGAGTAAAGACCTAATTCCCCAAATGATCATCCCCGCGAAACGCCAAAGAAGATCCAAATGCAGAATATGTTGATCGGTGGCGATCAGTGCTTTGTGTGACACGAGAAGGTCGGTCGTGTGTCCTGGTGTGTACGTCTATTTGAGATCGTATGCCTTCGAGTTCTGCATTAGAGGCCTGTCTTCCAGCCCACCGTCCAAAACGCCTGAACATGAATGGAATCGCTGCTTTTATTCAGGGCGAGGTCGCTTGGCCCCGTGAGGGTTCCAGTTGCCGTCGTTGCCACCCTGGTTCTGATTGAAGAAGGCGGGGTTGAACTGTGGTTGGTTGCCTGTGAAGCCTGGCCCTCCTAGAACTGTTAGTGACGCACAGAGAAACAGATAACGAGACGTACCCATTCCGCCCATCATGCCCATGTTGTTCATACCCATCATGCCCGCTCCCATGCCCGCTCCCATGCCCATCATATTGCCACCCATTGGCATGTTCATACCCATGCTGTTCATGCCCATACCGCCGCCCCGACCACGGTTGTTCATGCCTCCTCTCATACCACCCATCATACCGCCACGGTTGAAGCCGCCGCCGAAGTTGTTCATGCCTCCAGCCATGGGGTTGCCGAAGTTGTTCATGGCGCCCTGACCGTAGCCACCGGCGTTGGCCCCCAAATTTCCGGCGACCGGCGCGAAGTTGCGGTTCTGGAATCCGGAGTTGCCACCACGGTTGAAATTTCCACGGTTGTTATTGAATCGGTTGAAGTTGCCACCGGCACCCTGGTTATAGTTGCCAGACTGGGGTCGGTCGTTGCGGCCCTTGTCTCGCGCAGGAACGTCCTTAGGTAGGGTCTTGAACGGGTTGTGCTGGGGAGGGTTGAAGATGGCCGATGGCTTCTTGGCGTGTGCTTGGTCTTTGAACAGCTGCTCAATCTGGTGCTTTAGTGCGGTCGCAGCTTGTGGTGATTGTAGCTGGACGTAGACTTGGCTGTATACGAGTCAGCCGGCGCCTTGCAAACGACTACACACACACTCACCCTTTGCTCTTGCCGTTCACCTTGTGCTCGTTGAAGGTGACCTCATTCAGTTCGTCCTCGCACCCGCTCTGGTTGGCCCATCCGCGAATGTCCTCCTCGCTGATCCACCAGTTCAGGTCGTTGATCATGAGGGCAGCCGTAGCGCCTGGATCGGTGGGACGGTCGTCGTCTTCACCCTGCTTGCGCTTTGTACCCTGCTTCTGAGGAGCCTGTCTGTGTACGTCTTGGTTGTGGGCTGAGCCGCCGGTGCTCGATATTTGCTGGACCGAGTTGTCGCGGTGCGCGTCGCTTGTCGCGTCGTCGTTTTTGGAGGCATCGGCTGCGGGGTTAGTTGGGGCTGGGGCTGGGGCGTCGGTCACCGGGGCGTCGTGCTGGGGGTTCTGGTTGTGCTGTGCGTTGGGGTCCTGGTAGGGCTCGTCGCCGTAGATGTCGATGTCGAAGTTGTCGTCGTCGGCCATGGTTGGAGTGTGGTTGGAGTGCGCTTGGTGTGTGCGTGCTGCGTGCGTGCTGTGTGCTTGCTGGGTCAACGTCTGCAGTGAGTTACGAGAGCAGTTCCAGGATTCTTGTTTCAATTGGCTTGTAGATACTGTAAGTGCCAAGGTCAATGGCCAAAGTACATGCAGGTCTGTGTGCGGACGACGGATCAGCGAGCTATAAGACAGGCCGGCACTCGCAGCGGAAACGCGACATACAGAGGAAATACGTACAGTACCGCGGTGCAGGCACAGGGATTGCTCAAATGCAGACGGAGATGCGGAACGGGAAAGGTACAGGAAAAGGGTAGAAGAAGTGATGTGCGCAGCCTGCGTCTCTTGCTCGCCAGCTCCCGTACAGTTTGCGCAAAGCGGAATGTGGTGTTACAGGCCCTCCAGCGAATCGCAACCGCGTGCGCTACCAGCAATGAGAAGGAGTGGAGGGGGGACTGGGCGGGCGCGGCGGGACGAGAGCGTACAGCCGCGTGCGGGGGCAGAGAGGGACTGGGCGGACGGCGAGAGGATGGATGGATGGATGGATGGAGGTGGAGTGGGTGCGAGGGTGCGAGGGGCGTCTGGCGCAGTGTGAGTGCGGTGCAGCAGAAACCAACCTGTGGGCAGAAGGAGGAGCTGGTGACGGGGCGGCGGCGCAAGTGCGAGCAGGCAGGCCGGGCGGCAGGGAGGGAGCTGCGGCGATGCGGCCAGGGCGAGGCGCTTGGCGTCGCGCTTAGCTCGACTGCTCTAGCGCCCGCCTAGTGCCCAGTGCGTACTAGCGCCCTCTCCGCAAGGACAATCTGGCCTCCGTCCCGTCCTGGCTCCGTGCTCCGCAACTCTGAGCTCGCGATACTCCCAGACCTCGCCGCCGCTGTCACCTCTCTCTCTCCCCCCATTGAACCCGTCCCGCCACTCCCCGCCCTCTTCGCCCCTCACACACACCCGACCCTCGCCATGGAGAACGTCAAGGAATTCGCAGAGTACGCCTGTCGCGCCCCCGCCCGCCATCGAGCATCCCGCTAACAGCTGTCCAGCATGCCCGCCGAGTTTCTCAGGGAAGGCACCCTCTTCATGAACCGCTGCACCAGTACGCTCGCGCACTGCCGCCTGGCCACCATACATATCCGCTAACTCCCCCGCAGAGCCCGACAAGAGGGAGTTCATCCGCATTTCGCAGGCTGTCGGCATTGGCTTCCTCATCATGGGTTAGTCTACCTCGACCATGTCGACCACCACTCCCGCCCAGCCCCTGCTAACACACCCAGGCGTCATCGGCTACATCGTTAAGCTCGTCCACATCCCCGTCAACAACATCCTCGTCGGCGGCTCGTAGTTTTCTCGCTTCTTTTCGCATTGCATTCTTGACCACACGGTCTCGTTTATTACAACGTTTACCCTCGCCTCCACCAAGACGCGCGAGGAAAAGGCTTGGACTGCATGTTCGAGGCTGCATGGGCGCGCTGCCCCAAGTCTAGCACGCTGTACACTACCGGCATGGGGCCAGCGGGAGTTTGATATATCCAGTTCGAATTTTGAGAAAAATGTCAGGCGGCTTTTTCACTCATTCTTGTGACTTGCCGTGAACCAGTGCTTGTCAAACGCCCTCCCAAAACACCATAGCAATGCTAGTCCAATACAGCCACGCCTCACTCATCATCCATCCAATCGTCGTACCACATAGCCGGCCTCCTCGATCTGCCTTCGGCCGTTCGGTACAGCCGCTCGTCGTGCTGCAGCTGCGCATTCACTCGCCGGCCAACCCGGGGCTCCGCTTCATCCTCGTCAATTCCATCATTCCACGAGTGCACTGTGCACGTTCCCTGCGATGTGCCCCAGCCGTTCCAGGATGTTGCTGTTCAGTTAGCATGACTTTTAGAATCCACCAAGGGATAGTAAACTCACCGGCAATCATAGGCGCGTGCGGATGCCAGCTCGCGTCGCGCACGCATGTCATCCAATTTCCTCCGTTACGGCCCCAGTAGTCGTACGTCTCAGCAAGCAGCTCGGGGTCGCGTGGGCGCGAATTTCTCGTCGCCTTGAGCACGTCTACCTTTCCTGCCAGAGTCGCGTCGAGGTTCCAAATGTACACTGAGCCGTCGTAGCTCCCAGAGTACACGTATCGCGAATCCGTACTTCCGGCTGGCGAAAAGTGGCATCGAATCAGTGTCTTGAGCACCTTGTGCCCACGGAATGTAACCAGCGAGCAGTCGTGTGGGTGAGGGCGGTAGTCATCCTCGTCATACGCACTGGACCGGTACTCGAAGCGGGTCGTGTAAGCATTGGGATCAATCCGATCCGCCTTTTCTTTCGACATCATTTTTCGCAAATCCCACAATTTCGCCGTCTGGTCCTTGCCGTTGCTGAGCACGTAGCGACCATCGCCTTTGCTGTCGACATATGTCAGGCCTTCTGTGTGGCCAAGGAACACGCCGGCCTCACGGCCATCGCCCATACTGCGTCGGTCCCACACCTTGAGTGTCGTGTCGTCGGATCCGGAGTAAAGAATGTGGGGGGATTGCGTATCGCCAAAGCACACGGCATTGACATCGTCTTGGTGGCCCGGGATACGCAAAACTGATTGCTGCCGCTCGATATCGTAAACGTAAACCGAGTTGTCACCAGTACCGGCTACAATCTCACGTCCATCTCCCGAGAATCTTATCGACCAGATCTGGTCGTGTTAGTTGAGGAGCTAAATCGAGAACGAGGCAAAACTTACACCAAAGTATGTATGGAAGCCTCGAGGATTGCTGTTTCCGATATTCGCAAAGTCGAGGAGGTTCGGTTCTGACTCGTTTTCTGGATCTGTCGGCGCCAAGCACACGATGCTGCGAATTGAGCTGTATGCTAGGAAGCGGTTGTCGGGGCTTAGCGAGGCATCTGTAATCGTCCATTGCCCATAAGGATATAAGACTGACTGGAAGAGTCAGCAATGATTCAAGCATAGCTTTGTTCGTCTGAACATTTATAAACATACCTTGTAGTACTTCCAGTCATATGGGTTAGAAGTGTCGTACATGCGCACTTTGAAATCTTGCGCGCACGAGAAGAAGAAGTTTCCGTCGTCTGAAAACTGCCCGGAATAACATCGCGCGTTGTAGTGGATTATGGTGTCGGCGACCGACTCCGGAATCATGTCTTGTTTCAGCAGTCGAGTTGCGTTCTTCTGGCGTCCTGCACTGCCCAGACCGAGCTCTCTCCTCATGATGTTGTATGCCAGCCTCTTCTTCCTCTTGACAGTATCTTCGCTTCGAGGGTTGGAGCCAAAGTTCCCCTCGTTCATCAAGTCTTTGCCTTGTTCACTTGGAACCGTCTCAAAAGCTGCTGTGCCTCGCGCGCGGCGCCGTCTCCGTCCAGGCCCTACAGGGTCATATCCAGTGCCTGGCTCGCTATCATTGTGCTCTTCTTCTCCTTCGTCATCTCTTTGCCGACGCTGTAGCGACCGGGCTGCTGTAAAATCAGAGGCGAATATCCGGCCGAGGCCTGCATGGCCGAGCAGCTGCATGATCTGCTCGCGAGTGATATATATCGGGCGCCGGGGGTCAGCGGGATCGCCCTCGTCGTCTTCCTCCTCCTCTTCTTCGTTTCCATCTTCATCATCGTCTCTCTCGTCCTCTTCATCCTCGTCATCATCATCGTCGTCGTCATTGCCGTTGTCGTCCGTGTATTCGAAGGCGAGCTCGACCCCACTCAGGTTGCTGAGGTGCTCAGCAGCGTCTATACTGTCAGCACTGCGCAGTCACGATCGGTAATGCTCTGCGCACCATGGAAGCTGATTTCTAATTCATCATCGCTGCCACCCTCTGCGGGCACATAATCCATGTCGTCATCATCATCATCTTCGGTGTCGCGCCAGAAAGGATCGTTGGGGTCGTAGGTGATTGTTCTCGCTTCGTCGGTCTCACCCGGAGGACTGGTGGGGGCGTTTGAGGAGCTCATATTGGCAATGCGGTCAGCAATAGCGACGTTCGTTGCGCAATAGTGCTGAAAGACGCATGGCGGCGGCAGGTGTATGAGCTGTAGCTTCTAAAGGCGGAGTACACTGTTATCTCCGGCGCTAGTTAGCCGCCTATCTCTCTCCATCCACCGGTCCGAGAGTCGAGCAACGACCACCACACGCCATCCGTCCTGCCTCTACCTCTCTGGGCTTGAGAGTTTCTGGTATGCTTTTTGCAAAGTTGATACAGATCTCTCAGCGTGCTGTTGTGTGTGTGAAGCAGTCAAACGGTGGCATGCTTCTTGATGTGGCAGCTGACAAAGCCTCAGTATCATAATTCCATCACTTTCATGCATACCGCCGCAATCGTGATTTCAAAGAACTTGAGTGCTTCCTCGATTGCAGTGAGAACGTTCCAGGTTTTTTGCCAAGAACATAACTCACCGAATCCCACCGGAACGTATTCTATGCTATGAGGGTCTTGCAAGGCGGCTTGTCACTTTACTCTCGGATCAAAATACTGATACTGTCAACTGATCTCCTTCGTGTGAATATTAAGCTCGAAATAGTTTCAAAGGCAGTCACCCGCGAATCGCAGGCAAGCTGCGACGCGTCGTTGCTGCAGTCAACACATGTCAGTGATCGACACGCATCATCTACTCAACCCAGGCCGATACCACAAGAAGAACTGATCACTGATAAGCTCACAGCCTCAATTTATCTTGTAGCCTATGCCGGGCTGACCTAACTCGATCTCGGTTTCTACAAACCCCGTGGGTGACAGCCACTTCGACCATCAAACTCGGCCGAAGGGCATGGAGTTACTCGACAATAACCCTCAGTTGATGATGCGGAGGGGCGGTGCATTAATTATGGTTGAAAGTTGTCCCGATCATCTCGGGGTATCGGGGTTTCGCGCTCTCCAATCCACCGATCCGACATGGCTGGTAGCGTGCTGTGGCTTCACCACTAACCACACTTTGACGCTATTGGCGCAATGTTAGGCTAGCCACACGCGGCTGCTCTATGAGAGTCTAGAGTTGCAACCAGGAGGTCGGTGGTGTTAAACGCGGCCAGCCGTGGCTACGGGCTCCAAATTTCTACTTTCACCCATGATGCGGGACGACTCAGTCTCATCGTGCACTTATAAGCTGGCGACTGACCTCAAAAAGTGAGTATTAAACAAAATCCACCGAATACTTCTAGAAGCACCAGTACGCTACCCCCCGCCTACTGTAGCATTACCTCTAACACCCTGCAGATGAATCAAAGTCCACCATACCGTCCCACCGTGTGGTCTCTCGGCGGCAGACCCACCAAGAGTGTCGATGTCCCGATAACAGCAGTCTTTCTGGTGCTTTTCATCATCGGCGCAGCCACCCATATGACCATCTTCCAGCTCAATCGACGAAGAAGCCACAAGTTCATCTTCAATGCTGCTTTGTTTGGTAAGCTGTTTACCTCCATCCCTTGCAGTCCATGCTAATCCTGCAGGATTTTGCATGTCCCGAATTGTAACCTGCACCATCCGTATTGCCAGTATCTGCCTTCCGAACGATATCAGTCTCTCCATCGCCGCAGCCATCTTTGTCGCAGCTGGTGTGCTGATCATCTTCATCGTCAACCTCCTCTGGGCCCAGCGCATCGTTCGCTCCCTCCACCCACACTTCGGATGGCACCGCGCAGTCTCGATAACATTCAAAGTTATCTATATACTGATCGGATTCACGCTTGCAATCACCATTATCGCGGTGGTTCAGAACTTCTATACCCTGCGTCCACGGACAAAGACAATCGATCGCTCACTGCAGCTGTACGGACAGACGTTCCTGGCTGTCGTCAGCTCTCTTCCGATCTTGATTACGCTCATTGCACTTGCTGTGCCACGCCGTGGCCCACACGAGAAGTTTGGCGCTGGAAGGTTCCGCACAAAGGTCGCAGTGCTACTTACTGGTGCATCACTCGTGACTCTCGGAGCATGGTACCGCTGTGGGACGTCCTGGCAGACGCCTGTGCCCAATTCACGGCCTCTCCCTGGTTACTTTGCGAAGCCATGCTTCTACATGTTCAACTTTGGGGTGGAAATCCTGACCGTATACCTGTATGCGATTATGCGCGTCGACCGAAGATTCCACATCCCCGACGGGGCACGAGGACCGGGAAGTTATGAGAGGCAACAAGAGTTGTCGGAAAGCGGTACGAATGAGAAAGAGACGGGGGAAGGAATGCACCAAACTCAGAGTACAGAGGTGTAAGACTCGGGCTTGCTTCGCTATAGACTGTATACTAGAAGTGCTTAGAATTGAAGTTGTATCATATCTACTCCGATATCTGATTATATCTAATTATATCTGGTTGGCTCTGGTTCGACCGTGTATTCAGCTGCTGTTACTCGAACCTCACCACTTGATTTCGAGGCGAATATACATTGAGAAGAAAATATTGGTAGACTATTTCTTCCAAAACAGCGACGTTAAGCTATTCAACGCCTTGATTTACATCCGAGTATTTTTGCACCACATCTTTCTGCACCACTATTGAGAGCACTTTATAAGAAAAAAATCGATAAGATCCCAGCATCAAGTCGGAGGCTCGGCATGGGTCATCTAAATGTTTACAGTCACCCTGACCAATCGAGAGAAGTCAAGTATCAGAGTATTACAGTAATGCCAAACAAAGCCGAGTGTAGATTCGAAGCGACACGTGGTTGACAAAGACGCGTATTAATCGCATGAGGTCGGTATGGTCTACCGTAGATGGACTGGATAAGCGTGGTCGGCTATACACGTCATCGACGCGCTATCACAAGGCAGTCATCATTCACATTCACATACACAGACCGTCCTCTTACTCACACCTGTCAATGGAAGTACAACCACCATGGGTGTTACCGGCCTCTGGACTGTGCTGCAGCCCTGCGCGCGGCCCATCAAGATTGAGACGTTGAATAAGCGGCGCCTTGCCGTCGACGCCTCGATCTGGATCTACCAGTTCCTCAAAGCCGTGCGCGACAAGGAAGGCAATGCCTTGCGCAACAGTCACATTGTCGGCTTCTTTCGCCGTGTGTGCAAGCTGCTGTTTATCGGGATTCAGCCCGTCTTCGTCTTCGATGGCGGTGCTCCCGCCCTCAAGCGCCAGACCATCAGCCACCGCAAGTCACGGCGTGAGGGCAAGCGCGACGATGCCGTCCGGACGGCAGGAAAGCTATTGGCGATACAGATGCAGAAGGCAGCCGAGGAAGAGGAAAGGAAGCGCAAGGAAGCAGTGCAGCATCCCCGTGTTGAGCAGGAGGAAGAAGTGCCGGATAACCTGGTATATGCGGACGAGTTGCTGCAGACACAAGAGGAGCGAAATCAGAATCGCAAGTTCAAGAAGAAGGATCAGTACCATCTACCAGATCTAGGCGCTTCCATGCAAGAGATGGGTGGAGCGAACGATCCCCGCGTCATGTCTTTAGAAGATTTGGAGGAATATGCGAGGCAGTTTGACAGAGGCGAGGATATCAATGTCTACGACTTCTCGAAGATCGACTTCGATGGCATATTCTTTCAGAGTCTGCCGCCTGCCGATCGGTACAACATTTTGAACGCTGCCCGACTGAGAAGCCGACTAAGAATGGGGTACTCCAAGGAACAACTCGACTCTATGTTTCCAGACCGGATGGCGTTTTCCAAGTTCCAAATCGAGCGTGTACGCGAACGAAATGATCTCACCACGCGCCTGATGAACCTCAACGGTATGAACGACGATTCTATGTTTGGCACCAACCGTGTTGCTGGTGAGAAAGGGCGAGAGTATGTGCTAGTGAAGAATGACGGAGTTGAGGGAGGCTGGGCTCTGGGTGTTGTCACATCTAAAGACGAGGGCAAAGCCCATAACCCCATCGACGTTGATCTGCCGCAACATGCTGCCAAGGTTGCTGAGGAGTGGGAGGACGAAGACGACTTTGAGGATGTTCCTATCGAAGGTCTTAACCGGTTACCAAAACCCAAGCCTGGTCCAAGTCGCGATGAGCAAGAGGGCCGGGAATTCATCGCGAAAGAGCTGTCCAGGCGCCGCCAGCACCTCTACAACGCGAGGAAAAAAAAGCCAGTACAGACCGGACCACGACGAGCAGCACCCGTCGACCAGGATCCTGATTCCCTTTTCCTTGCTGAAGACGAGGAGGACGAACAGTGGGAAAACGTTCCTACGAATGGTGAAGATGGTTTGTTCGAAGAACCTGGAGACAACGCCGAGGAGGAGCAACTGCAGCGAGCAATCGCGATGTCACTTGAGCAGAACACACAAGATGAAGTAGTGGAGGTGTCTGAAGAGGAGCCAGCGCGTCAAGTATACAGACAAGAGCGTGTCCAAGAGTCGAACCCGTTCAAGTCGGCCAAAGGCTCGGGGTTAGCTATAGGAAGGCTGGCGAATCAATACAGCAGCAAACCTGCGCCGAAAGGGCCATTCGAGGGCAGCGACAGCGACGATGAAATGGATCTCCAAGCCGCGCTGGCCGAATCTCGTCAATCGAAGCGTATTCCCCAGCCCCAGCGATCGCCTAAACTAGCTTCCAACGCGCCCCAGCCAACTGCGGAAGCACCTTCAAAACCAACAGCTTCCCACGGATTCGATGGCCCACTTCCCTTCGAGAGGCTGAACCTGGGAAACTCTATTCTCGGGAAGAAAAAGATGGAAAAGATCGAAGCCGATACAGCTGGTGGGTTTGAAAAAAACCAGGTCAAAGAAAAGACTGCTGCTCCCCTGCCCCCATGGTTCAAAGGCGAGCGAGACATCGCGAAGGACTTGACTTCACAGCGCGAGGACGAGAAGCAGGAGTGGGAAAAGGCACGCAGAGATGAGGAGCAGTTTCAGTTCCAGGAATTGCCGCGCCTGCGCCAGCACGAATCGAAAGAAGTGATTGACTTGGATGCAGAGTCGAGCCAAAAGGCATCGCAGATCGTTGCGCTGGATTCTGATGAAGACATGGAAATGGAAGACGTCCCAATCGATAACCAAGATCAGGCGCCAGTCGAAGATACCCAGCTCAGAATGGGCGATCTTGCGGACAAAGTAAGAGCAGAGCCCCCAGACCCGCTCTTTGAGACACAAGAGGTGCCTCCTCAGGATGTCAAGCCGACCAAGAGCTTGCCGTTTGTGGATGAGTCAGATGATGAGCAGAGCGAATGGTCTGAGAGCGAGCCCGAGAACGAGAGGCGTGCTACAGCAAAGCAGGTTGCCAGAGACAAGGTTGTGCAGCCTGAGAAGAGCGAGAAGCCTATCTCACCTTCCAAATCGCCCTCGCCTGAATTCGAAGACGTTCCGATGAACATCGGATCTGTCCCATGCGAGCCCCCAAAGTCACCTTCACCAGAATTCGAAGACGTGCCAATACGTACCCAGCAGGCTCATCGAAGTCGTGAATCCTCTGCAGTTCTTGAGGGCCCCGAGGATCTCATGATCCCTATCGTTCCTTACAGTGGTATTGCGGATGCACACGCGCCCCTCATTCCCGACTCCGACTCCGACCAATACTCCGACCCAGAAGACGGCGAGTTGTTTGCATCACTTGCTGCAGAAGCCGAAGAACATGCACGTTTCGCACAGGAACTCAACAACAACAACACAGCTCGAATCGACTTTGACCAGGAACTCAAACAACTGCGTAACCAACAAAAGAAAGATCGAAGAGATGCGGACGAAGTTACTCAAACTATGATCTCGGAATGTCAACATCTGCTAAGTCTCTTTGGACTTCCCTACATCACAGCGCCTATGGAGGCTGAAGCACAGTGTGCAAAGCTCGTATCGCTCGGTTTAGTCGACGGCATCGTCACTGATGATTCTGATACTTTCCTTTTCGGAGGCACGCGTATATACAAGAACATGTTCAACGCCGCCAAATTTGTCGAGTGCTATCTTGCACAGGACCTTACTTCGGAGTTTAGTCTGACTCGCGAAAAGCTCATTGCAATCGCCCAACTCCTCGGCTCGGACTACACGACCGGCATCCCAGGCATCGGTCCTGTGACGGCTCTCGAAATCCTCTCCGAGTTCCCCGATCTGGAAAGCTTCAAGGATTGGTGGACGGGAGTGCAAAACGGCTCAATCCCTAAATCGGCCGACGCTTCGTCACCGTTCCGCCGACGCTTCCGCCGCTCCCAGGCCACAAAGCTGTTCCTTCCGCCCTCGTTCCCAGATCCTCGTGTTGCCGAGGCCTATCTGCAACCCGAGGTCGACAGCGACCCGCAGCCGTTCCAGTGGGGTGTCCCGGACCTCGCAGCGCTGCGGTCTTATCTCAGCAGCCAGATTGGCTGGTCTTGGGAGCGCACCGATGAGGTGCTGGTCCCTGTCATCAAGGATATGAACCGCAGGGAGCAGGAGGGCACACAGTCGAATATCACTAGATACTTCGAGGGAAGCGTGGGTGCTGGTGCATTTGCGCCCAGGGTCAAGCAGAGTGGTTTGACTGGGAAGAAAAGGGGAAAGGGTGCCACTGGAAAGAGACTGGGTGCCGCGTTGACGAGACTTGCCGAAAGGGACGGTGGGAAAGGTGGTGTGGATGATGATGATGATGATGATGATGATGATGATTTCGAGGCTGAACAAGATGCTGTGGAGGACAATGCACCGGCCAACACAGGGAAGCGCGGAAGGAAGACCGGGAGCAACGCTGCACCGGTGGCGCAGAACGATGAAGACGATGAAGATGACGACGATGAGTACGAGGAGCCGAAGAAGAAGAAAACGAAACGAATACGGAAGGCTAAAGCATCCGTATAAACTTATAGACTATATGTACAAATCCCATACCCTTTACAGCTTGACTCCACCACCCTGGATTCGCTCCAGATCTTTCTCCGTGAACCGCTCATACGCACCTCCCTTGAGCCAGAATAGTACATCGCCCTTGGCTTCAACGTCACCAACGTTGATTCCCTCCCGCTGTAAATCTGTCTTCTGCAACTTGTTCGTGCCAGTCATCTCGAGCGCGCTTGTGAATCGCAACCAAACTGGCTGTGCGAAACTAGGGAGTTCCTTCTTGACATGAGCTGCCAGCTCGCGCAGGACATCCTCGCCCGGCACCTGCAACTTCTCTGAGCTGGCAGCAGACTTCAACACGACGGCAGCACATCCGGCACGGCCATCGTGCAGCGGCACTTGCACGCCATATACGTTTGCCGTCTCGATAGCGGGATGGCGACCCAGCGTGTCGGCGACCTCGGCCGTCGACACATTCTCTGCCTTCCACCGGAACGTGTCGCCGGTGCGGTCGACGAAGAACCAGCGGCCCTCGCTGTCAAGGCGTACCAGATCGCCGGAGCGGAACCACGCGTCGCCGGGCGCGCGCACGTTGCGCACAATCTTGCTCGAGGTGGCGGCGTCGTTGTTAAAGTAGCCCTGGAAGCGCTGCGATGTGTCTTTGGCATCGAGTTTGAAGAGGAGCTCGCCGGGTTCGTTGGGCGCGACAAGTTCGCAGAGTTGTGTGGTGGGTGAGCGCAGTGGGTCTTGGGAGGTGGACTCGGGATCAGGCCGCACGAGACACATGGATCTTGCAAAGAGTTGCGAGGCGATGAGGCCGTTGCGACCAATGGCGCCCGAGGAGAAGGTGTTGCTGCTGCTGTTCCACATACCACCAGGGGCCTCGGTCGCGGCGTAGAACTCGAGAACGGTCGTGATGTTGAATCGCTGCTTGAAAGGCTCCCAGACGTCCGGACGTAGGCCGTTGCCGTATGCGGTGTGTACGTTGTGCTTCTTGTCCAGTGGGCTGGGCGGCGCAGAGAGCAGGTAGCGACATGTCTCGCCGACGTACTGGATGACGGTTGCTTTGCTCTCGCAAACCTCGGGCCAAAAGTTTTTGTGGCTAAACTTCTTAGACAGGCAGATGGTAGCACCTGAACGCAGCACAGCGCATAGACCCAATATTGAGGCAGATGCGTGGTATAGTGGCATGGACGTGTAGATGATATCGTTCCTGAAAGAAGCCCAACCCGAGAAGACTCTGGAACCACCGGATGCCTTTGACCAGCTCACAATAGCGGGCTTGGGAAGACCTGTTGTACCGGATGTGTAGATCAACATAGCCATGCTGGCACGTTTTTGGTCTGAACGTTCCGAATCGGGCTGGCGAGTTGGCGGCAGGGTGAGGATCGAGTCTTGCAGCTCCTTGTTGAAGAAGACAACCTCCAGTTGCCGCTGGGCCTTCTCATCACTCTGCCCTGTTGTCTGCTTCTTGACGGATTTAGGAACTTCATTCTGGCCCATTTCGAATGTGTACTGGTGGTTCACTGATTGCCCGGCTGTCGATGCTGATATGAGAGTGAAGCCATGCTTCTCCATGATGTCGATCCTAAAGTTGTCCTTGCTCTCTTGATCCACAAGGACCAAGTTCGCTGTGGAGGTCTTGACCGTATGAACAAGGGACTTGCCCGTCAGGTTGTAGTTGATGAAGGCTGGCTTTGCACCAACGCTCCACAGGCCGAACCAGACCCAGACGAATGCTTCGGAGTTGACGAAGTCCATGGCGACAATGTCCCCTTTCTGGACGCCCTTGGTCTTGAGCCAAGTGCCATACCGCAGGACGGTGTCGTAGGCCTGTGCGTATGTCCAGCGCTGTCCCTGAAAGATGATCCACACGTGATCTCGGCGTGAGGAGCGTGCCTGTGCTTCGAGCTCGTAGAACAGATTGAGCGTGTCGCGTCTCTCCTCTACGGCGATGCGCACCATGCCCGATACGAACGAGGACAGCATGCGCCAGTCATACGAGAAGCAATAGCGACCGTCCAGATAGGCCAGGCTAGCGGCGGCGGCGGGAATGGCGAGAGGAAGGGCTACAGCACAGCATTGGTTAGTGAGTCTGGTCGGCGGCGTCGGCTTGGCTCACCTGCCATGGCGGGCAATCAACAATGGCACAACAACGGCAAGCAGGGTATCACACAGAAGAAAAAACGAGTCTGTTCGGCAGCTCAGAATCGGGACCGGGACGATGTTTGATGTCAATCAGTGGCGATCGATAGGAGGTCGGTATGACAAAGGTGGAGCCGAGGCATTGCTGACTATGCTAGCGCGACTCCACCTTCCCTTTGGCAGCCTCGTGGGGGTGGGCCTAAGCCCTGCCATGTCCAAACCCTTGGACATCTTTCATCCCGTCGTGATTCCATTGATCCTAAATACCTGCTGGCGTGTCCTGATCGCCGCTTCATGTCGCCACCGGCCAGACAGCTCGAGTTGGGCCGCATGACGCACCGCCTTGCTTGGGTACGCCTGCAGGCTGCTGCATGGTGGCAGCAGCCATTGTAACAGCGTCCCCAGCACCCACCCGCTAGGTCTCGTCCACACGACCACAAAGGCCTCTTTGCAGACCGGCCGTCTTTGTTGGCCGTGTCGCCGTTCTCTTCGTTCGCCAATCTGCTGTAGCCTCGTTTCAGGTGCGTGGACATGCGAGACAAAGTCACACAGGGCCGGTGGCTGCATGGCACGCAAGGTACCTGTAACGCAACGCCTCTGCTCGTCGGCAAAAGAAAGCAATGGCAAGCCCAAAATCGTCTTTTGACGAGCACAAAGACAATAATACAGGGTTCCTATTACGGGCCATCTGTAAGGAGTCGTCTATTTGTGGGCAGTGGCGCGGTTGCTCCGCTACGAGTCACTTTTCACGGCTTTGTCTAACCTCAACAACAAAGACGACATGCCTCTCCTTTCACCTCCAGCTTCACAGGTACTTTTAACGAGGTGCGGTTCGCATCTGTTGCCTGCACCTGCTCTGTCCCCCGCGCTGTCCAGACCCTGTTGTGGTTGACCGGTCTGCTTGAGTTTGCTGGACCCGCACCATCTCCACTTTTCGCACATATCTGTATATAACCATCCAAAACGCTCCTCTACTCGCAAACATGTCGAGATATCGGCGCTGCCAGTCTGCCCTCGCGTCCGAGAGCAGCTTCGCCGGCCCCGACACATCCTCGATGAGCCAAGCCGCCCTCATGCAGCGGGACTACAACAACGACCTGCTCAGCCAGGCCATCAGCTATCTTGCTGCCGAGGGCGATGACGACTCAAACGCCATGTACATCGAACGCGTCAGGTTCATCGAAGCCAGACTTCTCCAGCAGCTCCCTGCCCAGGGTTCCCAGTACGATATGAAATTGTACCGACGAGTACGGTCCAAAGTGCGGGCAGTGCTGCGTGAGTACGAGGACGCAGTAGATATCAGCCCTGACTTGATTGGCGACGACGACGACGTACCGGAACTGCATCTCTCGTCCCCCGTAGAAGCTTTGTTCAGAGCAGACGACGATGAGGGCACACCTTTGAGGACACCACGCCCAGCCAAGATGGAGACGCAGAGGCATTTCCGATACGGCGGACCAGATAGCGAGGTCGAAATTTGGCACAAGGATATCCCCAACTCTCTTCCGTTCCCTGAGACCATCCGTATGCAAGACTGGGAGAGTATGAGGATTGACTTCGACCTCGCTTGCTCAGCTGACAGCACCATCACCGAGCCGGTTCTGACAAACGTTCCATACAAGCATCCAGATCTTCAACGCCACGAGAGTCTAGGCCATTACGAGTCAGGGTCACGCTTCAAGCTTCCCGAGGTCGATGCGGGGGTCTTGGACATGGTTAACCAGATTGGGACGGTGGACAACCTGCGGAAGGAGATGTCGTTCTTCAACGAAGGAGGGATGGGACAGACTGTTAAGACTAGCGAGTACACCCCACGTGTCTTTCTGGAGAGGTTGAGAGCACACTCCGATACTGGTGAGTGCTATGAGTACAGTGCGAGCCTGTCACCTTACTAATTGTTGTCTAGTTGTCGGACGTACCCCGAGTCCTACATCAATCCGCCGGGCAATGGATGACACACCCACCAAGACTCGCCTGAGTAGCAGTGATGTCCAAGTTGGCACGATATCCAAAAACATGCGCACGTTACTTGAACAAGGACCACCGTCTGCCTGCTCTCGCGCCGGCAGCAGCAGCGGCTCGTCCTCTACAGATGCTTCTGACACATCTGCTTTAGCAACCTCATCGACACCCACACCTGTGAAAGGTACTACTCGCGCCAGTTCAGCCGCCCGACGCATATCCCGCGTTGTCAACGCCGCCAGGGCCAGCAGTACAAAGCACAAGCTGGCCTCTCCTAAACTCCGCAGCCGTTCTGCTAGACTGCCATCTCCAGCTGCAAAGCGCCCAACTGCTCGTTCACGCACCACCTCACCAACACGAACGAGACGCGCAATGACACCATCCAACACAAACCCATCTGCCAAGCGGAAACGCGCTGCATCGCACGGCCCAGCAAATCAACCAGAGCGTCCCTCAATGTTCATGTCCTTGTCCTCGTCCTCCACACTTCCGTCTTCAACACCGTCCTCGCTCCCAATACCCACAATCACACTCGGCAGCAAGGCATCGGGGAAGCGCAAGCGCGCAACCCCGGCCGACCCTACATTCAGGCCAGACGAAAGCTCCGACTCATCGACCCCTTCTCCATCGCCGTCGCCAACAATACCCACAGCAACGTCTCCGCCCAAGACCAAGTCTCCCGCGAAGCGGAGGCGCGCTACTTCGCGTGATCCATCGTACAGGCCAGAGAAGAAGCGTGCGCTTCGCTATGGGGGGTCTGAATCGTCTGGCGAGGACGAGGAGATGCTGCTTGATGAGGACGAGGAGGAGTGAGAGGAAGCTGCTGATGTCACGAAATTTCTGTTTTGATGCTTTTATTATCTAGCGAATTTAGATGCAAGGAAGGAGCGCAGCCCGGAAGCACGCTGGGACGAAGCTGGTGGTACCAATATAGACCGTGGATGATGTATATACACTACCCTGCTGTATTATAGCGCGAACATGTTACTGTATGATATCGTACTACCATTGGCATGGATTCACGGAGCTTGAGTGTGGAAATTTTATGGTGAATACTTCTGTGTACGAGTTATCTCAAGTTCAGACAGAGAGGGGAAAACCTTGGGCTCCAGGCCTAGGATGAAAAAACCCTTCCAAGTCTTTGTTCCTGAAATAGCAAAAGGACAACAATAGGAAGAGAACAATAACGAGCCAACACACCCACCCCTCGTAACAATTCTACTACTCCATAAGCGAGACAATGCCATCAGCATCGGCGTCATCACCTGATGACATCTACGAAGACATGGCGCTTGCCTCAGATGCCAGCCACGAAGAGATCCTAACCTCGATAGATGACAGAATGTTTTCATGGTTATCACCGAGGCTGATGACGCAACTCCACCATTTCCCTGTATTCGTAACACCGACAATCCTGTCTCCGCAGATGTTGTACTTGGATAGCAGATACTCTTCTGGGATCCAGACCATGTTTTTGCCCCCATATGTGATCCATGCCTGCTTGTAGCTCAAACTCAGGCCGAGCTGCGGTAGATTCCCGGATACTGCATGGTCTGTGCCATAAAAAGACGATGAAATTCTCCTGTCGATAGCGAGAGGTTCTGGTTTTCTGGAGATGTAGGAAGATTTGCGGCTTGAGATGATCCAATGGGTGTCAAAAGACTTGGTGGAGTGAACGACGAAATCAAGCAAGTATGCGAGTGAAACCCTTCTTTACTGATTTGAAGGAGTTGGCTTCTTGGGCCAGTGGTGGGCGTACATCAAAGCATGTCTCCGTTACATGCTTGTAGAGTTGAGGTTCCCCCTGGATGAGTATATAATGCAACCCACGCAGCACAGCAGTAGCATTGTTCATACGTGAGTCCGCTGCTCGGCAAAAGAAATACGGTAGACCGCAGTTTTTGGCTTCCAGCTCGCTGATAATGCCACAGCGAAGCATCGTCTTGCCTCTTCCAGAATTGCCCTTGACCCATAGCAATTGGCCGGGCTCGTAAAAGCGCCATGCCCATATGTCATAGATGTCGAAGAACCAGTCGCAAGACCCGGGAAACAGGCCTCCTTTTGTTTTCTCAACGCGATCCCTTTCTTCACAGGGATCGATAGGATATATACCACGAAGGTGGGTTGTGAGCTTCTCAACCTCGTTCATGAGCTCTACCCAGACTATATCGGCCCCTTCAATATCGAGTGCTGGTGAGACAGATATCGAGAATGCCCATCAAAGCATGAGCTCGATCTTGAGGAGATTTGGTTTGGCAGTGTTTGCTCCAAGAGATTTAATCATTGATTTGAAACTGGCACAGAGCACCACGTGAGGCCTGTTGAGGTATCTGGATCGCCCAGCAGATCTATTTCTCCAGAGAAGACTTGTCGCCTAACCTTCTCCAGCCCTCGGAGAAGAATTCCACGGAGCGTGGAGCAAGAAGCTCTTGGAGTGTCCAAACCCTAGTGAACCACCTATATCCCTTGAGGGATGATATCCAATGGTCATCTGCATGCTCACTATAGTCTATGTTTGGTTTGTGATAGACGACGTCCAACAAAAAAACATAGCACCTGGTTGCCTTTTGATACCAGCGGAACATTGAGGAAAGGGCATCGTGGTGCTCGTCAAAGTCGTCCTGTCTCAATCAACACGTGTCGATCCAGAAGTGGCGCAACTTATCATGCTGGCACTGAGCCTTAAGGAATCTGATTTTGTCATATCCTTTTTTGCTCGTGGCTCGGCCATTGATCCAGTCATCGTAGGTAACTTCCTGACCTTCTTCCCAGGTATGAGAGAGAATCGCGTAACGCGGGATGTGGTCTCCATCGCCGAATCTTTCGATGAAAGAGAGTCGACCGTCGATGCCGATCTTTAGGAGCCGCATTGTTGCGAGAACATACAGTGGCCGTGCGTTGTAGGCTGGCGGCGAAAGGACAAGATGCGCCAAAGGCGGTAGTATGGATGGAGCGGGAAAGCACGGCTGCTCGTCAACGCTTCGAATGCGGGTTGCGTGCGTGAAAGAAGGAGATGAAACAGAACAAAGGGTTGTGAGTGGAGATGAAATTGTGGTTGGTAAAGGAAGAAAATGAGAAAACACTGTTGAGTGTAAGGGAGAGGAGAGGAACGCAACATGGTTAATAAAGTTTTTCGGGTGGCATGGAGGCCCAAGTTGAAGCCAATGTTGAAGCCGATGTTGAGACCGATGTTGAGGCCGATGTTGAAGCGAACGTCGAGGGCAGGGGTCAAGCAACTTTGGGCAAGCGGGGCAGACGGCGCAGCATGCACTCATTGCAAGCTTATTGATAACAATACATGACGGGTAACATAATAAGTGGAATCGGACACACAGTAATATGGTCGGTCATATATCTTTGTTGCACTGGCTCGAGATGTTGCTGTTGGTCTCGTTTCCAGGGTCCTGCTCCACATGTTCCAGCTACGCGTCACAGAATCGTAGCCAACGTGCTCACATAGAACCTATATGAGCATGAAATCCCCCAAGAGTGGCCCAAGGCGTCTGCGGAACGATGAGAACATACTCCGCGTGCGTCTCGCGCCTCCACTGCCCTCTTGAGCCCAGTGCCTCCACCCTCGCACACACTGACATTTCCAGGCACCCGCATTCGACCAAGTCCTTTACAGTGTTTTAGGATACACCCTATTTCCATCGAGAAAACAAGCACAGGTAGTTCAGTGGTAGAATAAGCTGATCTCAATGCCAGTGACTCTGCCACCACTGGGTATCTACGGAACCTCATGATGGCGCTGCCACGCCTAAAGGCAAAGAGCTTCAG
>WODD01000060.1:216-27509 GCA_019775935.1 Neoascochyta sp. HWLR27 | reverse complement strand
CCCCCCCCCCCCCCCCCCTCTCCCACCATTCTTCATCATAACGAAACGGTGCTGCACTCGACCCCACGGCCTTTCTTTGATAGACATCACCAAAAGCAATCGTCGGTCTATCGCGATTTCCCCTTTTTCCTACATCACGATACTTCTAACGCATGATATCACGGGTGCTTACGACACAGCTCCGACCATTGTACTTATTACCCCGTCACTCGGCCGATCGGCCTGCCTTTGGGTATCTTGGCGACGAAATGTTTGTCGGCGTTGACCATGTTCTGTTCCTCCGCGACATCGCCAGGACCTGTTTTCTTTGCGTCTTTGATCTGTCTGCTCCTGCTGAGGGAGCCTCCGCCTTGCATTCTGGGTAGCCTTATCGTCTCGCGCGAGGCAATAATTATCGCCTTGTCTTGTCTTGTCTTGTCTCATTTTTTGCACCACGGTGTGGCGCCTAGTCTTAGTGTCTTTTTTCTTTTTTTCTTTTTCTTTTCCTTTTCTCCTTTCCAATTCTTCCCTGGTCCCTTTCCCTGCGCTTCTCTTCTTCTTTGTCCCCGCACCGAACGCAGCGACCACAGCACGCGCACTATACGCAGAGCAGGCAGCCTGACTGGCGGATCAGTCGGTGGGAACGTACATCTCTCGCCGCCGTCATGGGCTGGGATTGCGTCGTGTAGCGTGACGTGACGTAGCGCTGCGTAACGTACCAGGCGGGTTCTGTATGTATGGCATGTTGTGGCGTGGGGATCGGCAGGACTACAATTCCATGTTTGCCCGTGCGACGAGTTGTGCGCGGGTAACGCTGCTTTTGTGTTGTTTGACTTGACGTGAGTGCGAGTGACATGGGTAACCGAGGGCGAAACAAAGGTCTTGTCTTTGGATGAACATTGTTGCAACGCGTCTAAGAATCTTTTTGCACACATAGTCGTACATGTCTAATCTACACATGATACAGTACAGTATAGTACACTGACAACAGACAAACCCCCCTACTACCTACTCACTCAACCTCTCCAACAACATGCCTGCACCGCCCACAGATGTCCTCCTTCTCTTCACGCACAAACCGCCAGCACCGCGGACACTTTTCGGCCGCAGGGGGATGCACCTCGATGCGCACGCGTGCGTCGCCGAGGCCCGCGACAGTCACTTCTTCAGCATCGCTCCACGCCTGTACCGGAGCAGTAGCAGCATCAGCAGCAGCAGTGTCGACGTGCGTACGGAAACTGACGCCGCTCGTGACGAAGATGGCAGCGAGTTGAGCAGGGAGAGCCGCGTCCACGTTTGCGTGAGCGTCTGCATCCAAGTTCCCTCGCGAAGCCGGCGTGCACTCTTGCAACAGCGCAGCAAATGCCTCCTCGACCCCCGGCGCGCAATGCAACGTAACCGCCGACTCCAAACCTGACCCAATCTTCTTCTGCGCGCGCAACCTCTCCTGCGCAACCTTGACGCCTGCGCCTAGCGAGTTGAGCACGCCGAGCATGCGGTCCAGCGACGCAGCCTCGACGCCGTGCACGGGCTGCACTGGACGCCATATACCGCGCGCGGGATGCGTGCTTGCGGCGCGCAGAGCCGGCGGAACGTGGTCCCATGCTTCTTCAACGAGCAGCGGGACGACGGGGGCGAGGGCATGCAGGAGGTCGTAGAAGAGGGCGCCGAGGACGCGCTGCAGCGCGGCGCACGAGGGGGCTGGGCCCGTGTAGATGCGGTCTTTGAGGGTTTCGAAGTAGAATGCTGAGACGTCTGTTGCGAGGTACTTGTTTAGTGCTGCGAGGCCCTTGGAGAAGTCGTAGCTGGTGTAGTGCGTGTGGACTTCGGCGCTGGTTTGCGCGAGGCGGTGCAGCGCGAGGGTGTCTGCGAGGAGGGAGGGTGGGGTTTTTTGGAGGGAGGGGAGGAGGGCGTCGAAGGAGGTGAAGGGTGGTGCGCATGATGGGAGGGAAAAGATGCCGAGGAGCCATTTCAACGTTACGCGGTACTTGTGCAGGGCTTGGTTGACGGACGCCAGCACGGGCTGCCCGATCGTCACGTCGCGCGTGTAGTCGCTGCTGGCAGCCCAGAGGCGCAGGGCGTCGGGGCCCATGGCATCGTAGGCGGGCGCCGCGTCCGCAGGCACCGCAGCGTCGGGATTTTTCTGCCCCTTTTGCTTCTTGCGCTTCAGCGGCGGCAGCAGCTCGCCCGACATGATCTGCGCAGGCGAAATGACGTTGCCGAGCGACTTGCTCATCTTGCGGCCGTCGCCATCGAGCGTGAAGCCGTGTGTGATGAGCGTCTTGTACGGCGCCTTGACGGCGCGCGCCGTCTCGTACGCCTGCGTCGCGACGTGCGTGAGCAGCGACGACTGGAACCACCCGCGGTGCTGGTCGGTGCCTTCGAGGTAGACGTCTGCGACGGGTTGGTCGTCGGCTGGCTGCGGGAGCAGCGTCCAGCTTGTGCCGCTGTCGAACCACACGTCCATTGTGTCGCGGCCGCGCACGTACGTGCCGCTGAGGTGTGCGGGCTTCCAGGCTGGGTCGTCGGCTGCGTCGGTCCACCATGCGTTAATGCCGCGCTCTTTGATCACGTCGATGAGGTGCTGGATGGTCGCAGAGTCCATGGTCGCATTGAGCGTTTTGCCTTCGACTTTGTACAGGGCGGGGATGGGCACGCCCCAGGCACGTTGGCGCGAGATGCACCACTGGCTGCGGCCTTGGATGAAGCTCTCGAGACGCGGCCGGCCGGATTCCGGGTGGAATTTGACGTTTTCAATGGCTTTCATCGACGCGTCTTTGATGCTCTCGACATTCGCAAACCACTGCTCAGTAGCACGCACAACAACGGGCTCCTTGGTCCGCCAGTCGATGGGGTACTTGTGGCGGTAGTTGTGCTTGCCGCGGAGCAGCCCCAGCTTGTCGAGGTACTTGCACACGGCGTTGGTGCCCCTTTTCTTGATGTCGGCGACGGGCAGGCCCTCGAGAAGTTCGGGCTGCTCCGGGAAGGCGTCCTTGGTAAACGCACCCGCGTCGTCGATGGGCGCGAACGCTTCTAGGCCGAGGGCGCTGCACACGTGGTAGTCGTCCATGCCGTGTCCCGGCGCGAGGTGTACCAGGCCGGTACCTGACGAGTTGGTGACGAAGTCGGCGTGGATGATGGGCTGGTGTCCATTGGCTTTTTGGAAGGGGTTCTCGTAGTGGAGCTGGCCGGCAAGATCTGAACCACGCACACCAGACATGGCGATGGTCAGCGGGCGCTCCAGGATCTTCTGGTACTCTTCGACGCGCGAGGCGGCGACAAGCGTCAGCTCGCCGTCCTTGCCGGCATCCTCTACGATGCAGTACTCCATGTCCCTGTGCACGGCAATGGCCTTGTTGGCGGGGAGCGTCCACGGTGTGGTGGTCCAGATGACGACGTTGACTTCGCGCTTGAGGTCCCTGAAGGCACCGCTCTTCAACTCGTCTGATACGAGCAGCGGGAAACGCACATATGCAGCCAGGCTCTTGTGGCCCTCATCGTACTCGAGTTCGGCCTCAGCCAGGGCCGTGCGAGAGCTGGGACTCCAGTAGACAGGTTTGAACTGGCGGTATATGAGGCCCTTCTCGAACATGGTCTTGCAGACCTCGAGCTGGCGAATCTCAAAGTCGCGCTCCATGGTCTTGTATGCTTTGTCCCAATCGCCCATGACGGCCCACTCCTTGAAGCCACGCATCTGCTGCTCGACCGTCGCCGTGGCCAGCTCACGTGCCGCCTCGCGTACGCTCACGGCATCAGTGCTCGCGGCGTCCTTCTTCTGGGCCTGCAGTGCCTTGATCTCAATCGGCAGGCCGTGGCAATCCCAGCCGGGGATGTACGACACGCGCTTGCCCTGACCGAGCTCGAAGCGGCAGATGACGTCCTTTGTGATTTTATTGAGGGCGTGCCCGACGTGCAGAGGCCCATTGGCGTACGGAGGCCCATCGTGGAGGGTAAAGGTGGTGGCGTCTGGCGTCGAGCGCGCGTTCTTCTGCCAGGAATACAGCTCATCCGTGCAGCGTCGCAGGTAGGGGGCCACCTTCTCGGGCAGAGGGCGCGGCGGGAACGGCGACTTGGGCAAGCGGAGCGTTGACGACCATGATGCGCCGAGGGAGCGCGTCGCGGTTAGCATGGTCCTGGGAGCATCGTGGGCGGCGCTCTCGACGTCGCGATGCCTTCATTTTTTGGAGCTCGAGCTCCGCGCGGAGATGGCTCGGGTAATTGTCGGCCAAACTCAGAATCTGGAGTATCACACCATGTCATTGAGAACTCTACGGATATCTTCAACTATAACTAACTAGTAATTATACGACAGCATTGCACGCTCAGTATACTGTTAGTGAGCTCACAGCCCCATTCTTCAGTACCTCAAACACCAGGCCCGGGAATCCAAACAACTCCACGTTCCCAACATCAGTCGCACCATCGACCAGTACACTACCGGCGTTTGCAAACTTGCTCCTTCGTGCAGTTCCATCCTCCCACCCACCGAGTAGTTCGCAGCTACTGCCAGGGCTATCGCCCCAGCCTCGGTTCAACGGCATGCCGCGCTGCTGTAGCCGCTCCTGCTCTTCGCTCTCGTAGTATGGCTGGAACACCTCCTTGAGCCTGCCGGATATGTCGCTAAAGTCCATCTCGGAATGCAGCGCTTCGCGGTATTGAGCCGACGGGACGTGCTCCAACGTCCAGCGACTACGCCGGTGGCGGTTGAATTGATACGAGCCGGGGACGTTGCCGTGGAAGATGATCTTGGTTGCTGTGAGGTGGTTCAGAGGTTGTGCGCTCAGCTCGCCTTCCTCATGCATATCTAGCTCTTTCCGCTCAGTTGTTGGCGAGGGGGGTGATATGCGGGTCGGTTGCGATACCAAAATGTCAAAGCCATGATGGTAGTAGTTGTAGAAGTGTTCGGCTGCGGCAACTTCGCGCTCTTGCGCTTCGAGCGCTGCTTCATCGTCGTCTTCCCAATCGTCTTCGTTATCCGTACCAATCGCTGAGCCGTGGTCGGAGTCAAGCAAGTCGTCTGGTGTCAGACCTCCAGGCGAGTGGTCGGACGCATCGCTCGCCGCTCGGTCCTTGTGAATTGACAACCGATGGTCGCTTTTCCGGTAGATAGAGTCCGGCGCTCCCAACTCCATGATCAGATCTTGCGGTGTCGTCTCGCTCAGTATGATCCAGAAGGAAGGGCTCGATCGCCTGACGAGTTCTATCCGGCCCTCGCCATGTACCTTGACGAGCTCAATCTCATCTGGGCCTCCTTCTCTTCCTTTGCTACCTGCTAGCGCGGTCGATCTAGGATTAGGAGGCATGGCCGTGAACAGTGTCCCTCGTGCTCTCTGCCAAGACTCACCGTGAAAGACTGCCATGGATGTTGCAGGTCCTGTGGCTGACGAGGACAGTAACGAGATGAAGTCTTTCTTCGGCGAGTATACTGAATGCTGCACCTTAAAGTTGAAGGCAATGCCAGGGTATGACAGGCTGTATGTCCCTTTCGCGCTGGGATCTTCCGATTTCGGTGGCACATATTCTCCGCCGTACGTCGGCCCCAGTAGTTTGTCATAGATATGTCTGAAGCTTGGTCCCTGCGGCCCAGCAGCCATAGCACCAAGACCATCCCCAGGCCTGAACACGTCAATATCCTTGTATACTAGCTTGGCTCTTGCAAAGTTGAGAACCTCTATGAGTCGTAGTCGTTGGTCCGGGCCGTCGAACTGCAGTCGCAAGCCGTTCTCGGGGAGAAGCAGTTGTATGGGAGTCGATATTGGATCTAGGTCGTCATGGTAAAGTTCAAAGTGTGGGAAAGCCTTGACCTCGGCCTTGATGGTGGTCAGGATGTCATGCAGGGAGCAACCCAGGGCTGTAGCGTTGTTAGATGGCGCGGAATGGATGCGAGGTACGGTGTCGCTCACATACTGATGAAGCCCACGCTGCGCCCTGGCTGTAGCTGCATGCTTCCGTCCTCCATGTTGTGGTTGGCAAGGAGCGTTGGGGTGCAGGCTTGATATCAGTGATCTCCGGCGCTACCAAGCCCACGGCGCAGGTGATCCCGTGCTTCTCTCACGCGGACACTACAGGTACAGGTGACGCCAAGCCTCTGAAGTCTGATCAAACGTGTCCGAGAGACAACAACTACAGGATAGGTATCGCAAAGCAGGTAACGTTTGCTGGGGTGTGGTGCTGCTGGAGGGAGGGGTGGTGGTGCTGATGCCTGGGCGTTCAGCAAGCTGCGGAAGAGACTGGGGTGATGATACCCAGCAGAAGTACGATGCTGAAGCCAGCAAGAACCATACGCAACTGCAGACCGAGTAGGTATCTATGTGCGAGAGAGTCTGTATCAGAAAGTGACAGACGTAGAGCTGCAGTCGGCGACAGAGCCCCAGGTGATGCATAAGGCGGGGCGTGGCTCACTAGGCAGGTTGAGGTAGTTAGCGGGCTGGTACCAGACCCCTGATCCCTGCACGCCTTCTGTTTTTGTTGTGTCAACACAGAACGACATCACCACCACAACCTCGACACCCCCGCACATTCAACCCCTCGACATGTCTGGCCTCCCCCGTCCAGGCCTACCGGCCAAGCGGACGACCGCCACAAATATGCGCCCGCCAGCAACACGACAGCCCCTACATCTTGCCCGTGGCCGCGCCGCCACCCCTGCCCTTGATGGGCGCACATCGCGCGCAGAGTCGGTCGCGTCTACTACAAGGGTGCGCCCGTCGCCTCGGTCCTCGCCCCTCAAGCGCAAAGAGCGCGAGTTTGAGGATGATGGCTACGAGACCAACATCAACGTCGTCGTGCGCTGCCGTGGTCGCAACGACCGCGAGGTGCGCGAGAACAGTGGTGTTGTCGTGACTACAAATGGAATCAAGGGCAACACAGTCGACCTATCCATGGGTCCCAGCGCGCTCAGCAACAAGACATACCAGTTCGACAAGGTCTTCTCTCCCGCAGCTGACCAGACCATCATCTTTGACGAAGTCGTCGCGCCTATTTTGAAGGAGGTAGGGTCGCATCGCACTCCCGTCCGTAGCATTTCTGACATGTCCACAGGTGCTTGACGGTTTCAATTGCACCATCTTCGCCTATGGTCAGACCGGTACCGGTAAAACTTACACCATGACCGGTGACATTTCCGACGTTCTCCCCCTTCCAGATGCCGCCGGTATTGTTCCGCGTGTCTTGTACGCACTATTCAACAAACTCGAGTCGGAGGAAACCGAAAGCTCCGTCAAATGCTCCTTCATCGAGCTGTACAACGAAGAGCTGCGCGATCTGTGCTCGGCCGACGACAGCGTAAAGCTCAAGATCTTCGACGACAACAGCAAAAAGGGGCACAGCACAACTATGGTCCAGGGAATGGAGGAGTGTCACTTGAAGAATGCGCAAGAAGGAATCAAGCTTCTGCGCGAAGGCAGTCACAAGCGACAGGTCGCATCGACAAAATGCAACGACCTCAGTTCTCGCAGTCACACAGTCTTCACCATCACCGTATTAACCAAACGCCTCACCGAAGACGGACAGGAATATATGGACACTGGAAAACTGAACCTCGTCGATCTTGCTGGAAGTGAGAACATCCAACGCAGTGGTGCAGAGAACAAGCGTGCAGCTGAGGCTGGTCTCATCAACAAGAGTTTGCTGACCCTTGGTCGCGTTATCAACGCACTAGTAGAACGCAGCTCTCACATCCCCTACAGAGAGTCGAAATTGACACGTCTGCTTCAAGACTCTCTGGGCGGCCGGACTAAGACTTGTATTATTGCAACACTGTCGCCCGCTAAAAGCAATCTCGAGGAGACGATTTCAACTCTCGATTACGCATTCCGTGCAAAGAACATTCGCAATAAGCCCCAAGTCAATCAGGCCATCAATAAGAAGACTCTCCTGAAGGAATTCACGTTTGAGATTGAGAAGTTGAAGAGCGAGCTCATTGCTACACGGCAGCGGAATGGAGTGTATCTCACCCAAGAAAACTACGAAGAGATCCAGACCGTAAGCGAGTCGAGGCGTATCCTGAGCGAGGAGCAACGCGACCGGCTCGAGACATTAGAAGTCAACCTGCGTAACAAGGTGGAAGAGCTGTTCAAATTGACAACCAGGTTCCAGACGCTCAAAAAGGACAACGAACAGACGCAACTCGCCCTGGACGGTACAAAGGGCATCCTCGACAAGACCGAGATAGTTTTGGAGCACACACGCCAGAACCTGGCCGAGGAAGCGGAACTGCGAAACGCGCATCAGAAGACCGAAGGAATGCTGGCGGAAATTGGATACGACATGATCTCAACACTTGGGAAAACCACATCAGACCTCGACGGGCTTCGATCAAAGATTCGGAGAAAGTCCGAACTTCAATCTCAGAACAGGCGCAACTGGGCTACTTCCCAAAACCAGGTCTTGGGCACTACACGGCTCGTCGACGATCGGATTGAGGAGTTTCAGCAGCAACAAGAGCAGATCATGGACGCCCTTTCAGCCCGGATGCAGGACTTTGTCAGAGACGAGTTGGAGAAGCTGGGTACATCCCAAGCGTTCTTGGAGGAGAAGATGAAAGCGTATCAAACATCCGAGCAAGAGGTCAACGAGCAGACAGCAAAAACACGCGACGACATGAACGAAGTCTTGGAAGAGATCAAAACGTTGCGCGATGACGTTAAGATGAAGATTGGAGCTGGTCTGGACGAGCTTTCTGCTGCCGCAGAGAAGATCTCCGCGAGCATCATCACTGAATTGGACGGTTTTCAAACTCAGCTGCATTCATCGTACGCCTCTATCGGACGCGACTTCAAAACTACATTTGAGGATCTCATCAAAAGCCTCAATGAACAACAGGCAGAGAACGAGCGCCTGCATGCACAAGTTCTCGAGACCAACCTCGCTCTCATTGAGGCGAACAAGAACTCACAGGGGAGATTGTCGCAGGTCGTCAACGAGGAAAAGCAGAAGTCGGCCGAGGAGCGTCAGCAACTGCTGGTGCAGATCAGCGCGCTCATGGACGCAAATGCAGAGGCCCAAGATCAGAGGCTCAATGAACGGCTTGCTAGTGTCAGTGAAGAGATTGGTGCTGCCAACGCAGCTTTTACACAGCAACAGGAGGCGTACACTCAGAACGCCACCGCCTGGTCAGATCGATCCAAGGCCATTGTTGCGGGTATTGCGACATCGAGGGATGTTGTCAAGTCGAAGCTCAAGTCGGACTATGCTGTTGTAACAGACTACTCGACATCGATCAAAGACACCACAACCTCCGTACACGCAAGCACCGTCAAGACCGTAGAAGACCAGATGGCTCATCTGGATACACAACTTCACTCCCTCGACGACATTGTGGCACGCATCCGCGAGCAGAACAACGTTCACCATACTGCACACACCGCTTCTCTCGCAACCTTGTCGTCTACTGTGCAAGCTTCGTACACAAGCATCGGTGAACATCTGTCCTCGTCATTCGACCGTGTTCAGTCCCTTGAATCGGACGTATCAGCACAGAACGGAACCCTGAAGGAGACTCTCACGTCTCTGGCGGCAGACGCGACGATTCGCGCACCCCTCCACGAGCTCCGTGAGGCGGTCGGCAACCAGAGCCTCATCGAGTACAATCCTACAGGCGAAACACCTCAGCGCGTCAACTACAACATTCCGTCCAACCTTCCCCGAACCGAGTCACACGAGACTATCCTTTCCCGTCTTCGCGATCGTCCCTCTTCTGCCGACGACACCACCCGCAGTCCCTCCAAGCAGCCCATCTTCAACGATGCCGCCAACTCCATTCCTTCTCCGACCGACATGTTCACGCTTGGCAAACCCGACCTCGCCCGCTCCATGAGTGCGAACAATCACACCATGCCGTCCCTCCGCGAGCTCGATGTTAACATCGTCGCGCAGGAATCACACACCCAGCCTCTCCCTCTTACCTCCCAGTCTTCAGACTCTCTCGCTATGGCTGTCCCACCTAGCAAAAAGCACCGCGGCAGCGACGACGGATCAAAGCTACCAATGAAGAAGATACGCAAGACAGTAGGGGACGCGAAGAACGACAGGGAGAACTTGAGCATTACAGATTTCTCCAGCAGTATTGGCCCTGGTCTAGTTGGCGGGCGGAAGCTTCGGAGTCACGGAAGTACCTGATCCAATATCGGGTACGAGGTCGTAGCGATGTACAGTTTGTTTCTGGCGTTTCGTTTGACTCATCTGCTCAGATAGAGCGATTTGCATAGCCTAGGTGGCGGCGTTTGGTGCATCTTCTGCCCGGTTGTCGATATCAACATTCCTTTTGGTCATGGTTAGACATAATCTCTTTTGTGCATACACATACAGGACGGTTGGCGTAGTGACTCGAATTGAACCATTCTTCTTCCCATTCACCCCCTTTGCAGAACGTCTCCCAAAACCCAGACGCCATCCACCAACATAATCCATGCTTTTAGCAATCCCATCCACCTCATCAACAATACCGTCGCTGCCCTGACCTCCCCCTTCGTTCCGCACCCCCGCGGCACGCCACCCGTTACACCCGGCCCAGCGCCACGGAACAACACAACATGTCGCGTAGCGCCGCAGCGCCGCATGCATATGTCAAATGGGTATCCGCATGTACATGTGCATGTGCATGTGCATACTCTGGCGGCCACACACCCTCCTCCCCGCACCTCCCCGCACCGCACCGCACCGCAATACAATGCAATCAACGTGGCGCCAATGTCGCTGCGTCTCGGGTGACGCCCCGGTGCGCTGGGTAGGCGCGGACGCGGACGCGAGCGGGTAGGCGGGTAGGCAGGCGCCGTGTACCTGCTGGCTTGACGTGGAGCGGAGCAGACGGCGGGCGCCGGGTGCAGCAGAGCAGGGCTCCGAGGTCTCGATTCGACTCGGTTCGGTCTGTCGAGGCTTAGGTAAAGACACGCTCAGTCGATGGGTGGACGCTTGGAGCTGGGTACGTGCGTGCTGTCTTGCGTGGCTGGTGGACCAGTGTGCGTGGAATGAGGTGATTGGGTGTGCAGCGCGACGTGCATCCGGGGAGAGGGGTGATCCGTTGTTGCAGGAGGGCGGTGGCGGGTGGTGGTGGTGGGTGTTGTAGGACTTGTGTTTTGTGGGGTGAGGATGAGGATGGTTGGAGTTGATTGTTGGGGTGGGAGGTGGGTATGTGCATGTACGGTCTCTGCTGCTCTGGCTGGGGAGTTGCATAGTGGCTTTGGTCTGTGGGTTCGAGGTTCGAGGGGTTTTTGGTGCGCGCCTTTCTCTAGACATCAGGGAGGGATCACTTCAATCTTCTGAGGTTGTTGTTGCTGGCTGCTGAGGCTTGTCTTCGAAACTCAGCAATGGGAGTGAAGTAGGCCCTTCTTGATACTGAATTTGCTGCACACGGATGCTTTCGCTCTCATACCTAAGTTCGAGTTTACAAGATCACACAACTATCGGCTACTTTTTAACGCAATGTCTCGTTTGAGGCTCGATTACGCCGTGGATGGTCAACTAATCACGTGAGATCAAAGTTGCTGGTGTTGGGCGGCTTAAAAGCCTGAAAGAGGCGATGCCTATGTCCGATTCAAACCCATCTGTTGGAGATTGACCCAGAGCATATCTGATCACCGTCGCCGATTTGCCTCGAAGTTTCTCACTCTCCAACCCATCAGTTTGCCACGTATCTAGCAGTGCTTTTTTCGGAAACAGATGAGGTCTTAAAAGTATGAAGCCTCCTTGATGGAGTCTTGCGTATTCTGGGAGTGACCATTTTTGACTCCAGGTATAGCGTTAGTGCTGGAGAGATCCGATTAGCTCGATCGATGTATTCGTTTTGTATCCCCCATAGTTATTGAAAACTGCCTATATTCTTCGAATTGCTGAGTGGTGCGAAACGAGCCAAACCCTATTCACGATTGCTGCACATATGTGTGCCGCTATCTTTATATAGCCCACTCGTCAAGGAGCACATCACAGTTGATTTCACATCATGTTTGCTTAATCAAATCTCTGATATGCCAATTAATGATATGCCATCTCACATCACCACCCTTGAGTTAACGCGACGTCTCCATGCAACGTCGGTCATGCAAAACGGTATAGCTACGGCATGAACGAGTTGTGTAAATCCATGCCATCCAACGTCGTTTCATAACCGGCAATTGGTCGGTAAGTCCGAATTATCAGCCTAGATCGCTGGGACAGAATGTCGTGGCCGTTATCCCCACGATCTGGGTAGGGATCCTGCAAAAAAGCCAACAGGCACATATGTGGAGACTAGAACGCGCAGGACGTTTTGCTTTTTTTTGCATCTAATATCGGCTTGCATCTCGGCCTCCAGTTATGCGAATTCGAGTATGGACCCGATCATCCATCTTCGATCTGACAAGGCCGCCGTGTCACGTATGTCTTGGTGTAGTGGGTCAAATACTCGGACAGGTATGCTGCGATCCTTTAAGGGGACCACGACAGTGGGACTCATCGGTGAGTAGCCCTGACTAGTTTGCCCTCAGGAAGATCTCTGCCATAGCTGGCTACCTATTCTGCTGAAACTATGTTGTTGAGGATAAATCGACAAGCGTGGATTCTTCTTCAGCAAGAGTATGCAAGTTAGTATTTTACTCAACACTGAAGGGTCGTAAAAGCGCTGGCTGTCGGTTGGCCTAAACATATCGGCGATGGCCAAGAGACACCCTAGCTAAAGACCACCAGCGGTGAAGCGTGGCTGTAAGAGAGCTTGAGGCGACGATAAGCCGGGGATTCGGATTCGAATCTGAGCCGGCACATCCACGGGATCCTCCGAACACACAAGGCCAGACCGTACTTTTTGACGTATCTCAGCAGGCGCGGGATCTACCCAGCACCGTGCAATCGCCAGGGGTTAGTTGTGCTAGGTGCGGAAAACATAGACACGGATCCTTGGTGCTGGGTAGACCCAAACCGATGCGCCTATCATCGCAACAGTTCAGCTATCTAGTCCCCGTCTGCAGGGGAAGTAGGGGTACGAGGGTTACATTCTCAGACCATAAATCACGTATAACGATGTGCTTTCCCGCAAGCTGCAGTAGCGTGCAGGTAGGAAGGACAACGGCGGCTACGTGCTTCCGAGAAGAAAACCGAAAACGAGCAAAGGTCGTAACACAGCCTTTATTCATGAGGCGAAGCATTGCTTTTTGACAGGTGTGTGTACTTGCATGTGATTATGGACGTATCATGGCCATCTTTTCTGCTTCTGTGGGAGAGCAATGTACCTATTCAAAGCGACGAGCTCTAGACTTCACGGTAGGGGAGCAAGGGTGGTTCATATGTTTCAAACGTCGGCGATCAAAGCCGACAGGGCTTGTTTAGCAGTGGTGGCCTTACTTTATCCAGTCAATGCACATCCGGGTACGACTTCAGTTCTATTGTGTTGCTGTAGTGTTCGGTTCCACACTACACAGAGAGCCAAGCAAATCCCTAAACAAAAGAGGGACTGTTAGCGATGCTTCTTTTAGGTACACAGAAGGATGGACGTGAACAAATAGATGTTTATCTTGAAGTATTACACAAATTCTCCTGGCAAGCGATGCATGTAATGAACAAAACAGGTGACGAGTATCCAAGGTCGCCATCTTCAAGAATAAAGAATTCTGACAAGATCGAAACCGCATCGAACTAAAAACCCCGCAACTCATGATGAACCCCAGCCACTTGCTTAGGTTACTGCTGCTAGGAGTAAGGTCCCCGACCGCTTCTGAAGATAATGACAATAAGCCTGGGGATAAATCGATGGAGCTCGCACGAAAAGCCAGGCAAGCTGTTTCGAAGAGTGTATAGATCCATGTTTGCGAAGCGAGACCTGCTCCCACGAATGTGGAATGAAGTTGGACTGCCATCCGCAAAACAGACCTGCACTGGAAATTATGAAGTACTGCCATTCTCCTATGCAGAGGCTTATGCAGCATGCTATGGACGAAAAGTCCTTTGTCAAGCTATGTTCTGTCGTGATTGCTCGTAATAGTCGTTTTCCGATTTGACACTCGGTAGGTCCTCAGCGGGCTCATCAAGAGCTATTTGCGGATACCCTGCCAATCGGGTCTCAAGCATCTGGAACGTCTCGGCGTATGCTCTGGACGGAACTGAATCTGGCTCGACAATCAAGGATGCAGGATCGATTGCAATGGGTTTTGATATGGCCAGGTTTCGTGTGCTCTGGAGAAAAGAATCGCTTTCCTTGAATACCGGCGGTACATTGGTGCGTGGGATTGGGATCTGGGTCTCTGGGGAGAGCCCGACGTCGGCGAATCGCTCGGCGATGATCTTCCGAAGCACTCGCTCCACTTGTTCGTCGCTGGGACCGCGCCAGGCTTGGTGCTCTAGATAGAGTATGCGCTCATGCAAAGAGCGAAAGCATTCTTCTGTCTTGTGCATGAATTCATAACTGGAATATGTGAGTCCCATGAACCGATCGGAGATAGCACTCGCAGCATACTTACTACCAGGTGGCAATCCTCTCAAAGGACTGGTTGATCTTCTGTAAATGGAACGACCAAGACATGGTGGAGTAGTTTAAGATGGGTATATAAAGAGGCCTCGCTAGGTAGACAGGTGGTAAAGTAGAGAAATCAACTGTGAAGAAGGATCAGGCTGGGAGACATGAAGCCTAGGGATGCGGAAACTAGTAGTTGTCGAGTTTCTGCTTGAGAATCCTGGGTCTGCGTACGGGTGGCACGACCTCTGTTGTGCAGCTGAGCTCATGAGGTGTTTAAAGGTCTGTCCACGTTGTTGGAAACACACCGGGAAAGGAGACAGGCGTTAGTGGAACCAATCAGCGTGGCATTGGGCCAGGCCGTCCTATATGCTCTGGACAAGAAACGGCGAAATATAGAAAGGCTGACTCGGTGAAACGTGGGTGCGGTGGCTGAGGGGCGCGTGGAGATCGGCAGGTGTAATGGCGAGTAGGCTTTAGTAGCGAGCTTTGGGGGGGAGTCAGGAAAAAGAGCATGCCATGCTCAGGCTGTTAAATCAGAAGTCAGTCATCGGCGCGGCAGTCATCGGCGCAAGGGTACGTACCAGTAATGCTCGTTCCGAGCAGCAAATAAAGCGGGTCATCTTCCGCCTTCCCCGGTGGTATTAGACGTATGCAATGCAAGTCGAGGCAGGAGCCTGACAGTGTACTAGCAGGAGGGAATAGCATCCGCGGATGCGGCTAAGATCTGCCGGCGATAAGATTTGGCCTTCCACCGCACCCACCCTCACCTCAACACCGACATCCCGAAGCTGAGTCTGAACATGCAGCGCACTGTGTTTCCCGGCGACCCACACGGTTCAGTACACATGACATGCCCTCGCGGCTTCGATGCGTCTCGGGACGGGACCCTATTCGACCGTCGCTCGCAACGATCCACCCATGGTCCTGTAGGGTATAGCCGAACGCCACGACACCCAAACGCCTGTTCCCTTGTGCGCCCGCGACGCCGAAACGAAGACTAGACAGGTGGTGAAGGCGTGAAAACAAGGCGCATGGCTTCACATTTCCGCTACGGCCGCACGCTGGCCTGTCCGCCGTGGGGAGACGGTGTAATATAGCCATCAACGCTCTTTGGGAGCGATCAACCTTGAACAACTTCACACATGCGCCAATCATTGCTGTGCACCAGAATGATTTCCGAAAGATCCTTGATTCATCCTGCGTATACCGACCCAGCCGCATCCGGCTGATAACGCCTCTTCCAATTGGCCAGCGCACATCGACGATGGTCCTCCTGCGCAGTTCGCCACGGCGTCGAGAGAGTCAGTGCACGAACAAGGCGCTGCACCCGCCGCCAAACTGGCCAAGCTCAGATCTCGTGGCGCATGAGCGCAGCATCTCCATTCTACGTGTGTTCAAAGCCACCCTACAGCGTCCGAAAACCGACCTCTTGCATTCGGACCAGCCAGCAACCCGTCAAAAGGAGCTATAGGACAGAAAGCGAAGTACCTGCTGGTGTAGAGGCATACACAAGACTTCCCCAAGTAAAAGCAACCCTTGTGTCTACGGGCGAAGCTGTTGTGAACCTACAAGGGCCGGTCCTCTCACGTCCACGTTATCTACCTGTTGCCTGCTGTACAGCCTTCCGAGAGAGGCGCTCTCATCCACACTCGGTCCTGAGGCGCGAGTACCTAACTGATGGGATTACAGCCCTGGATTTTTCGAAGCTTCCTAGCTGCCAAGAACCTGCTACAAGAGGTGGTACGGCATATTTGACTCATTGCGGCAGACAGTGGGTGTGCATTTACAAGGCGTCGCTTACACCGCCGGTCTCTATCGATCAGGACGCATGTCCGTGGGAGAAGGCGTGGTCGACTAGATGTACAGGGTGTAGGGGCTCAGGGGCCTCTTCACGCCCTGAGACCGCGGGTGAGCTAGTGCCGAATCGAGCACTGGAATAGTACCACAGGTATGGAAGCGACATACGGAGTACTCCACTCTTTGTTTTGTCCCGACAAAGACACAGTGAAGAAACCTTTGTTGAGCGTTGGCGCTACGAAAGTGTGGGTATTAAAACGCCGTGTCGGTACCTCGACCTGGCTAACCGCGTGGCCCAATTGCCTGTGAGGGGGGAACGTGGCATGATTAATCCGAATGCAGGAATCGGACGCCGAAGGACAATCATTCCACTGCAGTGTGGCTGGCCGTGTCATATCGATATTATCTGCTTGTGAGGCACCGACTTTATGCGCTTTTATGCCTCTCGGTACCAGCCGTTTCCAACACTCTAAGCAGGCAGTGATCAAGACTCGATCTAGCTTCCATTCTGGGCTTGCTGCAGAGCTTGTGCTGAATTTCGCTCTCGGCTCTCGGTCCAGTCCCTTCGATTCTACTCGCTGTTCGAGTTGGATCGCCGATTCCCCGGGACGCGCTCGGTTCGGACTGCCTCCATTTGCCTCGTTGATTCTTGGGCCGGTCTCCCCGCGCTTCTCCCGCATGACTGTCGTAGGGCTCACGGCTTTTAGGTTCCACGTTGATGTCCCTGTCGTCGTGGGGCGAAGACGGGAATGCTCGGTGCCAGCCGCCCTTGGCTAGCTGATTGTATTGAAATACGAGAAGACCACTCGAGCGTCAGGAATCTTACAGGGTGAGCATGCACAACGGCTCCAAGGTGAAGAAGCCATACCAGGTCGGGAAAAACCAGGGAAACACGTTTACATATCTGCAAGTCAGTGTTGTCCAATGGCTTGACGTGCGTCTGCGGCAGGCCGGACCCATGACCGACATGGGACAGACCGGCAAGGTCCCAAGCATCACCCCATACCCAACTACGTCTCATTGCCACGTTTACTCCGCCAAATCATGCACTGGCCGGCTCGCGGTATCGTCTTGCCGGCTGCGGCTAACGAGTCAGCGGTTTGCGCATACAGACAAGCTAGGTTTGGAAGAGAGGCAAACAAACAAACCTATAAGAGTAGGCACGGGCGAAGTGTGAGCTTGACTGGCTAGCCACCGTGGGGGTACGTATCTCGCGTTTTATGCACATGAATCTCACCGATCGAGAACGTTTGCCTGACTTGCCAGCTCACGAGTGCGGCCGTGGATGACTCGCGGGGTAGACAAGCTTTACTGGAGATTCGTATGTTTAACCTCTGGGAAGATGCGGGGGACACATTGTCCTTGGAAAGGCCGAGTGGATTCTGTCTCCTTGGTGCCGTCTCCATCGTTGACGGTGTTGCGCTCTGGGCCGACCTAGGTTCCGCATGGCAAATGAGTGTATGTGGTCGTGGTCGTGACATTCCGAAGTGAGTTTGATTTTTCTTTTCCCTGTATTTATTTACCCAGAACTAGAGGATCCATTGCGTGGCCGACCCATCCTGGATGGCGATACTGTCCTGAGACAAAAAACTGCTCTGTCGTTGTGGCCTGATAAGCAGTGCAAATGAGTGCCGTGCACAAAAAGGGAGTAGAGTTTGAACAGCGGGAGTGGACTTAACAATGAGAAGGTAGCGATTAAGTTTTATTCGATACCGCAAGATTCGTACGCGGCCGCCTGTCAACAATCTCCTATCTGGTGGCGACGACCTGGTCACCAGTCTACTGTTCAGTATTGATGGTGAAGGGTACCTGCCCTGCTGTCTTGCTTAGAAACCTTCTAGAAGCCGGGCTGGGCTGCGTGACGGGTTGCCTGACACAGCAGTCTGATTGGATAGCGGATCCTGGGCAGGCGGGGTGGTTTTGGATTTTTCGAGAAGTGTATGCACCGCCACATCTCCACTTGGTTCAGGCAAGAGATGGAGAAGGGCACCCTGTGCTGATCTTGTAGTTTGTCAGGTACCTTTGTATGTTTTGATTATGGGTTGTTGGTGAGAGTCGATGCAGTACCGTGTGGTGCAGTGCGGTCGGCGCAGTTGCGGACACGGGTCCATGGACCTGGCGAAGGCTAGCCCGGCGATGACACTGCCTTGACGCAGCACTCTGCTGGTTTGCCGCATTCCTAGAGTGCAACGAAGCGCATTCTCGTGGACTGGAACGACCTCGGTATGGCTGCAACGGGTGCACGCGAGCAGCGAGCGGAGGGCCGGTTAGTGGTAGCCTTGGCATCGTCATGGACAAGTGACGGTGTGGCTGCAGCCCCACAAAGGGGCGGATTGCCATGGGAGCGCAAGGGCTTCTGGAAATCGCAATGTGCCTGCAGCACGCAGCCCATCTGCCCCGTCGCTCCGTTTAATCAAGTACAGCAATACCCAGCTGTTTGCATGCTGTTTAAGGCCCAAACTTACCAGACGCGAAAGACCGGCGCGTAAGACGGGCGCGAAAGACGGGCACGAAAGGCGGGCGGGGCGCTAGGGCCAACGTCGCAGCATCAGGGTCCGTCGATAGTCGCGGGTTGGTTGGCTGTTGGGTGACGTTGAGGCGCGATCGCCAAGTCAGTCGGCGGCAATTCCCTGAAACACGTCGCCATGCAGGTCCATTGACAAAGGCCAACGGCCCTTTTACCGGCACATTCCTTTCACAATCCTCCGTTGTAATACCTTTGACGCGCCAGGCTCGACGCTCCACGCCGTTCCCTCTCCACGCCCACGCCCACGCTCACGCCCCCTTCCGCAGCCGCCACCTGGCGCTCCTCCCGCACGCCTCCTTCCTCTCCATGGGCTCCGCCTGCTAGCCACCTAGGCTACCGTTTGCGACTCGACCTTGCGCCTTGATACTCTGTCTTGCGCCGTCATACACTCGCCAATATGAGTTCCACCGGGACTCCCAGCCTGACTGCCAGCCTAGCTTCTACCGAGACTGCAAGCCTGACTGCCAGCTTGAGCTCTGCCGCGGCTTCGAGCCTGCTCGCCAGTCTGAGTTCGACCGCGACTGCAAGCTCGGCCGCCAGTTCGACTTCGGCCGCATCTCCAGGCCAAACCAGTTCTCCTGCGGACCGGGCGAACCAGAGTATCGCCAACTTTGCCGCCTCGCTCTCCACGGCCGCTACCATCTTTGGCGTACAGATTGCTATATTCCTGATCCTTAGCGGCAACTGGAAGCTGCGCAGGTCCAAAAAGAGCCTCGAAGAGAAGCCCACTGAGCGGCAGAGTCTGTTCCAGAGGATATAGTAGGTACATGCCTTTGCACCCACCACTCTGTATATGCTGACCGCGATAGCTATTACAAGACAGCCTTTGTCCCCAAGGCAAAGCGCATCATCGCTCCCGTCACTGCCATCGACTCGTTCAAGACCGTCTTCACCATCAGTGACCGCGAGCTCATCCGCATTGCTGGTGTTGATGGCTTCCTCTTTGTTGAATACCTGCAGCTACTGCTCCGCATTTTTATCCCCATGGCCTTTGTCATTCTTCCCATACTTTTACCAATAAATCGCATCGGCGATGTTAAGGACGTCTCTGGGCTCGACTCTTTCGCATGGCCCAATGTCGGTACGCCGGCAAAGGTTCATCGCCTGTGGGCACACGCAGTTCTGGCAGTCTTGGTCGTCGTATGGGTGTGCTTCAACTTTTACTTGGCACTGAGGAAGTTCGTCCGTCTAAGGCAGTCCACTCTCACCATGCCAGAGCATCGTATTCGGGCCTCTGCGACAACTATTCTGGTCCAAAGTATTCCTCGCAAGTGGCTGACCATGACTGCTCTTGATGCTCTCTACGACGTCTTTCCTGGTGGCATCAAGGAAATCTGGATCAACCGAAACTACGACGACCTGCAGGAGAAAGTTGATAAGCGAGGCAAATTTGCTCGGATGCTCGAGTCCGCTGAGACAAACCTCATCATTTTATGCAACAAGAAACACAGAAAAGCAGAAGATGCCAAG
The DNA here is from genome assembly GCA_019775935.1 of Neoascochyta sp. HWLR27. Classification (NCBI taxonomy): domain Eukaryota; kingdom Fungi; phylum Ascomycota; class Dothideomycetes; order Pleosporales; family Didymellaceae; genus Neoascochyta; species Neoascochyta sp. HWLR27. Next base: position 7,317 of record WODD01000060.1, on the reverse strand, counting down.
GCAAAGGCAGAGGGCAAGAAGAAGAAATCCAAGAAGGAAAGGAAGCTTGAAGAGGCCACCGAGAACGAGGCCATCAACCGAGAGACGCAAGACCAGGGTAACGACGCCGGTAACCCGCATCAGATTGAACGGCAGCTGCAGTCGGTTTTGGAAGAGAACAGCTCGTCGAGTTCATCATCTTCATCCTCTCGCTCCTCGTCTCCTAGCCGGAAGAAGGGCTTGTTTCCTATTCCTTTGATCGGTACAGGCATGCACGCCGTTACCGACGGTTTTCGCGATGTTGGTCAAGGTGTTGTAGGACTCGGCCAGGGCGTTGTCGGGCTCAACAAGAAGATGATTGGCGGATTTAAAGGCGCTTTTGGTGCTCAAAAGTCGGGACATCATGACAGGCACGAGCACGAGCACGAGCACGATCAACCACAGCTAGATGGTACCACTGGGGATAGATATATCGAGCAACCGATCTCTTCGCCCAGTTCGCCCACTTTTGCACAACGAGGCGCTAGTAGCGACACGTATTCTCCCTTGGCAGCCCCGGACATGGACAAATACGGTCTCGAAGACAACACAACCGCATCGAATGCGCGACGCGTAGATGTTAAAGAGGATCAACCAAGCAAAGCAGAGAAGAGCGGTCTATGGCAAAAGCTGAAAGCCTCCCCATTGAACCCACTCCGAGGACTCAACAATATGGGCGACGACTTCCTAAGTCCTCAGCCGTTTAGAAAGGAGGGTGACGAACTGATCGAAGTGAAAGATGCCGAAAAGATCAAATACAACTACTCGGGCGTCTACGACGATGCGTATGCCGAGGACGATGAGAATGCTCTGTGGAGGAGTTACATCAAGCCGAAAGACCGAGAAACAATGCGCCTGCCCATCTTCAGCTGGTCATGGTGGCCATCCCTTCCTCTCATTGGCCAAAAGGTCGACACCATTTATTATTGTCGTAAAGAGTTGGCTAAGCTCAACGCCGAGATTGATGAGGATCAGGCTCATCCGGAACGTTTTCCTCTGATGAACTCGGCATTCATCCAGTTCAACCACCAGGTCGCCGCACACATGGCTTGCCAGGCCCTCAGTCACCATGTTCCTAGACAGATGAACCCTCGCACAGTTGAAGTCAACCCCAATCACGTGCTTTGGGATAACCTCACGATGAAGTGGTGGGAACGCTATCTTCGAATGTTTGGAGTTGTCACATTGATTATTGGACTCATCATCTTTTGGGGTATTCCTGTCTCGTTTACGGGAGCGTTGTCGCAGGTCTCCACCCTTACTAATGAGTTGCCATGGCTTGGCTTCCTGGAAAAACTGCCTCCTTGGGCCATCAGTTTCGTGCAAGGTGTTCTGCCACCCCTGGTTTTGGCTCTTCTCTTTGTCTTGCTGCCCATCATCTTGCGGTTCCTTGCTGGCGCTACGGGTACCATAACATCTGGAGAGCGAGAGCTTCTTGTTCAGAACTTCTACTTCGCTTTCGTATTCGTCCAGTTGTTCCTAGTGGTTTCCCTCTCTACTGGTCTTACGGCGGCTATAGAGAGGTTGGCTAATAATCCCGCCAGCATACCGCAAGAGCTGGCTTCAAGTCTACCCAAGGCTGCCAACTACTTTTTCTCTTACATGATTCTTCAGGCGCTCAGTATCAGTTCTGGAACCTTGTTGCAGATTGGTGCTGTAGCTATGATTGTCATCTTTGGCTTCTTCGATACCACTCCACGCCAGAAGGTTGCGAGGGTCCTGAACCGGTCAGGCATTAACTGGGGCACGATGATTCCTGTCTACACCAACTTCGGTGCAATTGGTGGGTTCATATCGAAATCTTTGCAACGCAACATGCTAACGCCCTATAGGTATCATCTACTCCATCATCTCGCCCTTGATCATTGTCATGATGTTGATCACGTTCTCTCTCTTCTGGTTCACTTATCGCTATCAGATGATATATGTCTCATACGCAAAAGCTGAAACAAACGGCTTGATTTTCCCCAAGGCCGTCAACCAGCTGTTCACAGGCCTCTACTTCCTCTTACTTTCTCTCATTGGTTTGTTCTTCCTCCAGGGTGACAACGTATGCCTACCGCACGCAATCATCATGATTATCACCCTAGGATTTACTGTTCTTTACCAATATGTCCTCAACCGAGCCTTCTCACCACTCTTCAACTATCTACCCATCACATTCGAAGATGAGGCAGTGCAACGAGACGAAGAATTTCAGCGTGCTCAGATTGCGCGCTGGGCGGAACATGAGGGTGCCGAACACTCTTCGCTCTTGGCAGAGGAGAACGCCAACCGGACCGCTGAGGAACGCGAATTGGCACATCTTGAGGAACAGAACCGTCTTGAGGAACAGAACCGTTTTGATACATGGGAGCAAGACCGCCCCGCCACCCAGCGATATCTGTCAGATCGTTCAGCCGAAAACTACGAGTTGAAGGAACTGAAGAAGAAGAGGTCCAGCATCAACGACTACGCTTCCAGCCCTGAACGTCAGCGTCAACGAAGCAACTGGGCAGCCAAGTCTCAAACGTCGAGATCACGCTCGCGGTCACAATCACACACAACACCCAAGGCCCATAAGAAACATCGCAAGGATCCATTTGACCAATTAGCGGACACACTGAAGAAGGGTCTCGACGATGTGTCGAGACCTGTCCGGGACATTGAAGCCCAGGTTCTTCCCAGCGGAAATCTTTTTGACGAAGTCGACGACGAGCTCGTGGACATTGAGCCCAGCGCCCGCCAGAAGCTTATTAAGCGTAGCTTCCAGCATCCGGCTACGCGCACAATCCAGCCCGCCGTCTGGGTTCCGCACGACGATCTGGGCATTGCCAGGGACGAGATCCAGCGCACGTCGGTGTTCAGCCAGAGGATCTGGATCACGAGTGTCAACGCCAGACTGAACGCAAGCGGGAAAGTAATGTACAGGGGATTGCCGCCGGACCGGGATCCATTCGAGAACATGGAAATTTAGAGCGGGCAAGCGTAGCGAAGAGGGCGAAGAGCAGCTGATGCATTACTTTTTAGCGCCAGTGTTTGTTCTGTATACATCATTCTGTTCACATGCTTTTACATCTTCATAGCATAGCGTGGGGTCCTTCACGTGCTTTTCAACATCACATAGTAGGCATTGTTAGAGATGCGTAATGAATACAATAAACTATAATCGACCAAGAAAACTGACAAAATATGCCCGTGGGCTACAATACATCGAAAACACCAACGCCAAAACAAACATAAAACGCCCGTAGGCTACAAGTACTCCAACAGAAACAAAAAACGCTCAAAGAAAATCAACACCTGGAGACCTTCAAATAATCTACTTTCCCCACCCCTTTCTTTTCTCTTTACTCCTCCAGAACCCAGGAGCCGGAGCCCTCTGACGAGGACGCGGGAAAGCAGCCCTCTATAAACTTCAGTCAGTAACGAGATAGAAAGCAGTCAGGGGTAAGGGGGGGAAGGGCCAAAAACATACGGTCCAGATACTGCCGGACGTCTGACCACCCGTTGGGGTCGAACGAGTCGACCCGTGCCCGGGCGGAGGGGTCCTGCTCCTGCTGCTGCTGCTGCTGCTTCTGTCTCTGTCCCTTCATGGGCCCCGGGACGTACTGGGTCGCGGGCTGGTAGCCCGGCGGGAGGAAGGCTGGGAGGGGGTTAGTCGGGTGGTGGGTATTGGGTAGGGAGTGGAACTCACTGGGCTGCGAGGCCCCGGCGGCCATACCCGTGGCCATGGCTGGGTCCAGCGTGGGGTCTACGCCCCACTGCCGCGTGTCTGCGTAGCGTTAGCGAGATGTTAGGTGTGTCTAGGGGGCTGGAACTCACTGTATGGCGTAGCGTACTGCTGCGCTGGCATACCCATTGGGTAGCCCATCTGTGCTCCGTCTGTAGGGGTGTCAGTGAGGTACGAGATGGGGTTGGGGGTTCGGCTTACTGGGAGCCGGGAAGAACGCTTGCTGCTGCTGCTGCTGCTGCTGGAAGAACAGCTGCTCGAAAGCAAGCTGCTCGAGATACAGCTGGGGGTCCATGGCTGAGGCGGGCGGCGTGACGGGCTGAGGGCCGGCGGGGGGAGGGCCGGCCAGGGTGATGCGCCCATTTCGGACGCTCACCCACTCTTCGGTCCTGCTGGACCACCAGTAGTTGTCCCCGCATGGAACGTACTCTGGGGGCAGCTGGGAGGCAGGAGCCATGTTGGTGGTGGTGGTGGTGGTGGTGGTGGTGGTGATGATGTAGGTGTGGGAGTGGGTTGGGCCTGGAAAGTTGTATGTGATGTGATGAGATGGGATGTGATGAGAGACTTGGAAGAGAAAGCTACAGGCGGCACAGAAGCCCTTTTAAGCGTTTTCGAGGGCGTTGCGAGAATCCTTTCCAGTCTTTTGCTTGGCGGAAGAAGAGGAGAGGGATCCCGCTATTTGAGCATGGGTCTATCCACTGAACCGGATTTGATGGTCAAGTTACGGGCGTGTTATGGCGGGTCTCGTGAATGCCCTCAGATTTTGGTAGGGTGGGGGCTAGTAGAGTCTATGGTGTCGGGGCCAGATGCCGTGGTGCTCCCAGAAGCCCCTCGAATCCAGCTTTCGTCCCAGCTGCGACATCTCACGGGGCAAGGCCCTGATTCCCTCTTCCAGCATGAGCTCGCCCACCCACTTTGCAAATTCCTGCCTGGTGTCCAACACTTCCTGCGTCTCCTCCTCGCCGCCTGTCAACGCGCTGAAGCTCATGATCAGGTCATACCAATCGTATACCCTGAGGTCCGCAATAATCCAGCGCTTCCCTGGAGTGAACTTTCGGTGCGTTGCAATAATTGCCCTCGCGACGTCCTCACCGTGCACGAAATGCACGGCGCCGCGCTTTCGCACATCCTCCTTCGACTTTGCCAAGCGGGGGAGCCACATCCGTGGGACACGCGACCCACCGTAGAGCCCCGCTAGGTCGAGAGCACAGCCGCCCACGCACGCACGCAGCTCGTCTTCGGCAATGGCTCGAGCATCCGATTCATCGTAGACAGAGTCCTCCGTGCTCCAGTCGTCCGGGATCTTGTTGAAGATTCCGGTAGAGCCTAGTTGGACCCAATTATTTTGTTCTCCGTGGACTTTTCGGTAAAGCGAGGTGAGGTGCTTTGACTGTCCCTCGCCCTTGAGCGGGAAGGTGATGAGAACAGTGCGTGCAGACGGCAGACCCTTGTAGGGCTCGACATCATCAGACTCCGGGTCGAACCTGAACGGGATCGATCCTTCTCTTCCCGTAGTCGTCGTTTCCGCATGCGATATCCCCTCCGACTTGAGCTGCGGGATCAAGAATGTAGACGTCCATCCGGCGCCCAGAATCAGTAGATCGACGTTCTTCATTTTCTCACGGAGCATTTCGTTGGCTCCAGGACCTGTGGAGTACGGCGCTGTGGTCTTGTGGAAGCGCCAGTTTCGGATTGGTAGTGGGCTTTGGTAGAACCTTGGGTTGTGTCGTGAGATGATTCAGAAACGACGTCGATAAAACGTCGTGACGTCGTTTTGCGGTATTGGCTGTGATTGGTCGAACGCCTAAACGCCACAAGCTGCAGGGTCCCGTCAGGGTCCGCCAGGGTCTGTGCAGCCACTGTGTCGGCTCTTTGATATCAAATGTATTGTTCGCATCGCATTCAGCAATTTTTGGCAAGAATTTAGCTATATTGAAGGGCTGCTCATCTGCGGATATTGCAAAGACAATCTTGAGATGCGGGATCCCTGCGCCGATTTTTTTCTCTACCAGACTAGCGATGCGATGTGTTGATAACGGAGTCTGGTACCAAAGTAACGGAAGAGTGGCTGAGAAAAACTTCCACGCGACCGATCCAGCAAGGATCCGAGAAGCCATAGTTCCAGCTAGTGCTGCAGGGAGTGTGGAAGAAGATACCGAGGGTCCCCGGCACGTGCCGTCCCGCAGTACAGCCCTGTGGAGCTTAGCCAACAAACGGACGGCTCTTCGTTCGCACGAGGGGTGGTATCGTGTATATGCGGCACTTGCTTCATATCGGAATTTTGAGAGCGCGTCTGGATTGAGTGTAGAGAGTGATGCCTCTCCTGGCTGATGATTACCGATACCGCAGCAGTGACAGCTCATGAAACTTTCGCAGCTGCAGTCCACAACAAAGAAGAACCGTATCGCAAAACCGGTCTGCTTGCAGAGAAAAGCTGTTGCGTAAGACGAGTACCAGCACTAGACTCTGAGCATCTAGACTGGGCCGATCGTTCCGGTGGTTTGCCTTCCTAATCTTTCGCAGCTCGCAAGCTCCTTGTCGTACGAGAAGAATCGACTCGAAATGTGGGCCTATACCACACTAGGATTGATCGTATCGCAGTAGCGCGCGCATGTTCCAGATGAGGAGCCTGCGACGTGCTGGCTGCTGCGCCCTGGCTTTCAGCTGCATCGCTCGTTGGATCTCACAATGAATAAAATAAGACCTTCTGAATATAATTAATCACTGAGATCCTCCGTAGCGCAAGCACAGTGTTTTCAAATGTTTTTTAGGCGTGGGTAATATGTTGAATTTGAACAAGCACGGGATGTATCATCACACTCCAAGTGAAAGCACTTGACAGATACCCTGTATAGTTAATCTTTAGTCCAGCTTTTAGCTATCCTTATATTGCACTCTCTTGTACCATTGCTCTTAGTTATTAACGTGCTTTTTGTAGAATTGCCAGTCGTTTGTTTTGCTTCGGTCCCTGAGGCCCTTGGTAGGCCTGTCTATCATCAGAAAATTTATTCTTTCGTGACTGCAGCAAAATATTAGTGTCTTGTGGTTTGTAAAAACGCTTAAAGATTTAGTGTTCAATGTGTAGCTGTAAGTAGGTCGAACACTCGTACGTTGTGGGTGGAGTGAATTAATCAAGTTCAAATCGTCGTGATGATCGAGGAAACTCGGGTAACTTCTGCTTTTCAGATTCTATCGTTTTCACAAAAACAATAACTATATCAAAGCAATTATGAATGTGTTGGGAGTCGAACCTACGGTAGACAGGGCAACGGGTGGCTGCACATTCACCGCCTGGACTATGCGCTTACTAAGCTGCGCGGCCCAAGCTCCACCTATTGCCTTACCGCCAATCCTCTCCCCTCCATAGCAAA
>WODD01000059.1:24953-40444 GCA_019775935.1 Neoascochyta sp. HWLR27 | reverse complement strand
AGCGGTTCGTCTACGTTACAATTGGATTGATTCCCTCTCTTCCGTACGCATACGTGTACACTTCTACTTGTGAACCTCATTGATCCTTACAGCAGGCAGGCCTAGACCGGTTTGGTTAAAAGTCGCTCTGGACAGTTTGAGCTTAGCGCACTATCACAACGCTTCCATCTCCCGATCCAAGTGAACGCCGAGCGATCGCTAGCGCAAATGTGGATCCTGTCTCAAGGCCTGAGCGTGGGTGTGATGCGCTCGTCACTAATGGGTACGTCTACCGCCGTTCTGATGCAGCGATCATTCTTGCACGCCATGGCTGTGCCGAGTCTGTTTTTGGATATCGCTGAACAAGAGTTGAATCGCGGGCCGTGGACAGGTGCCACTACTAAACGCTGTGGGCCGACCCGACGCGATGATCGCGCAGTGCGCTAGCTGTATCAGCCCTCGTCGAACGCTAGTCCGGATAAGGCTACACCAATTACGAACGCTTTGAGCTTAGTCTGCGCTGCAAGCCAGCGTTTTCTGCTTACAGGGTTTCCCGTTACACAGTGATGGACGTTAGAAAGTCAAACAAGCAAGAAAACACCGTGCCTCAAAAAAGCAGAGAGCCAACATTGACAGGCTTAGGCGTTCACTAGTGAGAAGCTTTCAAACCCCTGCTTGGTGGTCTGCCAATTATTCGAATTCATAAAGTACTGCTTGGCTCCTCATCTCATGGCGTATTGGCAAGCGACCAGAGTGGGTCCAGTATGACTGCGCGGGACATTTGGCCAAAGAAAGTTGATTTACGATCACAAGCCGCGTGCGCCGTGCTATACACTGCATAATCTGCGGCATCGCCCACGCTTGCAGGCGCCATCTATGCGACACTTGAGGAGGCATTGGTGGGCCTGGTCGTGGTGCTTTGCTTTGAGGATGAAGAAGGGTGGGATAGACCACCCCATAGCTAAGATCATTCTTTCTTCACGAAGTAATACAAGATCAAATTGTTGCGATATTGTGAGGAGTGGGGGAAAGAGGTGTGGTCTTGGCAGAAGTGCGCATTTCGCTTACCTGCGCATTTCGCTTGCCGCTCACGTTAATTGAAGAATTCTGTTAGTGAGGCTAGGCGCAGTGGCGTGCAGTACATGTATTAGGAGCTGCAGGCCAAGACCAAGGCACTATACCCGATTATCGATACATCGATGTATCGACAATCGGGTATAGCGCCTTGATCCTCCTTCTGATTGATCATTTCACGCGCCACCTTACGGCACTTGTTACAAGGATCTAAGCGCCCGGTGTTTAACCATAAATAGACAGTTATGCGTCCCAAGAGAAGTTGTACTGACGGCCTATTGTTGCAAAATCCCGGCACACAACACTGGTTATATTCCATTTTCCTTCTCAAGTTCCTTGAACCAATTTCGCGATGTCTACAACCAGGGACTTCGAAGATTTAAGCAAAGAAGGGGGTTGGAATAAAGCTCAGCAAGCTCTTGCTGATCAGTATGCGAGCATTGTCAAATCGTTCCTTACGCGGAGCCATATTTTGGACCTGAAAACCCACACAGTTGTCAATCATGGCAATGACCTCCTAGGGATAGGTCACAATTACGCAATCCTTAGTCAGTCCTCTTCCAACGCTTTGCATCTTCAAGAGCATTTATGTTCCTTCCAATTTCTTCTATGTTTGTCATATCTTGGGTTCATTAAATCGAGAGGCATTACAGACGCAGAGATTGATGGCGTCTTGACCCTTCTAAGTTCAGCGGGCTTGAACGAATCTCGTCGGCGGCGATTGATCGCCCGGGGTATTGCAATCAACAAAACCATCGCCGGTATTGCGCGTATGTGTAAATGGCCTGTGTACCGAGCTACAGAGGTTTTCTTCTTGTGTATGTACAAAGATTCCCCAAGTAAATACCATTCACATTAACGACTAGCTATAAGGTAAAATGTCACCAACAAGATTGTTGAATACAACCGACAAGTTCCTTGAACAGCTTCCCAGTCAACTTTCAAACGCAAAGATTGAGTTCAAGACATGTTTCACACCGCATTTCAATATACCAGGCTTGTTGCTACATTTAATGAAACAATCCAACCTTGCTGATACTCCTTCGTCAGTACTCAGACTCCGTTACCACAACGAAGACTAAATGTTAATAGGTTTGAGGAAATTTGTAAGGCTTTAGGATACAATGCTGACGAGATGGCATCGCATGAACAAGACGACATGTACCAAGTTGATGCTGCCATGGAGACCCCCAAGACTGTCTTTGTCAATGGCTACCAGCAAGATGATGGCCCAGGTGCAGTCTTGCGTCATATGAATAGCTCCCGTAAACGACAGCGATCGTCAACAGGAACGCATGATCCAAAGATAGAACCTCGACCCAAACGCCGTACCGCTCCCATTGTTCGGCTTCCAGACTTGCAACGGAAATCGTTGAGCGAGCGTAAGGCGACGCATCAAGCCGCTCTACTTCCAAAGATCAATGTAGCGTATACAGCCCCGTGGCATAATCCTGGCCAGCTAGGCTCTAGCACTTGTACTAATGCTTCCATATACGAGGCGAATTCTGATATAGAGGTACCACGAGATACAGGGCGGGATGTACAAGGTTAGAATTTTTTATTTTTCACCCAGTTATATTCTGCATCATAAGGCTGACGGATATCTAATCTCGAAGGTCATGTCTCTCTGCCTCCACAGCAGGGGATGGAGACACAGACTACGGATCAGGCAACTGAACCTGAGGCAAATGAACAATCTGAAGTCGTGTCGCAATGGCCGATACCAAACTCGACTGACGTACAAGGTGAGACTTCCTAGTTGTTATCATCCATGGTCGTTGAACCGCGCATCATGAAGCTAATGCATGTCAAATTTCAAGGTTCTGGGTGTCATACCCTAGAGACAAGCATGGGGACAAACTACGACGGTCCAGACGTGCTGGACTCTACTCTAAAATGGTTCAAAGCGGATCAGGAAGCAGAGTTCGTGTCGCAATGGCTGGTGCCAAACTCGACTGATTTTGTTCAAACCTACAGCTGGGGGACGACAGATGCCATACGAACTGCCTTGCTTTACGATGCCCTAGAGATCGAAGGCGCAGAAGATCAAAGACACAGAGAAGCTATAGAAGAAGTCGAAAACAGGAACCCAGTCTATGAGGATTCTGGGCACTACTACTACCGGATTTCGCTGGAACGTGCGAAAAAATCACGGTCGTTCCCTCAAGATCTCATCAAAAAGATACAAAGATCCGAACAGTGGCAGAAAGAGCAGGCGCTAAGGGCAGATAACCCTATTGATGACCTCTGTACGACCGAGTGCCTCACTGTAGGCTTCTCAAAAAGCACGAACTCGAGGTGTATTCTATACGTTATGGTAGGTGGTCGCGAGGGTCAGACAGGTACATAGTTCCCGAACTAGCCACCCTGTTGCATATAGACGCAGCGTTGTGTCCAATATATCTCATCACCCGCGTAGACTTTCACTTTGTCCGGGGCTTCAACGATCTTCTCTTCTCCACTCACGCGTCGAATCAAAACCGAACCTTGCTCAATCTTCACTTCACCCTCGTGTGAGAATTTCTTGAGACCGTATCCCTCCTTCGTGTGTGTTGTATACATAACTCGATACGACGTTTCGTTTATAGCAGCGCTAGATGTTGTTGATCACTTTGGTGATAGGTTCTATGACATATTAGCACCAGACAGCAATAACGAGATACTGTTGGAATCTGACCCGATTCTTTTGAAATGACTCACTTGATATCCCTCGAGCAAGAGATATGAACTGATCGTTGTACAGGCGACATGTACCGCTGTGAAAAGTCGGGGGGGAAAGCTGTGTTGTTGTGAGAGCAGAGCGGCAGCACATATATATCACGTGTGGAATTTTTGATCAGACGCTGCACTGACGTGGCAGACTCCTGCGGGGTAGCTACGTGCTGCTATCGATAAGACTGAGATTAGTGTCTGGGCGAAACATGCTACCCAATGAGGCTCACTCGTACGTTGAGGCTCTGCGCACGGAACATTTGACGAAGCAGCAGGAAATTTTCCCCGGCTAGTTATACACACAGGATCTAGGATTTGTTTCAGGTTGCTAATCGACAGCAAATGGGGTACCGCTGATCCATCGGCGGTCGCTAAGCGGGCTCTTCATTGTGATCCGTCGCGAGCTGATGTGTCGGCCTCGAAAGCCATGTATAAGATATAAGATGGTGCGCGTCGTACATATGTGAGCAGTCCGCTTTTGATCCAACTTCAATCTCAACTCAACCTTACGTGTGTCAGAATCTTCCCATGCTACCATTACCAAGCGCAAACGCCATATATACGAACAGGAAAACAAAGAAGACGACGTACAAGACAGAACCATCGTCACAGTATCCATCGCAGACTATGGTTCTGTTGATACGGCAAAGGTCAATGGGTGGTGAATCAGCTATGGTCGTTGCAACGATTGGGTAGGTAGAAGATTGATTCATTTGATTCTATCTCAGAGATAGCTTTTGTGTGCGGATTGACGGCAGCCGGTGTTGCGAGTTACACAAGGTCGCTTGGGCTTGTTGCAGTGCCCTTGCTTGCTGCCGCCTACTTGTCTTGAGTTCGCTTCCCAACACCTGACAACTAGATATTTGCCCCCAATCCTTCTTCAATCTTTTTTGATCTTTGTGAAAACATGAGTCAGGTGCAGTTTGGGCTTGTTTGGGGGCGAGTGTATGTCCGCCAACACACTCATCCAACGAAAACAGAGGGCCATGCTCTAGTACGCCAAACGGCTCGCCTACTCTGGCCGTGAGCATGTGCATTGAAAATACTTCTTCAAGAGAGTGAACGACTGACAACGGCAAAGGTGTGAGCATCCTTGTTGTATGCTATCCAGCAGTTGAACTGTACACGGGTTAGCTATCAGTGGTACAAACGAGTCATGCGCGCTTACTGAGGAAAGTTGCAATCCAAGTCGGAGTATTCTCTCCGTGCGAGTCCTGGTTGTACTTGGTAGCTCAAGATTTTTTATTCTTCATCGATTTCTTCTTTATACCAGTTCGGTGTAAAGTAAACTGGTGCCCACATCAAACCTCGAATCACGTAATCCTCGGGAAATGGCAGCTCTTCTCCACCATTTTTCTTGCCGCTGACAGAGAACATTGGTTTGGACGAGACCGAATCGATGTTGCCAATCCTGCCTTGTTGTGTTTCAGTCTTGATTAGCGTATTGAGGAAGATGGTGAGCTCGACCCAAGGAGCGTCGTCGATCAGATGAGTAACGTTTTCGCCCGAAGCGATGGATAAAAAGAAAGAAAGCATGACGTGAACATGAGGAAGAACATGCTTATCTCCAATGCGCCGTAAAACAAGAGTGAATGTATCGTAAGTCAAGCTTCTTGCCTTGAAAAAGATGGAATCTGACACGAGAGTTGATACGTCAGATGCAATATCCTGCTCGTTGAGCGTGAAATCCGGATACTTTTGACACTCAGCCGCCGATGTGGAGGGGTCTTGTGCGCCCGTGTCTTCTTGGGAGCTCATGTGAGACAGGAGGGTCAAAAAAGCCTGCCGAAGGATGTTGAGCTCAATGCCATAACCGAACTAAGCCGTGATGTTTTTTACCGCAATGTAAACTCCGGCATCCTTCCATTACCCTGTCATTAGACCAATCTGGTTATCGAGTTGCTCGGTGAATTCGAATTTGATGGATTCGTGGTTTTCTTCCTCGTTTTTTTCAAAAAGGCTCGCGTGAACTCGGATAAAGCTTTCGTCGACTGCTGCAGCATATTTATAAGTGGCACAAGGAGCCTGACCACGAGCTGTGTCCAAGGTGCTCGTGATTGAATGACGCGAGCCCTCAAACGGCTCCACGGCAGCTCAAGACTTGCTGTACTAATAAAGCTGTTGAAGACCGCTCGATCGCGCGAGAGTTGCTAGATGATGTGACAGTCGACCAACTGTTGGAGTCTTATCGGCTGCCTTGAAATACCAAGAGCGCGAAATATTTGCCCAAGCTTCATACTCCCGGATGTCTTTATCGATGGCCACGCGATAACGGCCCAAATCTCCGAGATATTCAATCCAGGGACATTCGAAAGCAGGAATCATCTCATACAGCAGTTCCAACACCTGGTAGCACAAATGAAAAAAAGCCATCATGTAGTCCCGAGTGCCTTGCAGATCTTGGTCGTCTACAAGAAGCCGTAGACGAAGCTCTTCGAGGAATGGATGGATCCCGATTCTCCACATACGGCCTGGCATACCGTATTTTTTTTGCGAGGCTTTGAAGCTCTGGGGAAGCGGATGGATGTTGTGAAGCCACAAAGAAGTCCTATTGTTCATGAAGGAGTGTGCGATGGAGCGCAATAAGTGCTTGCCAATGCTCAGGCGTCAACATTTGCCCACTATTTTCTTTCCGAGCACTGGCTATGTTGGATCAGTTGCTGCGTGCGCACAGCAGGCAGCAGTGAAGCACTAGCCGAATTCGGCTAGTGCAGCTTGCTGCCCTGCCAGCTGCGAGCTACTTCTGCTCCTCCTTCTCTATGGTAACAATAACAACTACTTCGCCTCAACTTATCAAATACGAGACCGTGGAATCAATAGGCTAGGATTTTGTCGACTTCGTGTCAGATATCATGCCTCTAGCCAGCTATGGTGGTGTCAAATAGCACGACCTTCAAAGCGATGTCTAGTATCGAATATGGCTAAGGGAACCACGATCAGAGACTGTTTCATAACGTTGCTGCAAAACGTAGCTGTAACACTAAGTTAGAACTTGCGACATAGTAAAAAAGTCTGTAGATTCCTTAGGCAGCTCGGACATGGGATTTAAAAGGAAAAGAAGACGACCAGAAGCAAGGGGACAACGCAATACAATCGTCATCCATGACAAACTTTGTTATTGTGACATCTAATCCTATTTTACACTTCGATACACTTGATTTCGACCATGATCAAGCCAGCTTATATTGACTTTACTTCCGACGCGAGTCGCTCCTGGGGTATTCGTCGGCCGTCTAGTTGTAGCAAAAATTCTGGGTATCGGCTATTGGACCCTTGCTCCTCAGTAGACATGCTGAGATTTTCCGCGCTCGTTACAGGCAAACTCGAAGGAGACGACATTTTGTACGTCTAGGTATAGAAAGGGTATGGTACGTGGGTTGGATGGAGGTGCAAGTCGTAGGTAGCGGTCGAGACGTTCCAGTAGCGTGGGTAGTCGTTGGATACTCAGTGAAGCAACGTTCGGTTTCGGTTGTAGCAATAGGAGAAGTGCGAAAGAGAAAAGTCCGAACTATCTAAAAACGCGATGAGCCGCATGTTGCCTTATATCGATATGAGAACAGGGTGTACAGAGCCGAGCCGAGCCGCTGCAATCACTCGTACAGAACTTGTCGTGGCGGGTGCTCCGCAGGGAAAGGTCAAGGATTGAACTGAAGTTGTATTGTGTGAAACTACAAACTGGTGATATACATGAGTAGCTGTAAACAGCGCTAGTGCGCAGAAGGCAGCGACCCTTTGTCCAAAGTGAGAGCCAACGGCGCCTTAGTGAGGGAGCTCCCAAACCGTGACAGAACTAGGCAATGAGGAAACCAAATCGCTTAGCACTTCTGTCGACTCGAGTACGCCCAGATGATTAGAGTGAGGCTTGGTAGGGGGCGCTAGCTAGAGCCTGAATCGATAGGGGCGTATGTCTCTGTGACCACAGGGCAGACGCTCGTCTTAGGCAGAAAGCTGCAACCACTGACGCAGCATGACCGAGCAGCAAGGGTGCGGTTTTGAAAAATATCCTATATTATTCCGTTAAGGAATTGTGAAAAAAGCAGGTGTAGAGTAGATCGCCGCATTATGGCCAGTCTGTAGTACAGCCGCAATGACGCAGTCGTCGCCAATACGAACGTCGTCTCCAATATGAACGCCGTCGCCGATATGAACGCCGTCTCCAGTGCGAACATTGCCGCCCACATAGACGTTGTTTCCAATACAAACGTTGTCTCCGATAAAAACACATCCTCTAAAAAAGCAGCGAACGTACTACTGCCTCCGACACCAGTAGGCTGACGGTCACTGATACCAGTGCAGGATGTATGGTTGGCGAGATGTCGGTGGGGAGGAAATTCTGACCATCCTGTGAGGAGTTGAGCATGCTGCTAATAGAGAGTACGCCAGGATTCGGGGCGTCGTGTTTCAACAAGCGCTCATTCGTTTTCGTGCTCCCATTTCCCTCTGGATTCGGTGCTGGCTTTGGTGCTGGCTTTAATATTGGCATAGAATATCCCGTACAAAAAAAACCCCCCGTGTGCAATTTCCACGCTCAGGCTTTGCTTTGTCGCACTTTTTCTTGTGAGGTCCTAAATCCCGCGGCCTCGAACACTGCCAAAATGGAATTGATGCTCCGTGCCCGCACTGCTCGCGAACGCAGTGTTACGGCGCCGACTTCCCTAGCCGGCAATGCGTCTAAGATAGCCCCCGGAGTCGACAGAGGGGCCTCAAACACGGCTTGCTCGTCTTGTGTAAATTTACCGCGCCGTCGGATTCTCGGCTTCCCTTGAAAATCGGATTGATCCACGCCACCTTCTCCGCTCAAGCCGGGATGCTCACCAATGGCTGCGAGGTGCCGAAATGAGCTCTCGTCTACGAAGACGCCGCAGCACTACGCGTGTCCCATCACGCGGCGTTTGGCGAGGGGTGCGCGTTGCAGTGAAGCGACATGCATGGCGCCTTGCAGGGACAAGGCAGATGTGTGCGAGTCAGCGAGTAAAGACTTCGCCAGTTCAAGGCGCCTGACGCACTGCATGAGAAACTTGGTCGGGCTGTTCGAGCCATGACTCCTGTTCATGGGGCTGGGAACGCAAGGAGAGAAACAATGCATTTGTAAGCCCACCATGGCTGTCGCTGCCACTGTCAAGATCATCGCGGATGTGAAAAGTGACCCTAACGGCTGCTGAGATCAACCCATCCGCACACCTGCCACAGGTCCCTCTCACATGCCTGTTGCACCGCATATACCAGTTGGAGTCGTCGTGGAGCAAACCAGTGCCCTGATTACAATATTAGCGCGCTGCAGCTCCTTCCTCTCGACACCTCGTCAAACTGGCAGTTCCTCACCTCGACATGGCTAGCTGGTCTCACAAGCACACTTGATGGGATGGTATCCATCTTGAGTATTTCTGCAGCTGGAGGCTCTTGGTGAGAGTCTTCAAGTGGCATTCATTTAGCACATGGACCGAGCTGTCACCAGCGCGGCTTCGGTAGGGTCGAGTATGCCCTCAGTGTTGAGCAGAGGCAAGTGTGTCCTGACAGCCTCAACTGTACCGCCTACCTCCTCTTGTCTTCGGTAAGCGGGCATGTTATTGACTGGTTTTGACAGTACGATCGACATGTAACTATGAGTGCTGGCTGTTAGCAGCATCTCTAGACGACAGGACCGTCGGGTCCTTGTCGCCACCGAACCGCCGCGACTCTCGCGCCTTCTACGCCCTTCGGACCTTCCGAACCCTCCTCGTTCATTGTTAGGACGTGTCCAGCAACCTCACCTTACTAAGCCTACACTCCCACATAGCGTACTATAGGTCACACACCCGTCACTTGGGCTATGCTGGCACCAAGTGGCGCAAGTGTGAACTATAAGGGCTTACGCTACTTCACATGTATATATTCAGCACCCTTCGCTACCTTTAACGGTAGCGATTCGTCTCTGTTACAATCCAGACTGATTACTTGTGAATACTCTTGATGCTGTGTATCTTCTTTACTCTTGTAGCCATGAATCAACTCTAACATCCATGAGGTCCTTCACATTCGTCGAGATCGGCACCGCCGCACCTTTAATATCCGAGGGGCGTTTCGGGCTGGTGTCATTGCAACACGCGCGGCCGAGTATGACTGTACAGAGTGGCGTGCACGAGAGCGCAGCAGGAAGGCGCAATTTGTTTGGGGATACACGGCTGTAGATACAAAGACACTGCCGTATATTAAAGGATACTCCTGTACATACGAAGATACTCTGGTGTGTTCTGGTCGATTTACGTCCATATACGAGGCCCGTGTAGGAGGGCCCGTGTCAACGGCCATCTGGATAGCCACACATTCGACTGCCACTGCTTCGATGGCGTCAAGAAAATTTGGCAGATGCGGCTATTTGCTTGATTAATTCAGAGTATCTAGAATCAGGCGCATGGCTACCCGTTTCCTGACCTAATTAGCCCGTCACTCATGCCGACTGTGTCCTGTCCAGTCGTCTTTACTTGGGTTCGTGAAAGACACGGATGGCCAACAGTGATGTCCTCGCCAGCGGCCTATCCTCAGGCTGCTGATTCCAAAGTGATTTGAACACGCGGCTTAACTCACACTTGCTGCCCTGCGACTCCCCGCCCTGTTCAGACCGTGTTTGCTTCTCCGGTCCTGTCTCCTCCCATCCCGTCTCCTCCCACCCTGATCGATGGCAGCAGCCAGAGCTGCGTACCAGGATCATCTTGCTCTACGCAAGCTAGGGGCCCCTGTGCACTCCCTGCTTGTTGAGGATTCTGCTGGATCCTGCTGGATGCCGCATGACCAGTAGTGCCGAGGCGAGTATCGCGGCGTCGCGCATGTCCAGTGGCGCCTGCGCAGGCATGCCTTGCAAACCCGATCGCTTCTGACGACACATCCGTGTTCCCCGGCCGTCGGCATGCGATGTTCTATTGACGTCGAGATCATCTAGGGACAGCCGAAGGGGCTCGGCGGAATGCCACGCCGGCGGCAACCACACGGCTAGGACCGCCCGCGTTAAGCGGCAGTCCTGGGCGACTGTACTGCATGGTAGCTAGGTGGATGGGAGTAGCGTAGCCTGGTTGACCACGCACGGCATGAAGACCACGATTGCAACACAGCATTGCCGCTTCCAACGACAGGCATTCAGCTGCCGAATGCCAGATCACTCTGATACACGCTCATTGGCCTGGGAAACACGTGCGAGCGAGTGCTAGACCATTCATAATCATGCTCAATGCATTCTTTCCTTGACTTTCCCACGTCGCCACATCTTGTGAATTGAGCTTCCAATTCCAACTACTACTCAATCACCCCTCAACCACTCCCTGGCTATTCTCCAGCCACTGTTCGACTCAGCTATGGCATTTGACGAGCCTCAGAATCGCTTGGGCAAATTACTTAATCCTCCTTCTCTAAAGGATGCCTACGATGCAATCTTTCGCGGAGATGAGAATGCTACCGCTCTCCTGGAGGGATTCCACATTTCTCAACACCCCTATCAACTTGTGTGGCCTAAAATTCTCCCGAAAAAAATACAAACGACCACCAGAAGTAATGGAAAGCCGTACTACAAGGAATTGAAGGTGTTCATTGCCGCTCCGTCGGCCCTTTCTGCCGCATCAAAACCTACGCTCGTCAGACCTGCAGTTCGATTTCACGGCGGCGGTGGTGTAAGTGCCGCTGCAATTGAATCACTATCGCTTGGCTAAGTAGCATAGACGACCGGATGCCCCCTCTTTCCCGAATGGATGTCTCAGGCCGACTACACATACATGCTCAAGGCAGGAGATATGATCAGCGTCGAGCCGGAATATCTTCTTATGCCTGAGAGCTCGGGCCTCGATATCATCGAGAATATTGAGAAGTTCTGCGAGTGGTTATTCAACAATCTGAACGAAGCTGTGCGTTCGATCAATCAAAACTTGAAAGTGGACTGGGATCATCTGTCAATCTTTGGCGAGAGCTTTGGAGGTCTCCTGGCCATGATTCTGTACCTCCAGATCGGACGCCGCCCTTTGAAGCCGTCCAATCTACGGGTCTCAGGGATCATCCTTCGATGCCCCCTATCGGAGCTCTACAAACGAGAAGCGGGATTGTACTGCGGAATGTTCATGGCGACGGATTGCGCAGAGAATACCTGTAAGGAGATTGATGAGGCCATGAAAGGAATGCCATGGGTTGAGCTGAGAGCAAGTACCGCTCCGCCTAATGGGATGTTGTACGCATACTGCTCTTCTGTCTGCCACAAGTATTGGGAAAACTGTTGGGGGGCAGGCTCTCTGCTGGAGATGATAGAAGGCACGGCAGAATGCCCTGATATGCGAACCCGAATCTGGATAAAACATGGCACACAAGACCTCCATGTCCCCTTCGAAAGTTCGTCCAAGCTCGTTGATGTTCTGCAGAAGAAATGGCCAGACCTTGAAGTACATCTCAATTTTGTGGCAGGACAACAACATGCTTGGGATCGAGCGGACCCTCTCACAGACGAGTACAGGAATCTTCTCCACACACTGTAACATGGGGAGAACTTTACCGACAGATGAACCATCCGAATCTTCACTCTATACGCCAAGGGATACTATGTTCAATGGAGACGGGAAATCCTATTTGCGGCTGAAATAGAAAAGACATAGCAAGTTCGCTGTTATTCAGTCTTTGAGACGCTACATAAGATCAAGTGACTGTCTTTGCACAGGGGATATGGGCTATTCAGAGAAGAGATCTGTCCGTTGTAAGGTCTGGAATTGGCAGAGATCATGACTTCTTGTAGCAGGACAGGTGTTGCCAGTTGATGTGTGCTAGATGTGGTACCTCGGGCTGAGCAGGTTTGTGCGGTAGGTTTGACTCACGATCTGACGGTGGTACAGACGGAAGAACGTTTGTAAGGCCGTGGGTAGCATAGGGTGGCATTTCTCGTGCGAAAGATGTCGGACAAAAGCGACAGCATACCCGATATGCCGCTGAACCCAGATATGGGGCATTGGCGATCAATTGTGGGTCTTGTTGTCCGGATGCGCTTACAACAAGGTTGGCGGGAGATGTTGGCAAGAGAGGCTGCGAAGAACCTGTTTTGTTGAGGCTCGGACTGACTTGGTTGCCGCCTGGACTCTGGCTCGTTGGTTTCATGAGCATGACGGAGCTGCGCATTGGCGAGATCTGACATGCGTTCTCAAGCCCAGCGCGTATACATCTATCGCACGCCGTTGTGCGGTCGGTCGTACCCCTTTCGCACTTAGTTTTGAGCCTTCGACAGCGTGTACACTGTGTACGTAGTTAGCCGACAGTCCGTTTTCGGTTGAAGGATTCAGATGTGTTGTAGCAGCTTAGAGCAGAATAATTGACTCTTCGCTAGGTACTTACAGCTACAGCTGCGCGTTTCCTCACGTTTTTCTGGTCTTGATTAGCATCACTGCTTCGATCCATACGAGCTACGGGAAGCCAGTTTCTTGCTAGGGTATCGTCTAGAACTATAGTGATGTATATGCAGGACTGCTAAACGAGACGATTTTTCTTGACGTTGAAGATGAGTGATGAGATATTTCCAGGCAAAAGAGTCGTGGGACCGGTCAAGGCGTGCGGTGGAGAGTAACTTGATTAATGAGTGACAGATGGCTTGAGTATTTGAGCAGTCCCCATGGCTTGGCAAGGAACGGCGGCCAGCTTCGGGCTCAGCAGGGGAGGGCAGCCAGCGCCTGGCTCGTCATGGAAGCATGTCCAATATGCTAGGAGAGTATACCTTGTCGTCCCGTGCAAGACACTGAACCAATGAAGTCTTCGGCAGTTGATAGACGCACTCTACCTTGTCCAACTTCGTCTGGCAGTGACATGCTCTGCTCGTATGCAATGTCTCGTAAGGCAGACTTCGGCCTCTTCTTCTTATCTGGTCATTCAGCAACCCCCTAAGAGAGTTTTTAGCGGTCGAGTTCTAGCACAACCACTTGGCGTGCTCCGTAAGGCCTCGGCGCGTCTTAGCACACGTACTGCCAACGCTCGTATCGACCAGAGGCTAATGGGACAGGGTTGTGAGGCATTGGCGTAGATTGGAGTTCATATTCTTGCTGAGCCTCTTATGCGTTGTCGGAGGTGGGATGCCATTCGGTGGAGACATTGCTGGAGGGAGACAATGAGGAGGAGCTCAGAGTCGTCGAGGGATATCAGGCGTAGCCGGAGACACCACACAGCAGCGCATTGAGATGTTTTCCGTGGTTTCTTGCTTGCCCGCCAGGCGTGAGAGAGAGTACGAAGGCGCGCGAAACCTACTACTGTCATCCCGTCAGCTGGTGCCCTCAGTATCGGACGACTGGTCGGATGACTGAACCGACGACTGAACTGCACGAGTATTTTCTCTCATTTCTCACACCTTTTTCCGGTCTACCCAGAGTGACCTCTGCTGCGTCTTCCCCCGAGGGGCCCGTTAGTAGGCTTGCTTTGCTCCCTCTGTAACGGAATGGGGCCCAGGAACGGGACCTCTGTTACCAGAGACCGCGTTGCTGCGGCTACAAATCTCTATTCATAGCCACTTGCATCCTCTTAATGGGCCCTGCGGATCCTGGCGGTCGACGATGAGCCGTGCGGGCTCCGGCGAAGCATCATAACGCGCAGTTCCACCTGTGTACCACCACACAGCCCGAACCTGCACTTCCGCAAAACGAAGTTTCTGCTGCTCGCACCCCTTGCCTCTTTTACCTGGAGCTGGCCCAGAAGATCACCGCAGAGCCGGGCGTAGACGTCACGGTGCGCTCGTCTGACGGCAGCATAGCCATCGACGTTCGCATCGACGTCGAGGGCGCCCTGCCGGTACCAGCACGGCCTGGCAACGCCATTTTCGTCGCCGCCAATGCGACCCGCAGCTCGTTCGCGTCGTGAACCGGTGATGCCGAGTCGATGATACGTGCTTGCCGAGTCGACGATACGTGCTCTGTGCGCACCGGAGAGTCATACGTCCGATCCGAACACGAGCTCGCGGCTGCCCACCGCTACCATCCAAAGGTTTTTCCCCAACTGCACCAGCAGCTCGTTGGCAAGCGCGTCCGCTCGGCCGCCCTTCCCAATCGACTTTGCTGCATTCTCCAGCGGATCTTCTGTGAGCAGCCAGTCCAGCCTCTCGCTCGTCGCGGCTGCTGCATCCTGCTGTGTAGGGATGGTGACGTTTCTGTAGGGCGCGATGGCGACCGAGGCTTCATAGTAACCCTGAGTAATGCAAGTACAGTTCTAGCGTCGACCGATGTCAGTCCCTATGTAATGCAGATTCCACCGTGCCGCAAAGAGTACGTCGGCCTTGACGAACAATATCTCCAAGCCCACACTACTTCCTTGCAATGAATTGAGGCACCCACAGCTGGCCGAGTAGCTGTTGATGACTGTGCACGTGTAATTAGGATTCGAGTAATCAACAGGGTTTGACTCTTGCTCTACCGCCAAGCGCTGCTGGTTAGAGTGAGCTATCGTGTGTGTTTAGGCGCACTGCATCCAGTCTTGGAGGGTAGAGCGTAGCACCCCATACGTCTGCGCAGCAGCGCGCACGCTGACTAGTCGGGGCACTTACTAGATTTTAGATTACAAAGGGCACAGTGTGTAGCGTGCTGCGGGCATGCATCTTGGCAAGGCAATGGGAGAAAAAGTACCTGTCAAAATGGTTGGGTAATTAACGCGCTGGTCGGAGTGGCCGGAAACTGGAGTAATTTAGTTAACTGGATAAGGCCGAGCTTACCTGTTGGGATCATAAGGGATCAAACCCACGAAGGTTGACCGACAGC
>WODD01000056.1:498956-528342 GCA_019775935.1 Neoascochyta sp. HWLR27 | reverse complement strand
CTCTACCTCGTCTGGGGTGACTATGTAGCTCATTACAAACTGGTCGTATCCCTGTTGCTCGTTGATGTCTGATAGGTCCGCTGCCCCGCTAGTCCCGATATATAATGGGAAATGAGTGATTTATTGATTGATTGGTATGAAGGAAGAATACTGACGCTACCGACAGCAACGCTACAATGGGGGAGTAACTAAATATTTGCAAGATAAACTAGAGACTTGAAATAGCGTTTATCCGCCATTTACAAGGTTAGCTCTCTCTAGCTATTTCTCTTGTAACTCTTGCCTTGCCTGATCAGATTAGCCGAGTGGTGGCGCGTCAGGAACTTTACTGACCAGCTCCACAGACTGATTTACGATGTAGCGCGAAGCAAGTGTGTGGTATGTCGAGATAACTATACCAGCTTCGCCAAATCGGTCTTGCAGGCCAGCCGGTTCTGCCTGTGATATTTGATCGATTTCAAGGAATCTTTAGTATCGCTGCTGAAGTGTCTGTTGAAGTCAGCCAGGCGACCCGATTATGTGGTGGTATGTGTACTTACTTTTCCAACTCTTGGAACCGTTCGTTGATCACGACTTGGAGTTGAGTTAGTCATCAGCGTGATAGTACAGCAAGAAGTAGACAACATTCGATCAGAAGACGCTACAATCAAGGTAGACCGAGATTGAGTTTTAAATCTTAAGGTCTCACTCAGACCTTCTATGCTCTCTTCATTTTCAGTCGCTCACGTATGTGCGGCCTCGAGTGTTCGTAGGATCAGGGCCAGTATCGAGAGACTCTTACCCACGCCCATCTCATCAGCGAGAATGCCACCGCCAGTCTCTTCCTGTTCAAGTCTACCTACGAATTGTGCTCAGTTTTTATTGATCTCGAGGAATCCAAGTGACCTACTGATGGTGCCTGTGACAGCATGACTATAACTATGCCACGTAAGCTCATATCTTCTGGCTAGCATATACTTACCATGGCAGTCTTTGTCAATCGTATGGCTCCCAAAGACGGTATCCCTCCGGTATTGGACCGTTTTCTCGCTGGATCATAAAGTACAAAGCCTTTTCCTGGTGACCAAGGGCTGTCAGCGATGCGATTCTGCGCGCACGCATATTTAAGTACGTACAGAACAAGAGTTTTCAGTCCGTCGCCCTTCGGACCTTCAAGATCATGGAAA
Source organism: Neoascochyta sp. HWLR27 (assembly GCA_019775935.1). Taxonomy (NCBI): domain Eukaryota; kingdom Fungi; phylum Ascomycota; class Dothideomycetes; order Pleosporales; family Didymellaceae; genus Neoascochyta; species Neoascochyta sp. HWLR27. The sequence goes on along the minus strand of WODD01000056.1, from coordinate 527,176 downwards.
GCTCCTCGAAAACATGTATACAAAGCTGAGTCCCCAGAAATAGGATGTGTACCGTCAATTCTACGACGAGAAGCGACGGTTCAAGCGCACGAGAATCACATGTCGCTACTTCTCCGAAGGCTTTGCCGACGCCAGCCAAAAGAAGAAACATATCGATATGCATACCCGCCCCTTTCAATGCTAGGTGATCAACTGCCTAGGCAACGAAGGATTCACAAACAACAATGATCTCTTGAAGTACGTAGCCTCCTACTATCCCTACCAACCTAACCATCACCGACCCTCCCAACACCCATATTCACATCTTCTAGACACACCCGCAGCTACCATCCCGAGATATACGACCTGACTGAAAAATTTCGCGAAGCGATACCAGTGAAGAGCGCCAAGGGCGTCCACGCATGCACCTTGTGTAGTAAGACATTCACACGTAAATTCCACCGAGACGCCCACGAGCGAAGCCATCGGGGGGAGCGGCCTCTTGAGTGTCCACAGTGTGGTAGGGCATTTACACGAGCGAATGATTTGACCAGACACAGAAAGTTGCATGAGAGCAATTAGGAGGATTTGGGGTGGATTGGTATCTGTGAAAAGTTCTGTGGTAGTTATAGCAAATATGCTCGTTGGATTGGTCTGCGTGTTTTAGAGGGTATGTTGACTGGATTGGCCTGCATGTTTTAGAGAGATATGTTCTTCAATCAATCATCCAATCCTTGCATTACATCATTTTTCTTTCCGAATCAAAACAGTAGATGGATGACCAGCTAAACGAGTCACCGCCTCAGATCGAACACAGCCTCCACAGCAACCCTCGATCACTCCCGTTAACGCTCGAGGTCGCAGTTCACGTCGCTAGGCGGTGGCTTAGCACCATCTCAAAACCGGTGTAGACATGGATCCCTGTTGCCGTGCTGCGGCTGACAGCACAGCCCCGCTCGTGGATTTCCGACAAACCATCCACATCTTACCGATACAGGGCACGGATAGTTCATATAACACAGCGCACGACGCCCTCGACGAGGTAACCAAGAAAAACAGTAACTACAGCCCGTGATGTCGAGTTCACATTCGACCGTGTCCACTGCCACAAAGGCGTCCACTGCATCGACGAAGGCAGGCAAATCTACTGTGAAACCCCACCAACCCACCTCCAAGACCGAAAACAAAAAGGCATCCACAACCAAGCCCAAAACTAAAAAGTCACACGCGAAAGACAACAAGACCAAGGATTCTCGGCCAAAAAATGAACCGCCCAACCTCTGGAAAGAAGGCTACGACGCGCTGCGCTCCGACCCCTTCGGTAAAGCGCGCCTGCAGAAGCTAACGACGATTCTCAAGAACGAACTCGGCCTCCCCTCAATCAACTTACGCTCCTCGGATGGCTACAAGCAGCTCCTTTCTCTGATGGCGCAGCGAGCGAGCGCGCTCGAAGCGGGGCCGTCATCCGCCAAATCAGACAAGACGGCCAAGATGGGCGAAGTCATAGGCAAAGTCCGCGACCACATATTGAACCTGCAGGAAGTAGTAGCGGCAGGAGCAAGCGTTGCAGGGCCGTATGTCGCAATCCCCGCCGCAGCGCTGATGGTAGCCTTCACCATGGACGCCATGTACCGCGCCGAGAAGTCGGCCATGTGGAAGTTCGCCGAGTACCTCTCGCACTGCATGGTGCTGAATCGCAAAGCGCACATGCGCGTTACGCCTGCGGCCTCGGACGACGTCGACATGCACGACGCCAAGAAACGCCTGCATCTCGTCTACGTCGCCCTCCACAAGTCAATGCTGCTCGCCGCGGCGCAGCTCATCATCGCGGCTCACGCGCCGTTCCAGTACGTCAAGAACCTCGCCAAGCACTACGACTGGGCGGGTCAGCACGAGAACCTCGTCGAGACGTCGCAGTTGTGTGTGCATTATCGCGACGAGTTGAAGACGTGGGCGTCTCTCGAGGTCAAGGAGAGACCAGCGGTACGTCCTCGCAACGCTATGGGGCCTGGGCCGCGGAACTCACTGCACTGGGCCGCGGCGCTGTCGGTCCCGGACCAAGTCATCTACTTCGTTACAAATAACACGTATCCCATCAACGCGCTGTCGCCGCGCAGCTGGACAGCGGTGCACTTTGCAGCACAAGAGGGCAATATGAAGGTACTGAAGACGCTGTTGACGGTACCGGGGGTGAATTTGATGATTAGGGACGACGATGGCATGACACCACTGCATATCGCTGCTCGGTTGAACAAGGTCGGCGCCGTCAAGTTGCTGTTGCAGCGGGAGCCGAAGCTTCTCGGGGTCAGAGACAAAGGCGGGAGAACGGCATGGCTGTGGGCGGCGGCCAAGGGGAAAGTTGATGTGCTGAAGGTACTAAAGGGTGCAGGACATGATGTCAATGACGTGACAAAGGGCGGGTGGAATGCGCTGCATCTTGCGGGTGAGAGTGATCGGGTGGATGCGGTCAAATACCTGGTATCTGTCGGGACAAAAAAGGATGCGCGTATCAAGGAAGGGCGGAGGAAAGGGTGTACACCGAAAGAACTGGCGGTGCAGAAAGGCAAGACCGCCGTGTTGGAATTCCTGTAATCCTGCAATGCAAACAACAGCAACGCTTCAAGTATTAATACATAATCTCGCTAATCTCCAACAACTGCGCATCCAGCTGGCGCTGCGCCTGCACGACGGCCTCTCTGCGCTCGTCGCTCAGCCGCTCGCCGTACGCCAAGTGCAGCAATCGCTTGACCGTGGCCTCAGTCATCATCGCTCCCGCGGCGCCCTCGAGCCCGAGGCCGTTCTTGGGGAACTCGCGCGCGCGCGCGACAATGGCGTCGGGGCCGGCCTTGAAGAGGTCAAGGAAGAAGGCGACGAGTGGCAGGCTGGCGTGATTCTCAATGTTCTTGAGATTATGCTGCAACACGAGCATGTTGAGCTGCATCAGCGAACAACCGTTGGTGTTCATGGCTTCTATCCTGTTCATACAGAGCGAGAAAAGAGTCATGTCCATGAGGGCGGCTAGACCCGTGGTGATGAGTGGGTATGTTGTGGTGGGTATGTACGCAGAGACTTCGGTATCGAAAGACACGATTGCGGCGTTGAGGGCGAGCACGGAGGGGTCGGGGTCGCCGAGCTGCAGGTCGATGTTGATGGTGGGGCGGATGTTTGCGTGGAGTGAGTAGAGAATCGTACTGCGGATGGAGAGATGGAGGGTGCGCAGAACACGTGTACTGAGGGACTGGTAGGTGGCTACTACGCTGTCGAATTGACTACATTGTGTTAGTGCATGGCGTGAAAAGGCATAGAAAAACTTACGCAGCGCTCTCTTGGCTGAGAGGCAAGTATATAGGTGCGCCTTCTGAACGTGGCTCCGACGACGAAAGCAGAGTCCAGCGTCGGTTGTGTCGTTGGCTGCTGGATTCTGCACGCGTTGAGTCTGTCGCTCGCTCGCTAATGTGCCGCAGCTGCGCGACGCGGGTCGCTAACCACCTCATACTGGTGTACAATAGACAAAGGTTGACGAGGCTCTTCTTGTCTTGGACCATGTCGGCCTGGTCGAGCGGGTCCTGCTCGATGGACTGCAACAACATACTAATCTCTTTCTCCCTTGGCTCTCTCGATGACGTTGGGTCTGATTGGAAGAGTTGGGACAAGACATCCTCCATGTCTTCGGACTGCGCCCAAGCAGCGGGCGCTTTAAATCTACGTCCGCTCGCGGTGGGCTGTGCGCGGCTGATGAGCACCTTGTACCATCCTAGACACTTCTGAGCATATGTTTCCATCTGGCTGACGATGAGTTGGGAAAATGCTTGGTCGTGTGGGAGATTGTCAAGCATCTTGCAGAATGCAGATATCAGAGTGAAGAAGGTGGCAGTTCCCTAGATTGTCAGCTTTGTAGTAGGAGAGGGGTGAGTGAGTTTACCTTGAAAATGGGCTTCTTGGAATGTTTTGTCCAGTGTGGGTCTTGCTGGAAAGAGTCGAGGTCGATGAAAGCCTGCGAACAGAGCTCGACGAGTGTTTCGTCAAGCTGTGGATGGAAGACGTTGACCAAGAAGTCATCAAGGAACGACGTCAGGGTACTCATGACAATGTCTGAGCCTGGAGGCACGACCTCCTTAAGCCGGTTCAGGAACTCGAGCGACGGTGGCAGCAGGATGCCCATGTTGAAGACTGTCGGCTCGACGAGCAGCTTATGCCCGGTCGCACTACCATCGAGGTTTGTGCTCGTGTTGGTCGCGGTATTTTCGGACCGTTTCGCGTCTGACACCAAGCCAGGAACCGACAGCTTCAGGATGTGCTCGAGATCGTCGCGTTCTTGTGTCATCTCCGTCGTCTTGGTATCCATGTCGGACAGCTTGAACATGCGCTTGTTCTTGTCTCGAGGCGCGCGTGAGAAAACACTGCTAGTGGAAGTCTGCCCTTGGCCAGTCCGGTACGAAGCCTCGCCGTCTGTTGCGAGGTAGTCGTGGAGCAGAGAGCGCATCTCGCTCTGGTACAGTTTCCACAACTCTTTGAAGTTGCGAGTCAGAGTGGCGGTAGAAGAGTCGCGGACTCCCTCTCTGCGCACAATCCCAACAACAACATCGTGGACCACTCTGTGGCTTTCGGCGATTGCTTCAAACCGTGCGTAGAGGGTCCAGAGTAAGTCGTTGAGCAGTGTGGTGCGGATCTCGTCACTCTCCATATCCGTCTTGGACTTTGCACCTTTCCTAGAGGCGTAAGCTCGCAACGTACTTGGATGCCGTAGGGCGACCTCGTTGTTGGACTTTTCCACCACCTTGAATAATTCAACCGGCAGCCTCTGCTCAATTGTGTCAATGGCCAGGTCCAGACGGTTCATCTTGTTGAGGGCCTCGACGACCAGCCGGATGTATTGGAAGGTGTCGGACTCGGGGTTGTGGATAGAGTCGTCGGTCATGGGCTCCGACGCATCGATGGAGTCGAGGAAGTAGTACAGCATGCGGCCCCGCACATCTGTCTGAGCACGTTCTGAGACGTCGTTCTTGGACTGGTTGTGAGCGTACTCTTTCCAGCGGTCCTCACAGTAGGGAGACTTGAGGTAGAGGTGGCTGTGGAGTTCCTCGATCAGGATGTCAGTCAGCGAGACCTCTTGGTTGCTGAGATAGGTGCGTAGGTCGCTGAGAGCGCCAATCTTCTCCATATCCGACTTGCGAATCATGCGCAAAGCGTCTTGGAGGATGTCGACGGCGGCCAGGAAGCGCTTCTCTGAAATGCGAGCCTCGAGCTTCTCTGGGACGAGCTGCAGCTGCTCGATGGTGCCGAGGATCTGCAGCATGTCGTCGTAGCTCTGCGAGGTTGTAGCGAACTCCCGCAGTTCTGGCTTGGCGGTGGAGAGCTGGGACTTTGCCGAGGTGAGAGAAGCCTTGAGGTGGCGGACACGGTGCTGCGAGCTCTGCAGGCTGGTCTGAATCTGGTGGAAGGTACCGATGGAGCTGTTGAAGCCCTGGTGGTGCTCGTTGACGATGGCCTTGAGCGAGTGCTGCAGCTCCTGGTGGGCCTGGCGGAACTGGCCGTACTGGTCGGCGAGGCCGAGAGAGCTCGAGTCCATGAGCTTGAGGGCGACGTGGATGGGCAGACACTGGTCGCCGGTCATGAAGTCCCAGTTGAGCTGGATCTGCTTGATGACATTGTCGATGCGCTGGCTGCCAGGGCCAAAATTGTTGTTGCTGCTGTTGTTGTTGTTGTTGTCATTGTTGGTCCAGCGTCCGCCGCTGCGAGGGCGGGCGGGCTTGCGTTCGATGCTAGTGGGGCGGGCGACGGGCGGGGGGTCCTGCTGGCGGTCGTCGAAGCCGCCGTAGCCCCCAGGACGTCGCTGGCGATCGCCACTGGGGCGCGAGGGCGACTCGTTGCTGCCATAGGCGCCCGGTCGGCGGCGTGTGGGGGACGAGTCGTCGTCGTTGGGATTGGGGGCGCTGATGCCGCCGTAGCCCCCAGGGCGTCTGCGCTGCTCGCCGCTGGGGCGGACGGGGTAGTCGTCGTAGTCTCCGTTGGCGGTGCCGTTGGAGTAGGCGCCGTTGGGACCCGCCCGTGGGTAGCCGTTGCGCGACATGGCGCGGGGGTGGAGGGTGGTGGGAGGCTGCTGGTGGAGAGGGTTGGCTGGCTGGGCGTGTCTGCGGGGGAGCTCGGAGGTGCTGGGCCCGTCTTCACCTCCAACCGCGCTAAACCACGCCCGGCCTAGCGTGCCCAGCCCGGCTGCTCAATGCGCCTGTGCCTGCTCCCCAGCGCGCGCCTCGCGACTCTCGCTGCACCGCGCCATCCCGCCTGTCGGCCGTCATCCCCACCCGGCGCCGCCTCCATGTTCCCCCCGCCACGCTTCTCCGATGTCCCCAGCGCCATCACCGTCTCGGTCGCAGAGGCAGAGGGCCCCATTGACGTCGAAATCGCCCTCGACGAGGACATCCAGGACGACCCCACGGAGCTGTGCACCCTGCTCGAGAACGAGAACAGCCTCAAGTCGACCTGGGTCCAGGTCGCCGTCGCCTACGCAAAGCACAAGAAGCTGCACGTCGCCATTGATGTCCTCACCCAGGCCGTCTCCGTCTTCGCCCGCGCCCGCGCAGAGGACCGTCTGAGCATCCTCAACGCCCTGTGCTGGCTGTACCTGCTCAAGTGCCGCGAGGCCCCGCGCCTCAAGCAGGCCGACCCCGATGTCAAGACAAAGGACTTTTACATGCAGGCCGCCACCAGCGTCCTCAACGATGCCTCGCGCATCAGCCCCTCGTACCCACCGCTGTTCCTCGCCCGCGGCGTCCTTTACCTGCTGCGCGCCTCCCTGCAGGCTCCGGCCACCGCCCCGGGCCCCAACGCCGTCAGCTCCGAGCGCAGCGAAACCCTCAAGCAGGCTGCCAAGTGTTTCGACGATGCCCTGCGCGCTTCTGGCGGCAAGAACCTCATGGCTAAGATGGGCAAGGCCCGTGTCAGCTACTCCATGGGCAAGTACGCAGAGTCGCTCAAGGCCTACCAGAATATCCTCGAGAGCTCCCCTGACCTGCTCGACCCCGACCCGCGCATCGGTATCGGCTGCTGCTTCTGGCAGCTCGGCTTCCGCGACGACGCTGCTGGCGCCTGGCAGCGCAGTCTGGAGCTGAACCCCGACTCCAAGATCGCCACCATCTTGATGGGCATCTACAACTTCAGCCTGACTGCCCAACTGCCTCCATCCGACCCGACTTTCGGCCGCCTCGTGAAGAAGGCCCTCAACGAATACGTCATGCCTGCCATCAAGGTTGACAAGCACTACCCTTTGAGCTGCGCAACCCTCGGCAGCTGGTTCATCATCCGCAAAGACTTTGAGAAAGTCGACACTCTCGCCAGGCGTGCCATTGACCTGACCGACGTCAATGCCGTCGCCAGTGATGGCTGGTACCAGCTTGCCAGGAAGGAGCACCAGCAGGAGAACCCCGCCAAAGCCGCCGAATTCTACTCAAAGTCTGACGGCGCACGCGGAGGCGACGAGCGAGGCTACATCCCCGCAAAGTTTGGTCTGGCTCAGATGAACGTTTTGATGAACAACTTCGACGGCGCAAAGTTCCGACTGGAGAAGATTTTGCAACAGCAACCCACACTCGAGGCCCAGACCCTGTTGGGCACCCTGTATGCTGAAGACGTCTTCAACGCACAGGCCAACAAGTCGACCGAGGACAAGTCGGCTGAGCTGAAGAAGGCGCTCAAGTACCTTGAAGACGTCCAAAAGGCATGCAAGGACCCCAAGCGCAAAGTCACACCCGATCAGTCTGTTCTGCTCAATCTGGCCCGCCTCTACGAAGCCGATCATCCCGACCGGAGCTTGAAGTGTCTCGAGGAGGTCGAGCAGATGGAGCTGGATGCCATTCCAGAAGAAGACTACCCCCAGGGCATCGAGGATGAGTATGAGATCAAGGCTGCGCTGCGCGAGCTTCTGCCACCCCAGCTGCTCAACAACATGGCTTGCTTCCACTACCAGGCCGAGCGCTACGTCCGTGCTCGGGAGCTCTTCCAGGCCGCCCTTAATGCCTGCGTCCAGGCAGCCTCCCGCGATGAGTCGATCGATACCGACGCTCTCGTCACATCTATCAGCTACAACCTCGGCCGCACGTACGAGTCCGAGGGCATGCTGGACGAGGCCAAGGACGTGTATGAGGGGCTGCTCAAGCGCCATGCCGACTACGTCGATGCCCGCATCCGGCTCACCTACATCTCGCTCCGTCAGAGCCCTGGCGACGCCGGGCCAAAGGCCGTCAAGAAGCTCTTCGAAGAGAACCAGAACAACGTCGAAGTCCGTGCGCTGTATGGATGGTACAAGAACAAGTCCAAGCCTAAGACACTCAACTTTGCCGAGGATGAGGAGCAGCGTCTCTGCAAGCACACTCTGCAGAAGTTTGACAAGCATGATCGGTACTCGCTCATGGCAATGGGTAACATCCACCTGACCATTGCTCGTGAGCTACCGAGGAGCTCCGAGCAGGACAAGGACAAGCGCCGCAAGGCCTATGAGCGAGCTGTTGAGTTTTTTGACAAGGTCCTGCAGCTCGACCCCAAGAACGCCTACGCAGCCCAGGGCATTGCGATTGCCCTGGTGGAAGACAAGAAGGACTACGCGAATGCGCTGCAGATCTTCACCAAGGTCAAAGAGACGGTCAAGGACTACAACGTCTACGTAAACCTGGGCCACACGTACTGCGAGATCAAGCAGTACGCCCGCGCTATTGAAAATGCAGGTCACCCCATGTGCTCTTTGGTTACTATCATGCTAACAGGACTAGTTCGAAGTTGCTCTGTCGAAAGACAGGCAGCGCGATCCCAAGATTCTCGCCTGTCTTGGACGCACATGGTACTTGCGGGCTAAGCACGAGCGCAGCATCGCATCGTACCGCACAGCACTCGACTACTCGAAGCAGGCGCTCAAGATCTTGCCCAACGATCTCAACTCACAGTTCAACGTCGCATTCGTACAGTTCCAGATTGCATCCAACATCCTGGCTCTCGCGGAAACACAAAGGACGCTCGAGGAGGTCGACGACGCGAAGAAGGGGCTCGACGAAGCCGTCGAGGCGCTCGATCGCATTGCCAAAGCCGAGACACCGCCGTTTCCCCGAGCCGACATCATCTCGCGTGCCAACATGGGTCGCAACACGATGGCGATGCAGCTGGAGCGCGCACGCGGAAAGCAGTCCAACTACGAGGACGAGAACGCCAGCAAGCTCGAGCAAGCGCGCAAGCTCCGTGAGGCCGAAATGCGCCGCCGTGAGGAGGAGAAGCAGCGGGCCGAAGAGGCAGCGCTGGAAAGGAAACGCAAGATCCTCGAGGAGCAGGAACGCATCGCTGAGCGGGACCGTGAGCTCATGGAGCGCCGCAACGAGGACGAGCGGAGAAGGATAGACGAGGATGAGGATAAGGAGCTGCGCAAGGCCGAGCGCCGTGCGCGGGGCCCCAAGGGCAGCAAGCGCAAGAAGAAGGAGTCGGGTGATGGGTCAGAGTCAGAGGGCGGGCTGTCAGACGACGACGAGCCGCGGTCGCGCCGGCGCCGGACCAGCGCGTCGGGCACCGAGGGGCTCAGCGAGGACGAGCGTCCGCGGGAGAAGAAGAAGCGCAAGCTGCAGCGCAAGAGCGAGCCCGCTGGCAAGTTCAAGTCGGCCGAGTTCATCGACGACGACGACAGCGACGACGCCGACGAGACGGAGAAGGCGCCTGCACAGTCGGGCGGGGAGAGCGCCGACGAGAGCACAGCGGCGGCAGCACGGCCGCGCAAGGCGCGCATTGTCGAAGACGACGACGAAGACGACGAGGACGCGGGCGTGTCTGTGTCCAAGTCGAATGGCGACGTGGCCATGTCGGACGACGACGAGTGAGGTGGGAAGGGGGGAGGGGAGGGGAGGATTGTATACCATCATTGCTCTATATCTTCTAGCTACATGGTCGAATGCGGTGCATTAGCTGTGGCGTTTTTTGGGGAGGTAGATGGAATAAAAGGTTGTATTTACTGCTTTGAATGAAGTGCCAGTCGGATACGATAGGGCTAGACTCTTGCGTGCATGCCATGGTCTCGGTGCATGAATACTAGCGCCGAACCCCCACGACACGAGGAGTTGCGGACCCCCGAGCGCTAACTAACCAACCACATGGACACGACGCCTCATCAACCCCATACCAGCCCCATCCCTTACCAGCCCACAAACTCCAACACCCCCCACGCAGTTCAATGCTCCCTCGCATTCCCACCCGCGACTAACGACGCCCTTCTCTCCCACCAGGTCCACCGCAATTGGACTCGTCGTCGTACCGCAACTATACGCATTTGCCTTGGAATATAAACACACGCATCACGCGAGCATGGCGCCGAAGAAGCGCAGCGGCGGACTGCAGGCGCCTGGGTTCGCGGGCGCCGTGGCGCGGTTCTGGACGGTGCGTGGTTTCCCCATTTCGCTCCTGCCTGCCGTAAAAGTCCAGCTTTGCTGGCATTGTTGTAGTGCTGGGTGGTGGTGGAGTGTCGTCGTCTCGCAAGCTTTCTAACACGTCGCAGCGCTCATACGCCTCGGACTACCTCGGGCTGGGGATCCTGATCGCGGGATACATCCTCGTACGTCTCCTCCCCCTGCACCTCTCTCCCCACGCACGCACCTAACCCTCGCCAGATGCAATTCCACGCCGAACCCTTCCACCGCCTCTTCTCCCTCTCGAACCTCGCCATCTCCTTCCCGCACGCCGAAATCGAGCGCGTGCCTGTCCCCGCCCTCTTCTTGTACGCCGCCATCGCACCGCTCGCGTCCCTCGTCCTCTGGGCCCTCGTCTTCCGGCCGGGCACGCACAAAACGCACGTCACGCTCCTCGGCCTGCTCATCAGCATCTTACTCACGCTCTTCATCACCGACGTGATCAAAAACGCCGTCGGCCGCCCGCGCCCCGACCTCCTCGCCCGCTGCCTCCCGCGCCAGGACACGCCCCGCGACTCCCTCGTCGACTGGCGCGTCTGCACGCAGACGGACCACCACGTGCTGCACGACGGCTGGCGGAGTTTTCCCTCGGGCCACTCAAGCTTCTCGTTCGCCGGGCTCGGCTACCTCAGTCTAGTCATCGCGGGGCAGTGCGCTGTGTACCGGCCGCGGGCGGACCTCGCGCGCGTGCTGTTTGCGCTCGCGCCGCTGCTCGGCGCTGTGCTGATTGCGATTAGTCGCTGCGAAGACTACAGGCACGATGTGTACGATGTGAGCGTTGGGAGTGCGCTCGGGTTCGGCGTCGCGTGGGCGACGTATCGGCGGTATTATCCCAGTCTAGGGGCACGGGAGTGCAGTGAGCCGTATCGGAACCCTGGAGAGGTGGAGGGTGCGGTGGTGGGGAGGAAAGGGGACGAGGAGGCGGGGTTTGAGATGGGTGAGTTTGGGGTCAGAGAGGGCTTGTTAGATGCAGGTCGGAGCGCTAGTCGGAGTGCGAGTCGGAGTGGGAGTGGCAGCGGGAGAGTGTAGGTGGGTGCGTGGGATGAATGAGGAAAGGGAGGTGTGGAAAGATCGGGACCACGCCGTCGATGGCAACAGAGCAGAAATCAAAATGTCATATCGGTCGTAAAGTCATTCCTTCTCCGTCTCACCACGGTCCCACCACCCACCCCACGCCGCCTACCGCTTCTTCCGCGCCGTCACCCACTTGAACGGCAACATCAAGCCATCGACCTCGCCGCGCTCACTCCTCGCCGCCCAGTCGGTAATCTCGTCCTTTGCGCCCTGCACCTCAGCGCGCACTTCCTCCGCGGACCAGACGCGCTCGCGGTCGCCGACGCTCGTCAGCAGTCTGAGGGTGCTGGCCTCGAGGCCCTCGAGCACCACGACGAGCATCAGCTTGCCGATGGCGCGCTGCGCCGGGTCGTCGGACCACACGCCCACGGGGCAGTTGACGTGCGTGGTTTGCACGTCGACGAAGCCCGCTTCTTCCAGGTACGACGGGTGCATGTAGAAGAGGCCCAGGGGCCGCGAGGCTTTGAAGCTTGCTTCCATCATTGAGTTGTAGAGGTTGCGGAGGCGCGGGAGGGGCACAGGGGGAGATGGGGAGGGGGAGGATGTGGTGGTGTTGGAGAATTCGAATGCCGACGAGGTGGAGGTGGCCGTCGAAGGGAACCGGCCGGCGTCGTAGTCTGCTATCTCGATCCAGCCGCCGGGCGCCAGGCTCGCGTAGATCTCGGCGTAGACTTCCTCCCAGTGGGCGAAGACGCCCTTCATGTTGCGCAGGTGGATCATGTCAAAGGGCTCGCTGAAGTGCCAGCCGGGCTCGGGCAGGACGCAGGGGTCGGCGGCGTGCGCCAAGGCCGGGGGCTCGACGACGGGGGGCCGGGTCGACGAGATGCGGTTGGTGTTGTCTGCGAAAAAGTCAAACTGATGCAGGCGGGCGCCCAGGTCCTCGAGGGCCGGGTCGATGCCCCAGACGTCGAGGTCGTCGATTTCCCACGTGACGTGGGCGTGGCCGACGCTGGCCTCGGTCGTGTCGAGGTCCCACTCTGCGAGGTCGATGGCGACGACTTCGGCGTGCGGATACAGCTGGGCCATTGCGACGGCCCAGTAGCCCGGGCCGGCGCCCAGGTCGAGGATGCGCCGGGTCGAGGGCAGGGGCCGGGTCGTGGTGAGGCGGCCGCGCAGGGCGTGGACAAAGATCTGGTGCTGGAAAAAGAGGCGGTCTTGCTCGCTCAAGTCGCTGCCGTAGATGCAGGGCATGTAGTAGGTCGAGTTTGCGTAGACGCGGCCGTTTTCGTGGACATAGTGGACATCGTCGGACATCAAGGTGCGGAGGGAGCGGCTGGGCGGGGGTCAGCCGAGTGCGTATGGCATGGTGGTCATGGTCATGGTCATGGTCATGAAGATGGGGATGGTGATGACGGCGGCGACGACGACGGGCATGATGCTCAAAGACATTGTTGCAACTCACATAGACTCGACCGACGTTGAGCTGTCGCGCGAGGGGGCTCGCGGGCGTTTAGGCGTCGTGTCATAGCCTCCCGGCGCGTCGGGATGTGGCTGGCCCTCGTCCATGGTCTCGGGAACGGCCCTGGTCGGCAGTCGTAAAAAAAGCCGTGTCCAGTATCTTAGCACGTACGTAGCAGCGCGGCAGCGGCACGGAGCGGGCGTGGCAACAGAGGGAAAGCAGATCAGCCAGAGCAAAGAACAGAGAAGCAGAAAAAAAAGATATTAAAAAATAAAAACAACAGCCGCTCGCTCAGCACTCTCGCAACGACCGTCTCAGTCTCTCTTTGCAACAGGGCGATAGATAGATCAAGAAGGTAGTTAGCAAGCAAAAAAAAAAAAAACGGGCGCGCGACCCAAGGAAAAAGTCACGCCGCACGCCCGCTTTGTGCTTGCTCAAGTCGGTCGACCAGACCAGCCCTCGGCTGCTCGCCTGCTCGCTTGCAACTGGCGGAGATTGCAGCCGGGCGCCCATGCCCTAGGAGATGCAGGCTGACGGGCGCGCAATTGGCCCGGCCGTTGCTTTTGGTGGCCGGCTGAGACGACGAGGAGCCTGGCTACGTGCGGGCTTGCGACTGGGTGAGTAGGTAGCTAGCTGGGGGGAGGGAGGGGGGAGGGGGGCATGGGCGGATGGTGCCGGATGGGTGGGTGAGTGGGTAGACGGGATAGTGGGATATGGGATAGGCCCATTCATGGTAGAGTGCCCCGCGGGTTCTTGGGCTTGGCGGGCTGCAAGGTGGTGTAGTGTAGGTAGGTAGTGGCAGTTAGTTGGAGTAAGGAGGACCAGACAACGGTAACGGTAACGAGCGGTAACGAGCGGGAGCGGGCTGTAGCGGGCTGTAGCGGTGTCTGTATGCTTAGCGTAACCTCAAGACGAATCAATCGCATACAACACAGCGCCTCTCACCCTCCTCTCATTCTCCCCTCCTCTCCTCCCTGTCTCTGCCTCCTGTCTCAACCCAGGCACGCCCCGCGTCCATCCCAGCGCCACGGGCCAGCGTCCCAACCCAGCCGATAAGCCCCGCCGCGCAACCAATCGCCGCCCTCGTCCCCCCGTGTGCTTGCAGAGCGGGCATGCGTCAACCGCCCACTGCACTGCATGGCAGGGGGCGCCCCGGTACGTCCCTTAGTAGCCAAACCTGTTGCGCGGGTGCACAAACAGTCAGACTGCTCGTACGAAATAGACTGCACGTACGAAATATAGTAGTCCAGCGTAATGGCTTGGCGCCCCTTGCCGCCCACGGCTCTTCAACGGCGAGACAGTGTAGCCACCTAGATAATAGGTACTAGGTAGGTAAGAGCATGCGGCATTTGCATCCTGCGAGACATGGGGCTGGGTCGGGAGCGGAAAGGTGGCCTGTTGGCTTTGCATCCCAATGACCGGATCCGATTAATCAGGTGCAGGGGAGGTGCGCATCCTTTTTTATGCTGTCGGGTACGTACCTAGCAACATGATGCTTTACGAGCAGTGCCTGTCCTGCATGGTTACTGCATTACATGTATAGCCAAGGTCAACAAGAATCCCTCCCCCTCTGTCCGTCCTGACCTGGATTATATCCTGCTTGTGGATTAATAACATCACGCGACACACAGCAACGTCGCTTGCATGTCCTCGCCCCAATCACACCCCTCACACAAGCCATGCCATGCATTGAGAAAAAAAAAGTAGACCACGTTTTCCTATCTATATCATCGCCAGTTTTTCCTAATCTAAGCCTCGACCTCCTGGCCCTCAAACTTGGGCAGGCGCGCTGCAACATCGGCCCACTTCTCCTTGCCGTTGACCAGGCTGATGATGGTGCTCGTAATCTCCTCGAGCTCCCCACGCACCTGCTCCGTCGAGTCACGGTCGCGCAGCGTGAACGTGTTGTCCTTGACCGACTGGAAGTCGATTGTGATGCCCAGGGGCGTGCCCAGCTCGTCGTTGCGCTGTTGCTGCTGTTAGCTACTTGTCTTCCCCCAGACAAAGCATCCGTCACACTTACAGAGTAGCGCTTGCCGATCGAAGCACCAGAGTCGTCAACTCGTGTCGACACACCGGCCTCGGCGAGCCTGTCGCTCAGTGTGCGCACAAATGGCTTGAAGTCGCTGTGCGAGCTCAACGGCACAATAAGAACCTTGGTAGGGGCCACCGTGGGCGGGAACGAGAGAACGCCACGAGCCTCGTCCTGCTCACGTGTCCAGTAGATGTGTTCGCAAAGAGCCTGTCTTGGTTAGCAAATGCTCACACGTCATCCAAAAACACAAAAAACACTCACGTAGACGATACGGCCAATACCGAAAGAGGGCTCAATGACGTTGGGAGTGTACTCCCTCACATTCTCCACTCTTGTGCGCTTCTCAATCTTGATCAGCTCGCCAGGAACCTCGACCTTGCCGTCACCAACACCAGGTACGTCAATGACAATCTTGCCCTCCTTCTCGAGGTCAAGAGACAGCTTCTCGCGAAGGTCCTGCGACAGCGCCTCAATCGCCGCCTCGACCGTCTTTCCGTCCTTCTTGAACTTGGGGCCGAACTTCTTCTTCTCAATGTCGCACTGCCATTCCTCAATCTTGAGCGGCTCCTTCCTGGGCTCGCGCACAACTAGGGGCGTGCCCGTCTTCTTCATGTGGACAGTCAGGTCGTACGCGCTGCGGTCGGCACAGCCAACGCACTCGATCCAGCCGTACGATGTCAGCAGCTCGGCGTCCCAGCAGTCGGCCGCGTAGTGAGCCATCTCGTTGGCCATGTGCTGCCTGAAGCGGATCTTCTTGGGGTCGACACCGATCTTGAGCAGGAACTGCTGGATGCGGGCAAGGAAGTATCCGAGCGTCTCGTTGTCCACCAGGCCCGTCTCGACGGCCTTGCCGATCTTGGTAGTCTCGACGGTGGTCTTGCCAGACAGCTGGACATCGCGGTTGAGGAGCTCGAGCTCGACGTCCTTGACGTCCTCGAAGCGGGGGTGCTTCTTGCCGCCCTCGGGGTCGACAAAGTGCTCAATCTCGGCCATGAGGAACTCGCGCACGCGCAGCAGACCGGCACGGGGCGAGATCTCGTTACGGAACGACTTGCCAATCGAGGCAGAAGCAAAGGGCATCTGCGTCTGGTTGAACTCGAGCAGCTTGTGGAAGTTGAGGAACTGGCCCTGGGCCGTCTCGGGACGCAGGTAGCCGGGCATGTTGGACGAGGGGCCAATCGACGTCTGGAACATGAGGTTGAAGGCGACAGGGGGCAGGAGCTCGCCGTTGGTGGCGGGGTTCTTGATGTCGTACTTCTTCATGAGCTGGCCGAGCTCCTCGCCGTTGTAGTTGTCAATCTTGGCCAGGACCTCCTCGTACTCCTGGATGACGGCATCGTCGAGCTTGACGGCAGCAATGTTCTTGACCTTCTTCTTCTTCTTCTTGGGGTCGTCCTCCTCGGCCTCAACCTTCTCGCCGCGGGCCTCCTTGTTGCCCTTGAGGCGGGCCTCGAGGACCTCCTCGACCAGGTGGTCGGCGCGGAAGATCTCGCCCGTCTTGGGGTCCTTGCACATCCAGTCGGCGAACTTGTCGACGTGGCCAGACGTCTTGAGGACCTCGTGGGGGGTCAGCATGGTGCAGTCGACCTCGAGCATGTTCTCCTTGAGGACAAAGTGCTTGCGCCAGACGTCGACGATGTTGTTGGTGAGGGCGCAGCCGGGCGGGCCATAGTCGTAGAGGCCCGAGACGCCGCCGTAGATGTCGAAGGCGGGGGTGTAGAAGAGGCGGCGCTGTGCAGTCGCGAGTCAATATCCAGAGCAGACACACACGCACACGACGTATGACTCTTGGGCGCATACCTTCATGACCGAGTCGAGCGAGGCGCGGTCAAAGGGCTGGCCCTTGAAGGTGGTCATTTCGGAGGCCATGTTTGCGGGAGCCTCTTTGCGCTTGGGGACTTTGTATCGCAGGAGGGGAGGAGTGGTAGAGAAGCGGGAGACGGGCGTGGGCGTAGGCGTAGTGGGATGGCCAAGGGCGGACGGCGGGGTACTAAAATTGGGCCTGCATGCACGCTGAGGAAACGCGCGCAACAACCGCGACGCGCTCTGCATTCTATTCTGTCGCTGCGAGCAACCGGTCAGACGCAGCAATATGTACAGCAGTACAGAGGGCAATTAAAATGCCATAGGCAATGACACGCGATGGCAATGGCAGTGGCTGCTGCTGCTGCTCCCCAGCGCCCCGACGGCCCTGCCAGCTCGACACGGATGCGCTCGGAGCTTCGGCGCCCGTCTCCGCAAAAAAGTTCTGGGACCATCTGATGGCCGTCTGCCTGTGCCCGCTGCCCGCTCACGACAAGGCCATAACTTGCTGCTGCACACACACCCAGCGGTTACCAGAGCCTGCCGAAACACATTCAGAACGCGTTATTCACCATGGCCTTCTCCAAGTCGGCGACCACCGCCACGGGCTTCAAGCCCAAGAACAAGCTGCGCCGCCAGGCCGCTTTCCTCTCTATCAAGAAGGCTAGGGAGTCGGAGAAGCGCGACATGCGCCTCCGCCGAAAACGAGAAGAAGCCAAAGACACGGCCCTCCGCGACGAGCGCCTCGCCAACAACATCCCACAGACGATCGAAGCCAAGCGAGTATGGGACGACGAGCCGGTCGGGGACGAGGAGGACATGCTGGGCTGGGCTGTCGACGTCGAGCGCCTCGCCAAACGGCGCAAGACGGAGCAGGAGGCGGCGGCACAGGACGAGGAGGAGGGCACACTGGCCAAGCTGAAGAAGCTCGAGGAGGCCGCCAACAAGGACTCGAACGCCGACTCGGACGAAGACTCGGACGCAGAAGACGACTCGGACGCCGACAGCATGCTCGACGACGACAACGATTCGGACGACTCGGCCTTCGACTCAGACGCCGAGCTGCGCAAATCCAAGCGCGCAGCAAGCCCCGCCCCATCCGCCGCAACCACCTCCGCAACCAACCTCGAGCTGTCGCCCGAGTTCCTCAAGCAGAAGTTCCCCCAGATCTTCGCGCCCGTCGACGAGCCCAAGATCCTCATCACCACCTCGATCAACTCGAGCCTCCACAAAGAAGCCGACGTCCTGACGTCCTTTTTCCCAAACAGCACCTACATCCGGCGCACAGCACACGCGCACGCACACAAGTACTCTGTGCGCGAAATCGCCTCGTTCGCCTCGGCCCGTAACTACACGGCGCTCGTCGTCCTCATGCAAGCCGAGCACGAAAAGAAGCCCGACGGCCTGGACGTCATCACGCTACCACACGGCCCGCACTTCCACTTCAGCGTGACCAACTGGCTCGACGGCAAGAAGCTGCCGCGCCACGCAAACGACACGGGCCACTACCCAGAGCTGATCCTCAACAACTTCAAGACCCCGCTCGGTATCCTCACAGCCCACCTGTTCAAGGGCCTCTTCCCTGCTGCCCCGGAGCTGCAGGGCCGCCAGGTCCTGACGCTGCACAACCAGCGCGATTACATCTTTGTGCGCCGCCACCGCTACGTCTTCCGTGACAAGCGCGAGAGCGAGAAGAGCGTCATGGGGAACGACGGGAAGCCCATCAAGGGCGTCGAGGACGTCAAGGTCGGCATGCAGGAGATTGGGTATGTTGGACTGTCTTTTTTCATGTTCTATTTTACTATTTTTAAATTTCTATTTTACTAACGACACAAACAGACCGCGCATGACGCTCAAGCTGCGCCGCATCGACCGCGGCATCCAGTTCAAGAGCGGCCAGGACTGGCAGTGGAAGGGCCGGATGGAGAAGAACAGGACACGCTTCAACATGTAGACGGGGGGGCGTTGGCAACAAGACATGGATACCACGGCGAGACGCGACGAAAAATAGAACAGGTCAATATCAATACACCAAACCAAATGCTACGGAACACCACAACTATACCTATCCCATGCCCATATCGTACCATACAAAGACGTGTACGCGTGCATTAACCCGTCGTCGTGGCGTGACGTGATTCTGGCATCTAATTCCTCCCCAAGCTGACTAGCCTTCCGTTCTACAAAAGACAAAAAACACCCCAGACTCCTGAGATGCTCATCTTCGTCCCGTTGCCCCCTTCTCCTATTTCCCGTACCCCCCATACCCCGACCCGCCGGGCGTCATCATCCCGTGACCCGACGGACCCGGTGTCGATGCGAGCCCGGCGGGGTGGTTGGTGGGTGTGCTGGGGCCGTCGACGCCGTGGCGCGCGTTGCCCGGGTGGAACATGATGCCGCCGTTGAGGCCCTGGAAGGCGAGCGACTGGGCACCCTGAGCGGCAAGGACAGCGGCCTGGGCCGTTGCGCTGGCTGGCGGGCCGACGCCTGTGAGGCCCCACATCTGGCCGTTCATCTCGTCGGGAATCTGTCCTTCGAAGATGCGCTTGCGCAGTTCCCAGAAGACGGTGCCCGTGAGCCAGGCGTCGGAGCCGGCTGTGTGTGCGTTGCCCATGCGCTGGCAGTTGAGCTCGTCGGCCAAGTCTTGGAGGCCGGATTTTGTTCCCAGGTTGTTGAGGATGTTGGTCGCCGTCGACCCGATGACGCCGCGTCGGACGAGGTTGTTGGCGTGCCGCCAGAGGTACTTGACGTCGAGAAGACGCGGGAAGAAGACTTCGACCAGGCGCCGGTACGACTCTTCGTCCTCGGGGAGCGGCTTGGAACTGAGCATCTTGACCAGGTAGGCAAAGTCGTAGCCCGAGTGGAACGATATCCAGTTGACGTCCTCGGAGAGTGTCATGCCCGAGGTTATCAAGAGCGAGCCAAACTCCTGGGGGTCAATGCCTTGCGAGGCGTGCTTTTCAAAATCTGCGCCCGACTTCTTCAACATCTGTATGGATTCTTCATTGTACATGTCGTCCTCGAGCGAGAATTGGAAGTTGAAGCTCCACGTGCAGGGGCAGACAATGACGTTGTTGGCGTAGCGCTGCAGCGACTTTGGCTGGTAGCCCAGTGTGGACGTGTCGAGATGTGAGGGGGGCACGTCGCCTTGTATTGAGAAGAGGGTGACGCCGAGCTGGATGATTTTGAGGAGGTCGACATTGCAGCGCACTGTCTGGTAGTGGTACGAGGCTTTTGAGTTGAAGTCGCCGATGGGGCGGGCGACAACACCGGGGAACTCGGTGTCCTAGACTAGTCAGCACACGCTGTAGTGCAGAGGGCGGGTGAATTGCGGACCATGCTAATGTAGGGGTACTGGTCGATGAGGGAGCGCAGCAGGTCCATCTCATGATGCAGGTTGGAGCGCCAGACGTCGCGTATGCGCTGGCCGGCGAGGCCCTTTGCGCCGTCCTGTCCCCGCACTGCGTCCTGCTGCATCTGCGCGCCGTGCGCAAACCGCATGCGCGCCTCGTGGCCGTCCAGGCCTGTCCCCCCGCCGACGCCGGCAAGACCGGCGGCGGCCGACTGGAACCCGCTCTGGGCGTGGCTGAAGAGGTTGAGGTTGTGGGCCTGGGCGGCGCTGAAGTTGGGGTGAGCCATACTGGGCTGGTGCTGCTGCTGGTGCTGCTGCTGTTGTTGTTGCTGCTGTTGCTGTTGCTGCAGCTGCGACTGCTGGTGGATCGGGGCGGAGAGGTGTGCGAAGGGATTGGACAGGTTGTGGCCTGGGAAGCGGCCCCCGTGCGGCGGCATCGTGTGCTGGGTGCTACCGGCGGGCAGCGAGAGGTCGGCGGGCGGGCTGGGGGCGAGGGGGCATGCAATGCAGCGGGCGGACAAAACCAGGGCTCGAAGCGGGGGCGATTGTGAGGGCGGCGGCGAGGGCGTGGGAGTGTGTGTGCGAGTGAGTGGGCGGGGAGCGGAGGGTTGGGCGGGGTCTTGAGCGCCCAGATGGGGACGAGATGTGGTCGCGGGCGCTGTCGTCGGACGCCCGAACCGAGCGGTGCCAAGCCGAGCAGCGACGTCGACCCAAGAGCTCCCTCACCTTGACGACGCTGCCCCCAATTGCCCCCCACCACGATCCCTCCACCATGGCGCCCCGCTCAAACATCACCGGCTTCGACCCCAAGAAGTTTGCCGCCGCTTCTGCCAACGGCACAAAGGGCGACCCGTGGGCGCGCTAGTACGTCCCGCTGCCCTCACCTTCACCCTCCACCCTCCACCTCACCCACCGTATACTCACCCCCCGCAGCGAGCAATGGCGCTACACAGGGCCCTTCACGCGCTTCAACCGCTTCAAGGGCTCCTTCCCCGGCCTCGGCATCGCCACCGTCGCCTTTGCCGGCTACTGCGTCGCCGAGCAGCTCTTCTTCAAGGACGACCACCACCATGACGATGGCCACCACTGAGCGCGCCGCTTGCACAACAACGGTGTGAGGAGCGATGCAGAGAAAAGAGCAGGGCATGCAAAGTCTGGGCGTACCGGTTGATTCGGACCTACTGCAGGACACTGTACATAAGGAATATCAAGTGCAGAATCGTCTTTTTTTCGGCAGACTGGCCTGTTGCGAGTACTGACGCTGGCGCCGTAGCCAATTGCACCCAGAGACTGTCGTAGCCCAACTCCACGAGACGCGGAATTTTTTGGTCGCCAATTGCTCTGTAATGCATGAGTTGACGTAATCATCATTCAATTCACCATCCAGTTGATACAAACCACAGCCGATGCTTTACGTGTCGCGAGCTCTTGCCAATTGCCACAGTTCGGCATGATTCAGCATCGAAACCAACTCCCCCATGGTATTCGCGATGCGAGGGGTATTGCTGGATGGCAGCTGGTACCTGCGTATCGGCAATGTCGCTGCTTAGTCTCGTGTATCGATGCCGTCTGCAGTGGACGTGTCAAGGCATGTCAGTCAGGCGGTCATCTCTCCCGCCGGCAGTACAGACATTATCGTAGTCTCTTCCAACTACTTTTCTCAATAGTCCACAGCGTTATGGGTCGGTCCAGAAAAACATGTCTCACCTGAACAGATACAGCTCGCTTGCAAACCCGCAACAACTACACGCAAGTCCATCCCGCCTCTTCTCCGAACGCATCACGCCACGCCTGATTGTACGACTCCTCTTCTCGAGCTGCACACCACCAGCACCCTTTCCCTAAGCGCAGCCCCAGCGACCCGGACCCGCCAGCTCTCAATATCAGAGCATTACCAACCATCTCCGACCATCTCCAACCACCTTGCCATGAGCCAACCGCACATCAACCTGCGGTGCCTCCCTTCCCCTGCGCCACACCCCTGTACATTCTGCCCGTCGAAAACGCCCGACTGGCGGCGCTGGAGAATCGAGCACCCGTCCGTCGCACAGCAACATGACTGCAGATGCTCAGCGCAGCGTTGCATTGCGCCCAGGGGCTGCGGGGCGTTCGCTTGGACGCACGCGTAGCGAAAAGAGCCGGTGGAAGGAAAGAGAAGAGGAGAAAGAAGAGGAGGGGCGCGCTGGGAGGCTGGTGTTGCTAAGCTTAGCTCTTTACCAGCACATCGCTGTTGGCGCCGGCGATGCACGGCGCGCTGTCGTGCGACCATCTGGAAGCGACGGCGAAGATCATTGGCAAAAGCCCACAAAGTCTACGTCCCCCGTGCAAGTCCAGTTGCAGGCCGGCTCGACGACGCACCGATGAAGTGCGTTACGGTACGATGTGTTTGTCTACCTAGTCCGCCGTCCGAACGGACCGACAGGCCTGCAGACGCCCGGCGCGTGGTGAAGACGGCCCATGTCGAGGGCACGACGCAAGGTCAGGCGAGCGTGTTACACGTGCATCGTGGTGTTTGGCTCGGGCGTGATGATCAGCCGCCTGTGCGACGTGTGGGCAACGACGTGGGGAGGGGGGAGGGGGGAGGGGGGAGTAAATGTGGTGGGGGCTGGCGGTGCTACGTCCGGCTGATTGTTGCGCGGGCTTGTGTGTGGTTCTGGTGGAGAGTGAGGATTTGCGGGCATGGTGGCCTTGTCAGGTTGGCGACGGTGACGGTGGGCTGCGAGTGACATGTGGGTCGTACGGATGGGGACTCGAGAGTCGAGTCGACCACTGCCGCTGGGCACGTATGGATATGAATGCGGTGTGGGCGAGTGTAGTTGTTCTATTTGTCATTCACCTACGATCTCCAATGCCAGCCGTGTAGCGACATGTGCGTGGCTTCTCCACTGGGATCCTCTAGCAGAGCTGCACGCTGCAGCATGTGGCACACTTGGTGCGTGGCTGGAGAGAGCGGGCAGTCGAATCGTCTGACGCCCTTCTCTCTGTACTGATTCTGCGCGCGCACATGCAAAACGGCCTATAGCTATACAATGGCAATGACAAAGACGTATACCTATACAAGCCGTAGTATACATGGTCTGTCCGGTGAAAGTCCCTGCAGATCTCACCCCACTGCGCTCTCTACCGCTAGTCGCGTGCGAACTGCCGGCCCAGACACGCGCGCCAACTGCCTTTGATATGGTTCCCCGTCGTCCAAGTATTATCTCCCCTCACGGCCAGGCCAACCGTCCCAACACACACGACTTGACGTGACTCGACTCGAGCAGGAAACAATAACGGCCCAGGGTTCCGCGGGGCTACGAACTCCTTCAAGCAAGCACGTGCGGTGCTTACCTTGGCTGGGGCTGACATGCTAACCGCCACCCGCAAGCCAGCATCTCATCTCCATCTCACCCCAACGAAAATCCTGCCGCCCTGCCGGCCGAGCGTCCGTCAGCTCAGGCTCACCTACCTATCTACCCACCCTCATGTCTACCTGCCTGGCTGCCTGGCTGCCTGCCTGTCAGCCACCGTCTGCGTAGGCGTGCCGCCATGCCGTCTGAACTGCATGTTCGTCTAGTCCAGTGACGTTGGCCGCAGGCGAGCGGCCAGCGCATCCAGCGCAGCACATGCAGCGGCGCGGCGGGCCCCGCCTGTTGGCGTGGTTGGTGGCCAGGGCAGCATCCAGGATGGCGCGTCTCTGTCGACCGGCCCGCATCACGCGTCGGGCGCGCTCACTGCGCAGAGGTTAGTGGCGCGAGCACCCAGCCGGAGTTGCCTCTTGTCGGCACCGTGTCTTGCTCGATCGGCAAGGCTGAGTGCCCGTTTCAGCGGCGCTGCGCTCGACGCCCCGGATTGGGGGCCCGCCTGAGATGAGCAGCCCGGAGCTCCCTTCACATCATGGTATGGTATGGTGCAGTCCCCTGCCAAGCACGTGAGCTCAGCTGCCCGCCGCGGTTGGCCTTTTCCTTGACCACCACAGGGTGCTGGCTGGCCAGGCAGTGGGTGGGATGGGCGAACTGCGTGCAGGGGTGCTGTGTGGAGATTCGAGACCCGGAGAGCTGAGAAGGATCGCGGAAATCACACGGTGCAGCGGATCTCGTACTTACTCTGGCATGCGCGGACGTGGCCTGAGGTGGAATGGGTATGCTCTGCCGCACGTCGATAAGATTTGGACTCTGGATGGATCCCTTACTGTTGGGACTGTGATTACCGACGGCGCAGCACACGCGTGCTGGTTAGATACCTAAACGACATGTCCACCCACGCTCGACGGCTGGCAAGCAGACCGGTCGCTTGGTGAGAGGCGCCTTCTGGCGTGTTGGTCTGCGCCGCGTGAAGCTGCCCAGGGAGCCAAAGCCCCCACATTCACCCCGCCGCAGAAACTTCTGCTTTGAGGCGTGGCGGTCATGGTGCAAGTTTGTGAGATCTAGGTGTAGCGCCTACGTCCGAGCCGCCAGCGCCAGATCTCTGGTGCGGTTCGCAGAGCGAGCATCGGCGTGCACGCATGCATGCATTGCAAAAGCGCCCCCCGTTCTCGCTTCTGGGGCTGATCGACAGATAGGTACAGCCGGCCGGCGGCGGTACAAGCTCCCATTGAGCACACGCCCAGCTCCCCACGCTGCAGTGACGATGGTGACGTCGAAGAGCTACCTAGGTACAATGGCACAACGCAGCGTTGTCGCAGCCCAAGATTCGATTTGTAGAAGTAGAGTTTAGCTCCCGCCTCCATTCATGCGCCCGCCGCCTAGCTTCCAGGCGTTCCCGAACATCTAACTCAAAACAACACTTGTTGAACGTTGGTCAGCAAACCACACACTGCTTCGAGCCAATAACGGCCAGCCAGAAACCTTCTGGTAGAAACGTTGCAGCGCCATCTTGCGCCCTCGAGTCCGGTTAGTCTGGGCACACCTGGGACGTCGTGTGCGGCAGTTTACATAGCCTTTCAGGTACCTACCAGATGCGTGGGTTGCGTGCATGCAACCAATCCGCGGCCAGAGGACGCCATGCCCGCATCTTTTTCAATCTAGGAAGCTCTATATACGCCCCCGCTGCCCAATCGCTCGCCTCGTATTTTTTTTATCCACCTAAGTAGGTAGGTACCTAAGTGCTTGGTGAAACAACTATTCGAATAGTTTCCTGAGGCTGTTGCCTAGGTGCATGAAAGGTCGCTTGGTTCAAAAACAAGCTGAAACTGGGATACTTGATGGTCAGAAGCGCAGTGTCTTGATACGTCGCCGGGACAAGGGAAACGGCATGAATTGTGCTCTGAAATGCCATTGGTCTGCGAGTCGATAAAGCTGAAGGTGCACTTATTCAAGGTCGACCACGGCTACGACAACAGCCGAATGCCGTCAGACGATAGCTGCCTACCTATCGAGCGAGACTTGTATGCAGTGTAGCCAACCTTTGGGATAAGGATCGTCGTGGAGACGCAACGGCGTCTTGGAGCTCGTGCCCAGAGCCCAACTAGTATCGCGCGCAGTGGCACCACTGTACACCCTAAAGATAGGTAGGGCATATTGTTGGCCCTACAGAACCTGGACGCAGCTGCATGCTCACTGCAGGCGTCTCCCAGCAAGCAGCCCGGGTCAGGCGCACGCGGACGCAAATTCTCAGTGGGCGGCTCTGGTGGACCATGCAGGAACCGATGTGGAGGGAGCAAGTGGGGGATGGGGGCTGACCAGAGGCGCTGACTGCCCAGAGGGCAATCCCGGGCGAGAGAGCAAGAGAGAGAGAGAAAGCTGACGACCGACTCCACAGAAACATTACATAACGAAGACGATCCAAACCCGAATCAGCCGCCCGAGTACGAACGACTGGCTGGCCTGGGGCGCGCTGCGAAGCCCCCGGTTGGGGTAAACGGACATTGGAGTCTGCGGTCCCAGGCACCCCGTGCTTACACGACACCAGGGACCCTGACGGTATGAAATTTGTTGTCGTCGAATGCGAAATTGGACGCCTGCGTGGGGGGAGGAGCTGATACTACGGAAGTCGGCTTCCCAAAAGCCAAGCGGCACTGCTCTTAGCTACCTACCTAGGTAGATACTAGGTATCGTATCTAGATAGCACGTAACTCGTACCTACCGGTGGGGTTGGAGCCAGGCTAGCTAGCTACCTAGCACCGCAAAGTCCGAGGGCGCGGTCGAGGTCGCAGTCGCGGTCTTGGTCTGGAGCCCCGTTGGCAAAACTAAACGTCCAGTAGTGCCAACTGCTAGGCATGCAGCCGAACGTCATCCGAGAGAGTGGAGGCGTGGGACCGCTACTGTGGTGAGATGCACGGGGAGGGTTGAGCCGACGCAGTCAGCCGTGCCAATGCAGGAACCAGGGGACCGACGGATATGCTCGTATTGTCCTGGTTTGGTGTAGGTATGACAGTTGTCGAATCGTCTGCTCAAAGCGTGGTTTTGGTTCGACGTGTGATTGATGACCAGATGCGGCCCCGACCCGTCCTCACGATCCTTCACGTGCTGATCACGTGGACATCCGATGGTCTGTGCTAGAGCTAAACGCAACGGGGAGGATTGGGCTGGGCCTGCACCTTCCTGTTGCGGACCTATAGTTCTTCCGGTCACCGGCCTCTACTCCACTCGAAAGGAGTCCACTAGGTATCTCGTCAATATTGCCATTTGGAACTAGCCTCGACGGAGTCGCTTGTCCAGGCCCGTCGGCTGTCTGGCTGTGTTTGACGCCTATATGGAATGATAGCTACCTGTATGGCATAACTATTTTCAAGTAGATAGATACATAGGCACAGGAATGGCAGCTGGACAGAGAATGCACAACAACAAGCGTTTCATGCGTGGTGGGGAAAAGAATTGCCAATATGCTTGATGCATACCCCGGTGGAGGCGCGTTGACGGCACTTTCCTCCATCTAGATCTTTCGATCTGCCAGGCAGGCTGACCGCAAAGTCGTTGCAGCCCCATAAGCATAAGCGCTCGTATCACTTGTACTTTGTGCTATTCTTTACGCAGCGCCGTCACACAAGACTAGCGAACTGACGACGTTACACGCCGTGGCCGTCACCGCCATCGCGTGGGCATTAGGATTCCTGTCGACTGCAACGCTGGCGACTTGAATGGGCCATGACGTCCCGACGGTAATTGGTAGCCGTGTCACGGCAGAGGTGTAGGTGGTCGCAGGCTAGCGTTGTGGGTAGCAGCGGGTACAGGAGCGGACAAGTCTACCCGTGGGTGCAAGTGCAAGTGCAAGCCAAATGGTTGAAACGGGGCACAGATCCGGCCGTGTTTGAAGGCACAGGAGGGTTTCGGCTTTGTTTTCTCGAGGCAGAGACAACAGTGGTTCATGCTGGGGTCGATCCGCCCGGCGCATGACGGCAGATTAAGATGTGTGAATGAGGCGGGGCAGCGACACGTCGTCGCCGACTACAGGGCTACGGTCGGCTGTTTCAGGTGCGAGGAGCAGCCCACGCGCGATGCGAGAGGATTGTTTCTGACTGGAGGTCTGAAGTGTGCATGCGTACTATGTACTTGCGACACGAGACGACGAGAGAAAGAGAGAGGGGGGTGGGGTTGGGCAGCACAGGTACCTGCAGAGGTGCAGTGAGCGACAGAGGGCGAGTGGAGCAGCATGTCGTGCCGGGCGCGTGGTCGGATTGGGCGACGGGGGCACATCCCACCGGACGGACAGGCGATCAGAGAGGACTTGGACGCGGATGCGGACGCGGGCGCGGACGCATAAAGGACCTGCGCAGGGCGAGCGTGGATTGGGTGGAGTGGTGATGGGTGGGTGAGTGGGTGGTGTTGGAGAGGAGGTGGCCGCCTAACGAGGTGCCAAAATCACAAAGCGGCCGTGCGCGCACCACCATTGAGTTGCAGCATGTGCAAACAAATGCAATACTATGTACACCTCAGACAGGCGACGGCCAAAGCTCGCGCGCTCAGGGCCATTTGGCGGTGGGAGGGCAGACGCGCGAGAGAGCTCGTCCTGCTCGTGTCCATCACATCACACAACAACAAACACGGCATGCAGCAATTTGCACCATGACGGGGCGGGCCTGCTGCAGCGCGAATTATCCCATTATTCGCAGGCCGGGCGAATGGGCGACGGGCATTGGGTCCCCTGTGATGCTATGTTGGGGCCCTGCCAATCTGTCGGGCCGCACGCTCTTCGCTCTTCGCTCTTCGGCTCCGGTGCTAGCAAACT
>WODD01000056.1:359648-498930 GCA_019775935.1 Neoascochyta sp. HWLR27 | reverse complement strand
TGGCCGATGGGCTTGCGCAACGTCTGAGCAAGCATCCCCCCCGCTCGCGCCTGCCTCGCACTGGAACCCCCCCCTGTCGCCGTTCCCCCAACCACTCACTGGCCACTGACCACACGCGTCGTCGTTACCTGCACCGGCACCGCCAACGCCCACGCCCACGCCCACTCACCCCCCCTCCACTCACCCCTGCGCCTCGGCCAAGCGCGCACTGAGCATAATCCATCTACTCATACCTAGGTACTCCACATGCTCTCCGCCGTTGTGTACGCCGCCATGTATCGGAGCTTATATCGAGGCCATCCCTGCCTCTGCCCCCAAAGCAACCCTCAAGAAGACGCCGCCCACCGCCCACCGCACCCCAGCCCGCCAGTGGCTTGCTCTGCCTCGATCCTCCCACAACGACCCCCAAGCTCTCTCGCGCGCACTCGCTCTCGTAGACGCCTCGTCGGGTCCATCCACTCCTCTGGTCCTCGTCTGCCATCCTTCGCCCTCGGCAGCCAATAACACTTCAACCGGGCCATCGTCGCTTCCACAGCCGGCATATCCTCGTCTTAAGACGGCCAGGAGCACAGGCGACATCCCTCCTTTTCTGCCGTGACTCGCTGGTTGCTTGGTCTGTGGTCACGCTTTCGACCCCTTCTAAACATCCGCTGGGTATGTACACACTGCCGTCGCCCTCAATGCCTCTCGCCTGCACTGCACTCACTCCACCTCGCTCACCACCCCACTCCTCGCCCTCGCCCTCGCCCTCGCATACTATCGACTCATCCATCTTTAATTCTCCTCCACTACCCTCTCGGCTCACTGCCGGTAGTCGCTCGCTCGCATAATCCACTAATCCCCCGCTAGCCCTTGACTCGCATTTACCGCACCATCTCATCAAGGCGTACCTGCGTGCGAAACGGCGCTCAGGTCCTCCGGTCCCTCCATGACCACTGACTCTACCATCTCTAAACACTGATCGCGGGGGCACACGCTAGTTTCGCCCTACTCGCTCACTGCTAGAGCTCCCCCTCTGGAGTCATGTTCGCTTTTCATAAGACTGATGTCCTGGCGCGGTCGAGGCAGTCGTCCGTCGACTCCCCAGGCCTCGAGATATCTACTCCCCCTCCTTCCACCGACCCCTGGGGTTCCCAATGCCCAGACGCCCCTCCCAATCAGGACATGCACTCCCCCGAGCAACGACGCCGAGCTCAGCCAGCAAGACGAAGCTCCGTCTTTACTCTTCGATCCCGGAGCAACACCGCAAACTCTACAGCATCGTCTCATGTCCCCCTCAGCCCCAGAGTCACACATGAATCTGGCTATCCACTTGAGTCCCCGGCCATCTCTCAAGGACCGGCCCAAGGTTACTTCGATCAGCATGGCCAGAGAAAATCAATATTCCGTGCCAAGATGGGCAAGCGGCTGAGCGAGTCTCTTGCATCCGGTGCAGGCATGGATGACTACCCAGAGGCCGATGCTGGAAGGAAGAGAAGTTCGTTCCTCCGAAAAGGAAGGAAGGGAACCAACGAGTCCGACGATGGTAAGTATCCATGTCAAGGCTCGCCAAGTCAAGGCTCTAACCAATGCCGGCAGCATACTATTTCAAGCAACGCATCTCAAGTCCCTTTGACTTCCAACATCTTACACACGCCAACCGTCACAACATCGCTGCGCTTGAGCAAGCCTCGGAATCTACGCTGGCGTCTGAGCGCGCTTCGACTCTCCCCAACCGCCACAGCGGAGGAGATGCTGCACATTCCCGGGACCTCTCTGCAGACTACTTTAGGCTATCAGATAGCGCGTCCAACCCAGGGTCGGACTACACATCACCTGTCAGCACTCCTCCTATCCCCTTCGAAGGGCGTCAAGGAGATGCAGCGTTGAGGCCTGGCTTGCGCCTGACCAGATCCGTGGAAAGCTTTTCTCAGCCAGGCGCAGCTCCTCGACTCCATCGACACTCCCAATCCAATGCTGCGCTTCCTCGTGCGGCGTCTTACGCACAGCTCGCGCCCATCGATGACATTCCCGAGGAAGATGCTGGAAGGCAGAGACAGTTTGCTCAGGCTCCAGTTCCAGCTCCAGTTCCAGCTCCAGCTTATACCAAGCGGCAATCGGGTATTTGGGATACGTTTCAACTGCCCATCTCGATCGATGGACAGCTTGGTAGGATCGAGGAAGATTTCCAGCACGTTGGACATGCTTTCACCACCCCTGACGATTCGGCTATTTACACTCCAATGCTCCCTTTCAGCCCCAGTCTGGAAGACGTTGCGGAAGAACCAGATCGCTTCGTCAGCCCAAGGCCTGCGCCACTTCCCCCGCGAAACAGGGCCCCGACGTCACCAATGTCGCCTTGCTTCGAGTCATTCTCTTTCAGCAACCCGCGCCCTGCAGTCGTCCAGACTCGCAAGAGGGGCAACTCCCACACCTCTCCCAAGTCTTCCCTCAGAAGGGACCCAGTCCCTCGCCCAAGTTCGCAGATGTCGGACACCTTGGGTTCACCCAACGGTAAGCGCAGGAGTCTCGTCGCCAACTCTTCTGCGCAACATCCTGCTTCCAAGTGGAGCACAATCGAAGACTCTTGGGAGGACGACGTCGACTACATATACGAGAACGCGCTGGAAGCCGACTGTGATCTCGACTGGGACTATCCATATGACCATGAGCCTTGTGAGGAACAGCATCATGCTCTCGAGCGAGCCATCAACGAAGCCAAGCCCAGAAACTCCCACGGCAAACCAACTTTCGCCCTGCAGTTTCCTTCTGGCAAATTCCGATCATCAGTCATCATTCCCAGTGCTGGCAGCGTTCCCGATCTAACAGCCACATCAGCAAGGTCTCCCTCGACTGCAGGGTTGAGCTTGCAGACACCTTTCGGTGAATCAGAGGGTTTCCTATTGAGCCCTTCTCTCCTGCTCCCAAACTCCTACAAAGATGCTCCGGAGACATCCTACGAGGACATTTTGAAGGAATACGATGGTTCGGACTGCCACTTCCCGATCATGGACGCAAGCCAGAGCGCAACCAGCTCTGCTCGTAGCAGCCGCGTCCGCTTCAGCAGGCGCAGCTCATACGACAGCAGCTTGATGTCCTCCGCTCAAAGCTCCAGTCTTTGGAACTCCCCTATGCGCAAATCCGCGAGCTCATCGGGCAGTCTCCCAGAGCTCGTTTACTCCCGCCAGACTCGTCGCGAGTTCAGCATCGTCGTCGACGAGCTCTCTGAGCAGATTGCGTCCCTTGAAGGTCTCGAGCACGACCTCGAAGACGACAGCACAACTCCTCCGGGGCCATCTCGTGCTCCCGAGCCGGAACATGAAGGCTTCCAGACGTCCTACATCTCGCAGATGCCACCCAGGCACCATCACGCTCTCTCTGACGGTGCTGCGCAGCTGCTCTCCTCAGTCTCCACCTCTGACGATCAGCCCAAGACACGTGCTCGTGCAGCCACCGGTACACGGGCTAGCCAGCCACGTCTGAGCCTCTTTCCGTCGCCCCCCAAGCGGATGCCCTCCGTTATCTAACTCCACATCGCGTTCCAGATAGACAAGTCTCAAACCCAGACACGTCATACTCTACATCTCCGATTTCATTCTTGGCCTTGTCGCCGCATTCTGTTTACCGAGATCTGCCCAGGTGGCCTCTCAAAGTGTGGCCGAGCCATACCCAATCATGCTTTCAACGACACTTCGATTTACTGTATATACCCTTGGGGACACGGCGTACCCTGAACACTTCTGTTACTTTGCTCTTGTTGTGGCGTTCGTAGATGGAACACCACGGATTTCCAAGGAGCGAAAAACGCATCCATCTCTTTTACCCCCGCTGGCCAGTCAAGGCTATTGCTTGCTTCTCATCTTTCCTATCTCATCGTTTGGTCTTGTTGTTTGTTCAATAGACCGTCGCTCACCGAAACTGTACTGTGTGTACAAGTACCTGTCTCAAGCACTCTTGTCTTGCAATTTTCATATTCTTTATTTTTCATCTACATTGCGGAATCTAGCATCGGCGGTGTTGTGTGGGACATAATTTTTGTTCGGCTTTGTGAACTTTGGAAGGGAAAAAGGGGGCTAGCGCTATCCAGTTGCCCGGACCATGCAATCAAATCATGTCACAATTCACCACCCCTTTTCGCCTCAGGGACCTTGCCGCTGTTAAACAGCCTCGTGAAACCTCGTGTCGTGACCTAGCCTCTCGCTGCGTCTAGACAGACAGTTGATCTTGTGCCCCACTCGACGAGCGTGCAAGTCATGAATCCGGCGCCCGCCAAAGCGCACAGACAGCTGCCAGACATGTCTCAGCACCCGCCCTTTGTCTCACGACGCGCCCCCAGGACTTATTTCCAGCCTCGCCGCTAAGCCCTGCGACCCACATGGCTGATGATTTTCATATGATGCACCCGCGCTCCCGCCATCAAGAAAAACGTCCCTGCGCTGCCGGGCCTGTGTACTCGCCCACTTGTGTGTGGCGTTGCTTGCCGCGCTCCGCCCTATGCCGTGAAACAGCTGCAGGGTGCCGTGAAACAAAGCACGCCGGTGGGTAGGGCTGGACATTCCTTTTGTTTTCTCTCCTACAGACCTAGACAATCCGCTCCAACCTGTCATGGGAGCCCGGCCCCGTTCCGCCCGAAGCCGAGTAATGGTTGCGCGGTGACATGGCTAGTTAGCGGGCATCGTCATGGCCGCCCTTGGGCGAGCGCGCGCGCGCGTGCGGGAGAGACGGGCTTTCTTTGGCGCTAGGTCGTCTTGCTTGTTTGGGGATCGTGAAATTGCTCTTGCTGTGGACAATCGGCAGGGCGAGCAGGTCGGAGTGCGGGTCGGAGTTAGGTGGGTATGTGTGTGTATGTGCCTGGGTGGATTGTGTCGTTGGGATGGGGGTTGTTTCGTTTCATGGGAGTGAGAGCGAGAAGCGGGAGCGACGTCGCTCGCTCGCGATCGGATCGCTTGCTTGGTGCTGGAGTAACGTCGCTTTCAATGTGTATTCGTGTATAGACTCTCCCTGTCTCTAGATAGATATGGGTATACGTCATCGCAGGCACCGACCGCGTCTCTGTGCGCATCTAACAGGGGCGATAAAGTATCGTACTCATAAATGAAGAGGCAGCGAGATGGGTGCAATTGAACTTTGCCAAAGCCGGCAGGATCACGGTGGTTGCCGCTGTCTATTGAGCTGGTTCGATCCTTGATGCTGGTAGTTAAGACAGGCGATTATCGTTGCTGGGGCGAGTGCATTCAGAGAGCACCTGTTCGCCCACACTCCACTGGACTCGTGGACTGGAGAAAGCTCCACGGAGATTGGGTATGTCCGCTTCTCTCTCGTGGGCTGCTTGCTTGCGCGTACGTAGGTCCAACATATCCTGGAGACGCGTGCGGGTGAACATGGTGTTGCTTGCTGTTCTGTTGTGGTGTGCGGGTGTGGGTAGGATAGCCAATCACAGCGCGCTGTAGAGTTGGTTACGTCACGGCGCCAGACACGCATCATATCGCTACGGCGGTTAACCCGCTCTGCGCAAGCAACTCCAACGACCTGTTCGTGTTATTGTAGAGGTCCTTATCCTCTGGATTTTGTGTGCCCTTCCGCAAAGTTTTGACTGGTGGTTCTTCGGCAACCATGGTATTTGGCCTGAGCCGGTTGACGCCGAGGCGCATCATCCTCTTCACATCTGCGTCTTTCATCTTTTGGATATTCGTGTTTAGCTTAACACCTATCACTTCGCCGCTACCTCCGTACACGGGACCACATGAGGTCGGGATTCTCGATCTTGAGAGTGAGGTCCAGAAGAGGGTTATTCGAGATGCTGTGTTGGTAGAGACTGGTGCAAATGCATTTGAAGTAAGTTTACTTTTAGACTACCCAGAATAGTCTGAGTGCACGCCCCAGCCTATATACTCACTATCCTAACACTGCATCAGCTTTCAACTCTCGCCGTCACGCTATACTATCCGTCATCTCTTCCTACTGAGCCTCCAAGCTCTCGGCCGTGGGCTCGACCCTGGCTTCCACAGCCCGTCTCGCTGATAGGAACCGGCTATGCTCGCCTTGCTGGTCTCAAGTTCAAGCCGCTTCAGCCAGTCTTCACCTTCCTCCTGTGGGCCCTTGGTTCTAGTACTGTGATTCCGGGCGTCGTCGATGCACCCATCCTCTCTGGAGCTGAGAAGGTCATGCTCGACGATGGCGCTGGAGTCGGCGGGTTTGGCAAGATTCTGCATGCCGCTGAGCAGGAGCATCAGGAGTTGAAGAGG
Organism: Neoascochyta sp. HWLR27; assembly: GCA_019775935.1. Classification (NCBI taxonomy): domain Eukaryota; kingdom Fungi; phylum Ascomycota; class Dothideomycetes; order Pleosporales; family Didymellaceae; genus Neoascochyta; species Neoascochyta sp. HWLR27. The sequence continues at coordinate 492,706 of WODD01000056.1, read as the reverse complement.
ACTGAAGATATTGGCACTCTCCCTTGTGTAGTCTTCACGCACGGGATGGCGGGAATGAGTCAGAGTTATTCGCACTACCTGGGCAGCATCGCAAGCTATGGGTATGTGGTAGCTGCTGTAGAGCACCGTGATGGAAGCGGACCAGGTACCATTGTGCACTACCCCGACGGGAAAGAGAGGGAAGTGTGGCATATGAAGTTGGAGGATCTCAAGTGAGTTTGCTAACCATTCAATGGTTATCTTCCACCGTTCGACCCGTGCTAACAAATTCAGATCCGAACCAGCGATGGCTGAAGCCGACCTCAAAGCCGCCCAGCTTGCCTTCCGTGAGGCCGAGATTGCCGAAACCATCAAGCTGTTTGCCAAGCTCAATGCCGGCGATGCCGCGTTCGTTAACCTCAAACCCGATTCGCCTCGCGAGGCCCTTCCTGGATTCAAGCGCCGTCTCAACCTTTCAGCCGTCACAGTTGCGGGACACTCGTATGGCGCCACAGGCGTGCTGCAAGCCCTGAAGAATGCCGGACAACCAAAGGGACTGGCTCTCAATGGAGGCATTGCGCTCGATCCCGGAAAGAGCTCTGGACCACTGAACGACAATATCGAAGTCCCACTCCTGGTGATGCAGAGTGGCGAGTGGACCGAGAAGCAGACAGAGTTTTACGGCCAAGGGTGGCATTTCGATGTGGTGAAGAGGATCGTGGACAGCGTAAAGGAGGGTTGGTTCATGACATTGAGTAAGTACTTTGTTCCCTTATCCCACGGTTATGCTGACAAAATTTAGCTGGAACCGCACACCCGTCCTGCACAGATGCGCCGCTAATCGTCCCCTGGATCATGAAGTTGGTCACCGGAACGACTCTCAACTCGAGAACGGCCCTGCGCGAGTACATTGACACGTCGGTTCAATTCTTGCAGTACCTGAAGACGCAGAAGAAGGCCGGGGTGCTGGGTAGCGAGGTTACAAGCGCTGCAGGACCTCTGGGCGATGCTGAGAAGCGACACAAGGTGAAGGGACAGTTTGGCGCTGACTGGGAAGTCCATATTGTTCCCAAGTCTAACTGAGTATGTTGATTATGACCTGACTAACGGAATGCTTTTTGTAATTACATTATATGAAGCGCTTTGTAGAAAAATTGTTGTCAGTATGACTGGAATTCGTATCTGACGATGGTTGTGTTTTGGAGGCCTCAAGCCAACGCGCAAAGAAATTCTCAACGGAACAATGCTGATGACCTAAAAGTACCTATAGCGGGGATTACTAAGCTCATAGCTGTACAGATCGGCTGGTGTAGAACCTGGCGTGCTCAAGGCATATACCGTAATGACCACCCCACGCTTGTGAAACCCTATGAGAGTTAAGTTTTCAATGATCTGTACGAGTGGCTTCGTTTCACTTACAGGGTGTTTGCCACGGGTGTGTGTTCCATTGACCCGTTACAAACATGTATTGGAGAACACTCTGGAGATTCTCCCGGGTTGTGCTAAACGCCAGTAAACCTAAGAAGATTGGAAGCTCGCCAATTAGTCCCCCGGGTCTCTGTGGTGTTGCTGGCGTTCTGCTGTGATAGATGTCTTGTAATAATATATATGCCCAATCACTTGGATCGGGCTGTATGTATAGAGTCGAAGATTGTCCTGCGTTTGTTAAATAGGATAGACCCCGGTCACCATAAGTATCAAACCCGAGTCTTTCCCAATCTTCATCCTTGGGAGGAGCTCTTCCATCTCCCTTGAGCACCCAGAATCCTGTACCTTCAGCATAATATATCGAGTATTGCTTGTAGACCGGAGTATCGGGTAGTAGCTGCGAAAGCCATGAAATCTTTTGGCCGTCGCAATGCCCGTAAATGTTTGAAATGCCTGCTTCGAGACTGTAGCTCCATCCCGGACTGATCGGAGGCCTCCACGATCTGCGCTCAGTTCGCGGAGTTATCTGTGGATGTTCGGCTATTTCTTCAGTTCGGAACATGAACGATGGAGGATTTCTCGCGTTGCTCGGTGTTAAGCCATGGTGTAAATGGGGGTTTGAATGACTATCAGCCAAGTCTTTACTTTCTTTGGGACTAGTCGTTTCCATGTCCATCAGGTCCGGATTGTCGCTATATTCGGCGAAACTTTGAACATTGATCAAATCCTGTTTGTCTTGATCTATCGGCTTTGCTGCAAATTTTAGTTCGAGATCGATCTCATCGATAAGGAGCGGTTCAGTGGAACTCGTAACATCGTTTACAAGCTCTAGACTGTTGTTTTCTGGGTTGTCTTCTTTGGCTCCACTTTCCGAACCAGAAAGCTCTGCATTTATGGAGTCTTCCCATGCAAATTCTTCTTCCGCCTCATCATCGTTCGGCAAGACGAACAAGGCGAGGCTCTCCAAGTGGCCCCCGAGATGCTACTGTACGTTGTTCAGAGATGTGACTTTGCCACAGAACTTGCAAAAATCTCCTGTATGATCACCTGCAACGATACCACTGTCTCATAGGTCAAGGAGAGCATCAAATCGGGATTGGGGGATACTGTAGCTATAATGTACGCGGAGATGCCGCGACATGGTCGATTTCTCATCGCAAGATGTTCCACACAAATGATACTGTTGTATGCGTCTATGCATCTGCATTTCTTGATGGAACCACTCGTGACGGCTGATGTACATCTTTCTGGCGTTTTGACAGGATTCAAACGTGCAAATATACGGACGAAGGTCGTGGAATACATGGCGTCTACGTAAACGGTCAGTGGGAACGGCGGAAGTTTGGATGTACTTAACTCACTTCCATAATTCCCGAGTTCTAAACTCCTCAGAGAGAAGCTCCATCTTGCAATAGGGAAATTGGAACATTTCACTCGTTTTCGCCGATTCTGGGGTATCCGAAACACGACTGGAATGTCCCTGCCCGGTTCCCCGCGTGTAAATCGAAAATGTAAGATATGGGTACTGTGGAAAAATCGTAGATCGAAGCAGAGTTTGAAGTCGCAGAATCTGGCCCTCCTGTGGCGGTTTGCAGATTTTGCCGTGGTGTTTGCGTCAGATCTGGGGATACTGAATGAGCAGTTTTACCTACGCGGTTACTCCAGTACTGGAGCTGTTCCCGCCTTCTGCTATTTGCTGCTGCCAACCGCTCAGAAAACCATGGATCACCTTCAACACTGGAAATAAGTGTTTGCTGTTCGGATGGCGCAGCATTATCTTTGTCCAATTTTGTCTGGTGATGACACTGTAGAATCTTCTCCGACACGTAGCTCCAGTCAAACGGACGAAACAGAAGATCGATGGAGGTTTCGGCCTCGCTTTTGGGATCATCTCGGTATGGGATGGAGGTTGTAGAACGAATAAATTTGTCTTTGGCCACCGGACAACGTAGAAGGGACGACAGATCGTATAGCGATCGTATCTGCTCCTGCACAAGTTGTACAGGAACACATATCCTCGGAATTTTCCGATGATCATTGCTTTTCTCCTCTTCTAAGTCGGAATCAAAGCCGGTATCTGTGTCCTCACTGCTTTTTGAACTCTGGCTTGATTCAGCACCATGAACGTATGTTTTTTCAGTGATATCTTTTGCTACTCCAAAGTCAGATGACGTACCGCGTGGACATAGAAGTACCTGCCTTGAGTTAATATGCCTCTGAGTCGCCCGAAGATATCATGCACTACACATTTGAGCTCACTGTCGTTCCGGAGTGTATCGTCTAGTGACCCCCAAACCCCTCTCCGTAGCTCGACGTTGGTCTGATCGCCCCATATTTGGATTCTCCCGTACTTTTCCAGTAGTTCTGGGATAGATACTTGTCCAAGTGCCGTAATCCTGCAGTCTCCCCGTTGAACTGAAAATAAGAAGTCGTCGAAGGGCTGGATACACTCAATGTACCCTTTCCACAAACACAAATCATCTGAGGCTGCCATCAGGACAGGATTGGATTTTTCTCTATCAGATGTGACCTCAGCTTTCAGATGGGAGTTACTAGAGCCTGAACACAAGTATTGTAGATTTATAGTTCGCTCATTCCGGGTCATCGGGCTTTAGAGTCTTGTTTCAGAGCAAGGGCTAGCGCCACGACATGTGCATGCTCGATGAGTGAAGATTGACGTTCATGATGACACCCATCTGGTAGCGGTACATGGAATGCCGATTTGTGGTGAAGAATAGTGACGATATCCAATTGACACGCACCACGTAGGGGAGGAGCATGGTGGCTGACTCAATTGGGTCTAGTCGACTCCATGCTTACACCACCCCACAGACGACCTTCAGCACAGTCTTGAGCAGCAGATATCCATGCCTATCTTCTCTACATTGTACAATCATTATGACTGAGATTACAGGTCTTATTGTAGGTGGGATCCCCCTGATAGTGCTGGCGCTGAACAACTATGCAGAGCCTTTAGAGGCTTTCAATCGTTAACTACCGAATATCGATAGAAACTTTTCGGGCTGACCTTATTCTCCAAAACCAACACTTCAAAAGAACCATTTCGAATATGGGGTTGGATGAGAACCCATCGATTGAAGAGTTACGGGAGTGTTTCGAGGCCTATTTCCCCGACACGTCTTCTGAGCTCATGACCGTCATTGGACGTATGGACCAGCTCGTTGCTAAGCTCATGAAAGACCTGGACGTCGAATTTGACCTAAATGTACACAATCCCTTATAATCTTACCCTATAGCATCGTTCCATGATTGATCCGAATTGTTAGCTAATAGACATTTCAGTCACAAACTTTGCAAGACAAAATCCACTGGGAATGGCGGAGAGTCAAGTATAGCCTCGGCACCAAGAAACGCAAGAAATATATTTCTGTTCTTAGGAACTGGAACGAAGATTTGAGAAAGGCTCTAGAAAATCCAGAGATACCAGCAGGTGGAAACACTGGACAAGTAAGAGAACTACAGCGTAGTTTTAGCACCAGCCGTTGCGATGTGATTCGGCGATACTTCAAGTCTTTTCATAAAGCGATACGGGCTGGGCTGACTTGCAAATGCTCACCATCGCACCAAGCTGCCATTGATCTGAACTGGGAGACTTCTGGAAGGCAGTCAGCGTATAGTTGCAACCTCACCATATCTCTGTGTTCAGTGTACAAGCACCCTGCACTAAAAAAGAAACTCGCCCTCCTCCTTCCCGCCCTCTCCAATAGCATGCTGTCGCAAACAGTCCCTCACCCTGACTGCCATCGCAGCCCCAAAACGCTCCGGCTCATCGAATCCAGGCATCTGCGCAAGCTTGGACCTGTCGGGTCTCAACCATACCACCTTTGCATCTCCACATGCCTTCTTGATAGCACCAAATGTATCGTCATCAAACCCGCCGCCCACAGCGACACAGACCGGGCGCGATGCGTAGTTCTGCGACCCGAGGTTAGACGATGCGTTGGGTGGCGCGCGGCCAGCGAGAACGAGAGGAATCTCAGCAACGCCTGCGTCTGGAGTGCAGATTATGTGGGTTACTAGCGCAGTTAGGAGGGAGGCCGCGGAACGAGCTGAGAAAGGGTGGCGCACCATCGTAAGCAGGGTGCATGTCGGTGCGGACTCTGGCGGCTATTACTGGGTTCCGGCCGCATACGATAATGGGAATTCGAGACATGGTGATGAGGGGTGGCGGGTCTGGGTTTGATGCGGTTGTTGAATTCTAATGCACTGCGGGCTTGATCGACGGGTGATTGGAGTTTGGTCACCAGAGTGGTTGTGTTGTCTGATTTATAGTTGTCGGAGTTGGTTATTTGTTCAGCTTCATGCACTCATTCTAGTCTGCGTGTTTACTAGTTACCTACCTAGTCTATCTGGGGACGCCTTATACCAGGCATTGGTCAGACATAGCCGCTGAGATAATCTCGCGTCTTCGGTGCCTCCGAACTCCGAACCCCCGAGAAGCGCCGAACACCCTTACATTCATCATTATTCACGCGTTTGTCGAATGATAGTGGAGAATGATTAGATCAGAGAGAGATTCTGAGCAAAATAATTTCAGTGACGCCTTGACTCCCAACATCGGCTGCAAGTACCCGCGATCAATGTTTCCGCAAAAAGAGCACCAGCCATCCCATCATCCTGTACACGAACACAATGACTAACATGTATCCCACATACTTCCCTACGTTCCCTGTATCGTACCCGTAAACACCCAGTACAGCCTTTCCCTCGATCATGCATTGACCCTGCAACGCACTGGGGTACATGCATTGACAGCCACCATCAGCAAGAGCCTCGCAGCTGTAGTTTCTATTCCCAAACTCGTTCACCATCATGCCCCTAAAAACGTAAGCCTGGTAGTCGATGTAATGGAAGACGTAACGCCAGAAAACATTCAGAGTCTCGGGCTGCACCATAAAGCCATTGACACACATCCAGAGACCGTTAGCGAACGCCGTGGCTGCGAGAGCGACAACGAAGATGGGAATCAACGAGCTCAAAAGAACAACCAGGGATTCCGCAGCGAGCAGGTCGAGGAAAAGCCACATCACCCATGTCCAAAATCCGGCTGCCGTGGGTTGAAAGTTGCCGAGCCAGTAAGAAATGACCGAGAACAGTATCGTGATGATGAATAGGTATGGTAAACCGATGATGAAGTTGGCGATCATGAAGGCGGTAGGACCGTACAGACCGTTGGCCCGCTCTTTTCTGTAGAGGTGGAGGTCTTCGAGAAAAGCTGGAATGTAGGCAACCGCCATAAATGACATGAACGCTCCTCCGAAGAAAATCGCGTTGGTGAATGCTTGGATGTTCGACTGCACGGGAGCAAGACGCAACCATACCGTGCCCATCATGATGGCGAGACCCATGTACATGGCGATGCGAATTCCGTAAGCGACCACGTCGCGGTATGATTTGATGAAAGAGCGATGGACGAGTGTCAGTGGGACGAGAATTGGGTTGGCGCGATCGTTGCGATCGATATATGCTGTGGGATCTGAAGCAGAACTGTTCTCCTTCAATCGATTTATGTCGGTAGTAAGTCCTTCAGCGTTTTGTGAGTTCTTCCAGGATGTATGGAGATGGTGGAGGCGCTGAGTTGATTTTGCGTTATTGTGAGAGAAGTCCGTACTGATAAGGTCGATAACAAACTCTGCAGGGTTCATATACGTTGGGAGCTGAGATGAGTTAGCTTGAGAGTGATTGGTCTTAAGGTATGAGGGTAAAGTACGTTGTATCCTAAGCCAGCGAAGTATTCCTTCAGACGTGCGACCGAGCCATTGTAGGCTACTTTGCCGTGCGACAACAACATGAGCTTGTCAAACAATTCGAAGGTAGTCGTAGATGGTTGATGAATTGAAGCGATGACCAGGAACTAAATTGTTGTTAGTATTCCTATCTTGGCATACAATCCTGACCACATACTTTGTGCTTCTTGGCCATGTCCCTCACGAAGCTCATTACTTCAAAACTCGCAGCGGAATCCAATCCACTCGTTGGCTCGTCAAGGAACAAGATCTTAGGACTTGTAGTAAGTTGACTGGCTACGCTGACTCTTCTCTTTTGTCCGCCTGAGACGCCCTTTCGAATCGGTGTGCCGATAATGGTATCGGCCTGTTGTCGTAGTCCGAAAGAGGATAGAAGACCTTCTATACGGGCTTTGCGCTCTGATTTGCTGGAAGAACTGCGATGTGTTAAGTTTAAGCCATGGGAACGTTTAGGACATATCCCAACTCACCTCGGAAGTGCAAGCTGAGCCGCAAAGTAAAGTGTTTCACGAACAGTCAACGATCCAACAAGAGCGTCTTCCTGCTCGACATAGGAGCTTAGTCTACGGAATGAGGCAAGACTTATTGGCGCCCCGTTAACGCAAAGTGTTTGTTGGGTGATGGCATTTGGATTCGGTGCCCGGTGTGCAAGGACGTTAAGAAGCGTTGTTTTCCCCGATCCACTTCCTCATTTCGTTAGATACAATGACCATATCCATGTACGAGAAAGAGACAAACATACCTGGGGCCCATGAGTGCTAGCATTTCACCTATGGATCCCGTTAGCCACCGACCAAATCCAGAATGCAATGAGGTGCAAGACATAGCGTACCTGCTTCCACTAGTCCACTCACATCAGAAAGCAGATCGATTGACTCTTTCGTACTGCGGTCTTTCACCGTAACGGTTACGTTTTCCCAGCTGTATCCGTGAACAGTGGCGTTGGTAAGGTGCGCGTAATCTAGCGCTGCGGCGCCTTTCTCAACGTCTTCATGGCTGGAGGGATTGGAGTTCGGCATGTTGGCTTGGGCTTGAGAGCTTGTTGCTCTGTAGAAAAGACAAGCAGATTGAGATGAGACCATCAGAGTTATAGAAAAGGCACCAGGGACATATAAGCATGGTCTGGAGTCCCCCGTATCTCTTGCGTCTTACCCTTTCTTAGCTGTCGACGCCTCAGGCCACCCGCCGATGCTCATCGGCGACATGAGCGGGAAGAATAGAAGATAAGCGGCGAGTTGACAAACAGCCCACAATCGACTACGGGTCTGAATTGAGAAAACAGGTCTTGTGAGTGGCTGTGAGCGGTAATCAACGTGTAGCGCTGACCATAATAAATGGGTTGTGGGGATGGGACGATCTAAGATTGATATGCATGTGCACTCAGCCGCTTGAGCTTCATAGCCAATCTTGACAAAGCTACACACCTACATCCTCTACGCACCGTGAAATTTCTTTGTCTTTTCCAAGTAGCTCAAACCTTTGAGATCCTGAGAAACTTTGTTCCTCGGTCTCGCCGCCGGCCATGTCCTCGAGAGCTGTGAGTGACCAGTGCATCTCGCGAAACTCCGTCCATCTCAAAAACTTCAGCAACTTTACTTGGACCAGGCGGAGGTGCTGCATTGAGAGGCCTGAATAATGCCAGGCAATCGGTGTGATGGTAAGCTGCGACATTGCAGGGTCGTGGTGGCTCGGCGAGGTTAGTGGCACGGACGTCTCACGCTGTGGAACGTCGGCGACCTAAATCGGGGTTGATCTCTGTGCAGCTACAGGTTTGCTCGTGCATATGGTGTGGCCTGATATTGACATTTACTGGCGCTGCATCCAAATCTCATGTCCTCGCGCACCCGCAGTTGTTGCACAGCAGAGGCTGCGCAAGAAGTAAAACAGCAGATGCTGGCTTCGCATGTCGCGCCGACAGTCAGCCAGTTTTCATATTGCCCGGATGCAAGCGCTCTTCTTGCTGAGCCCCGCCATGTATGCGACTCAGCTGTGCTGTACTAGCTTCAGGCGGGAATGGGCGCAGTCAGCCCAATCCAACAAGGCTGTGTATTGGACTGGGATCTAATTAGCGAAGGCGACGGAGGACACCACCGGCAAAAAGAACATATCGCCACAAGGTCGATTGCTTGCATTTGTGACGGATGCGAATAGGCAAGGATCGCCTCAGGGTATTAATACGAGGTACAGATGCCGAGTCCAAGATCGCGCTGAAGAAATTCCAGCCGGTGCACCGACTTTCTTATGTATGCTATCTGATGTGTAGCCCAGGGACACAAGCGTACCATCCAATCGTTGAGAGCGTCACCATGACTCATTGTGCGTTAATCTGGAATCATCTTGGAGATGTCCAAATATCGGTGGTATAGAGGGAGTTGTTGGCTACAGTTTCTGCTGCTGTGTGTTGTGCTCACAGTCCCGGACGATCATCGCCATTTCTTTTCATCTAACTAATCTACTCATTACTTGCCTCAGTAATAATGTCAACATCACCTCTAACGACCGCGAAGAGCCTTGAAGCCTACCTTGAGCTACACGATCGACGGCCAGCTGCCGTTCAGTTGCTTACCGGAGGCACGGCCAATTATGTCTACCGTGCCACTTTTGAAGATGGATCAACCGTCATCTACAAACATGCTGCACCATACCTCCACAGCAACCCAAACTTTGCCTTCGATCCTTTGCGTATGGACTACGAGGACCGTGTTTTGGAAATGCTATCGCTCGATCTTAAAGATAACTTGGAAGTACCTCCGGAGTCCTCTGTGCACGCTGTGCGAGTCTTCAGCTATGATAGAGGGAGAAAACTTCTCTGCCTAGAAGATGGTGGACAGCAAAATCTCAAGGACGCTTATGTGGAAGACGGCTTCGATATGCCCAGCATTGGTGAAGAGTTAGGCAGATGGATTGCCGCACTTCACACAACGCTGCTGACGGCATCGCTCGGATCTGCACCCGAAGATCATTCGAATAATGATATCGCAGTCCGCATTTACCGTCACTCCTACGCAAACCTCACAGGTGCACTTGGGGATCGGGGTCGTGACCCAAGACTCGGCGAGCGCATCAACAACGAGTTCGGCAGCCTACTGGAGAGTGACAACGAATGTGTTTGCCACGGAGACTTCTGGCCTGGGAACGTACTAATACGGGCGAACAACTCTTCCACTACCAGTCCTACGCAAATGACGATTGTTGATTGGGAGATGGTCCGACGAGGCACTAGCGCGACAGACGTGGGCCAATTTGCTGCCGAATCCTTCTTACTCGACCGGTTTAGGGGTGGGAAAGGGCTACTTGCCGCCTTCTTGGCTGCGTATGCTACAACGCGAGAGGGGTCAAACGTGAGATTAGGAAGATCATGGCTGAAGCGAGTAGCCGTACACTGGGCAGTTCATGTTGCTTTCTGGCCTACTCGTGTGCCATGGACAGACCAAGTTGGCACAGACGAGTTGGTAGATATTGGAGTCGGAATGCTGACTGCTGTCCTGGAAGATGATTGGGAGAAACTCGGCGATTCTTTGCTGTTCAGGGAGATCAAGGACGTGTGGAAACCTATTTTCGAGAGAGAATGAGATCTTGTCATGTAAATCGTGTGGCAGTCGATTGGGCCATTTATTCTCGCAAGGGACCAGGAGGCTGATATCGTCTGCGTTGAGGTTAGAGAGAGGCATCAACGTACGGCAGAATCGTGATGTAAGAGTATATAGAAGGAAGATGAGGACTGAGGTAGATAAGTAGGTAAAATCCCAGTGCAGCAAGCAGGGGAGGGCTGATTTATGATCTGCGCTGTCAAAATGCCTACCCAGCTCTCAAGTTGCAGAAAAAGTGGGCGGCAGGCGACCAGCTCTATTGATCGTGCCAAAGATGTGTGAAGGTACTCAGTACACAACTAGCTACAGCGCCCTGTTGTTTGATCAAGGGGTGTGGAGGTATCTGGTGTATTACTTGACATTGCAATCCCGCTGAATTCAAAAGAGGCCTGGAGGTATTCAAGGCGATATGAGTATCCATTCTCTCTGCAAGACAGGAGCTAGATAAGCATAAGCTTCTCGGAAGATTCGGCAGCGAGCGTGTATGGGTCGGTCCGATTTGGAATGTTCGAACTTGAATGGCATCGAATCGTTGGTAGAGAAAAGTGACGTCATATTAGTTGTCTGGCACAAATGGTGCACCCAACTCATACTGACAAGGATGAAGAAACTCAATCTAGGCAAAAGACTGGAGCCGTTTCACCATCTGCTCTGAGAGAAGCAATGCTCAGAATGCAGCGCGTACCTGCCAAGTTACAAGTCGCGCGGATCATTCGGACGCTAGATTGTGATGTCATGCGACCATGCAAGCATTACCGTGAAAACTCGATCGCTTCGTAGATAGCTAAGTGGGGCTTGTGACGCAGAATCTATCGTAAAGCCAATCATTAACTTCATACGTTTGGATATCTTGGCGTCTATCATGGTCTTAGTAAGAAAATACTCTACTTTGAGTTTAGCAGTCCCACTTAGCTATTCGCGAAGTAATTGAGTCTTCACGGTAACAAGAGGTCAAGCCTTAACCGCAACAGGAACAGGCTAACCTCACTCAAACATGGCGCCCGGCAACCATCATCATCCTCGCATTAGGTCATCACGCGTCTGCAATGATATGACTTCTACACATCACATCTCACCGCGCCCAGTAACTTCATCCCATTGCCCACTCGCTTCTCTCCTCTCATCATCGATACGGTAGCTCGAACGAGCGAAAGACGCAGACTCCAACATGGTTTCAGGCCGGCGACGCGCTCTTGAGACTCACAATTCAGGACTCGACTCTAACAGCCAAGAATGGGCTTCTCAAGACAGGATGCGTCGGGATGTCGAAACCGGATACGATGCAATCAAGCCCTCGCGCCACCGCAAAAGGTTTCGAGATGCAATTGAGCAGACCATGCATGAGAGCCGCGCAGTAGCAATGAAGAAGAAGCTCCTTGATAATGTGGACCACGATGCGTTAGAGAAGTACCGAAAGAGCGATGAGAGTGTGCGTGTGCTTTCCCCGGGCCTCAGAGGCACTGCTGACAATCTAACAGCTGAAAGCCATTCGCTCCAAGAAGGTCCGGGCATTTTACGAAGAGCAAAACCGCCGCATCGATGACTGGGCAGAGGTTGACATGGTAGTTTCATCGCTAGCTGACGATGTGCTTGACAGCATGCATCCCAGGGACACTGATGGTGACGGTGTGGCAGAAGATCGAGGGCCATTGGGCACGAGTGGAGAGGATCTTGAGCCATTCTTGCCGGATGAGGAACGAGACAAGCGGAGAAAATCAGCCAAGCACGTGAGATGGGCGATTAATGTGAGTGAAAAGAGGACAAGAGAATCTCGATACCGGCTGCTAAGGATTAACAGATCAATGTCATCGTCAACGTTCTCTTACTCGGAGCCAAAGGAGTCGCCGCAATCTGGTCCAATTCGCTTTCTCTCATCGCATCCTTGGTGGACTCTGCTCTCGATCTCCTTTGCACATTGATCATCTGGTCCACGAACAAACTCGTGGGCTGGCGACTTGATCGTTTGAAGAAGAAGTTTCCGGTGGGTAGGCGCCGTCTCGAACCGCTTGGTATTCTGGTCTTCTCGATCATTATGGTCATCTCGTTTTTGCAGATCTTGCAGGAGTCGGTCAAGAAGCTTCTCCCCGGTGGCGAACACGAAGTTGCAGATCTGCCGCCGGCGGCCATCTTCGCTATGGTTGCCACAATCGTGGTCAAAGGTACAATCTGGATAGGGTGTGCAAGAGTCAAGACAACTCAAGTTCAAGCGCTGGCTCAGGATTGCAAGACTGGTGAGTAGATGGCCGTCCACACTTGCCAACAAGAAAGCTGACAAGGACAGATGTATATTTCAACACTCTCTCGCTGCTCTTCCCTCTGATCGGAAAACAAGCTGGGGTCTGGTGGCTAGACCCTGTTGGCGCTACGATCCTCTCACTCTTCATCATCTACGACTGGGCAGGCACATGTCTTGAGAACGTGGTTCGATTAACCGGTGAAGCAGCGAACGACCGTACTGAGCGTAAACTAACATTTATGGCCTATCGGTTCGAGTCGTTAGTAGAGGGTTTTAAGAGCATTAAAGCCTACCATGCGGGAGACGGTGTATGTGTGGAGATTGATGTGCTCATGCGTGATGATACGCCTTTGAGGAGATGTCACGACGTTGCCGAGACGCTCCAGTATTGTTTGGAAGGGCTCAAAGAGGTAGACAGAGCCTTTGTGACTATCGATTGTAAGTGGCATATTGTAGTGGTGTCCGACAAAATGTGCTAACATATTACAGATACTTCGCAGGGCCCGACTGGCCACGCAAACGGAAGCGGCTAACCGAATCTTTCGACTACCACGATTGATAAAGCGAAAAGACATGCGCGAATTCTTACGAAGAACATTCTTGGACATGGTTTTGCGTGTTGATTGCTGCTTCGCCCGCGACTTCTTTCCCACGAGTCTTTCACTTCACTATTACTATAAATTAGTAGACCTTGTAAAGAACTAACTAATTGTATTGATGTTTATACTTGTCATGGATTACAATCTGATTAATGGGCCTCGAAAACATCTATGTCGATGCCACCTCATCAAAAACAACAAACCTGATTTCACGGTCATTAGTTACGAGACTCCATAACGTACACGCTCGCCAGTGTACAATCCAGTACGTACCAATCTGATATCACACAACATGCTACAAGCAGCCCATTCGCTCACAACTCGCTTCCAGCGGCCGTCTAAACGGCCTTGTGTAAGGATTGTAGCAAGTGCCTAATCAGCACATAGCCGACATCCGTTATCACTTCGGTCCGTGTCGCTTGAGGAAGGTGTCTCCAAAGGACGTACCGACACTCGGGTATGGCGTAACCATTCGTGTGAGTGGACGCTGGCGCATATAAATACCGTGCGGGGTCGACGTGGTGCTCGGCGTAAGCGAATGCTGATTGGCCGACGACAAACGTGCACTTGGGCCGGCATTCGTCTGGCTGCTCACATGCATGTGAACGCCGATCTATCAATTCATTGCGTGGGGTGTGTGGTTTGGCGCACGGGATGTGATTAATGGTGTGGTGTGATGACAGTGTCGCTCGTGGTTGGGAAGTTGATGGAAGATGCCCAAGGGGCGTCTGTCCTTACTCGGCAAAGTAGTCGGATGTGGTGCAAGGGAGAGCCGTCTGAACGTATCTGTCGCCGGTTTATCATCACGTTTCTGTCCATCATCCATAGCTCGCATGCACTATGTGTGTGTGGATATGTGCGATCAGGCATATGGGTCTGAGAGCCGCACATTTATTTCCGACTGCCCTGGTGATCATGCCCTGGCGGGCTGAATTTGGCGCTTTGGAAACTTCATGATTAGTAAGTATACGCTGCGTGAGTATTGGATTCCAGGATTGGGTGTTGCCTCCAGGTGCCGGATGGTTTAGATTTAGGTGAATACCTTCGTGTGTGTTGTGACAAGTGAAATGAAACAAAACCTAAAAGCCCTGCCTCTGTACCATATGCTTCCCAATCGAGAGCTCATAGGTACTTATGAAATCCTTCCCTAGACATTAACGAAAAGATTACAGCCTCCCTATCCCTGAGGACGCTCATACTTTCTTCCTCAGCGCTTTCCCTGTCACGTTCAGCAACAAATCCCTGTCTTCTTCGCTCATGTGCTCCAACTTCTCAACAAGCAGCTTCTTTAAAAACAAATTCTCTTTCCGCAATCCTTCATTCTCAGATTCCAACTTCTTCGTTTTCTCTTGCATCTCGCGGCTCGCCTCCATGAGGCTCTGTTCTCGCTGTTTCTTCTTTTGTCGGAAGCGTGCGGAGGCAGCTTGGTTACGCTTCCGCTTGTCTTCATCCGCCTCCACTATGACGGAATCGGCCACTACGCCTAGGGCCGGATCGGGACTGGTAGCCGAGGATGTAGATGTTGCATTGCTGTCGGGATATGGCGTGCGATATGTGTTGGCGTTGTAGGCTGGGGAAATAGGAGAAAAATTCTGCATGCCCTCCATAATAGAGACTTCGTGGTCGTATGGTTGGTTGATATGCGTTGCCATTGGGGGCATTGTTTGCAGACCTTGAGAGCGTATCAGTCGTCGAGCTTTGTCGCAAGAACAGAACAACGGAATCAACCAATACGGCTACATGTTGGCCGTTTATAACACTAATTCATGAAAAGCTCCCCAGAAGACTGCATAGCCACCTACCTATGTAGGTCGATGGCCTCGGTCTGAGATGTTCACGTGATCGCATGTCGTGCTCGAACCCAAAATGACGCCATGCATGTTGGAATGCTCAGAGAGTTGGGAACGCAGACCACGAACAGAGAGTGGAACCGATGGAAGACGAAAGGGGATGAGATGGGATAGACGCAACTCAGGCGCAAAGACGAAGGAATCGGATGGTTACACTTACTTGGTAAAGCCGGCGAGGCGTGGCCCTGCAACGCGTATGCGAACGGGTGCCCTTCTGCATAGCTGTTGTGCTCAGAGAAACGCAGATGATGTGCGTTTTGACCTTGGTAGTTGTGGTCCTCGTAGAGATGGGTTGCGTCGAGCATGGTGGGAGTATCAGATCCAGAGAAACTCCCACTCGCAGGTACGTCGATGAAGGTCTGCTGTCCAAACGTTGAGGATCGAAAGCTCTCCGACATTCCTCTCCATCGGCAATACTCGTTATGTAAATCTCAGTGATGTTTGGTCCGGTTCGATATACGGGTGAAGGTTGGTGTTGATGGCAGAGCTTGGACGGGCCGCCGAGAATGAAAGCTGACGTCGGGGTGCCGCAATGGTGTGCCGTCCTATAAGAGCGGTAGCGTTTGGAGCAGCTATGTCACCCAACATCACGCTAGGTTTTGGACGGCATACGCCATGCTAATGTCTCTGGTCTCAACGGTAACATGGCTAGGAGATAATGCGAACCTGCTGATTGCGCAATATTCCGCATCTGGTCTTCCGTGCCGCCACGTTTTTACATAACCGTTTCCTCTCGGGCCTGAGCCGAACCGGTGGGTAGCGAATGAGACAGTGTCATCGACTGACTTTATCATATCGCGGCATTGCCAGCTTTCTGGAGAATGGTTTCAGCCCAGGGCTCAAAGTTCGCTGGTTGCGCATCCAGGCGCGGGATCCTACGCTCATCAGCCTTCTCCATCATTTCACCAGAGTGGCAACATCGATCTCCCATGAATAACCACCCATGCATAATTATTGTCTTCGCACTGTCTTTGGCCACCATTGTGGCTGTGTTATAGCATTTCCGCCAGTCTTCGACTCTACAAAGATAGGTAGATCCTCGATGGGCGAAGCAGGAGCTGTTCCATCCCACGAAGCTGCGTGTTGGCTGCCAACCTGGCTTCGACTGCCGGCCCTGCTCAGCCAAGACTCAGCCCGGCAGTTTCTTGGGATGCAAACTCGGAGGCGCAGATTGCTCGAGGATAAGCAGTTGGTTTCCGGTAGAGTATGGTAGTATCGGTGCGACTACTACCAATCCTGAATCGAAGTTCCTCGAAAGATGGATCGCTTTCTCTAAAAGCCGACGATGTTGATGCGTTAGCACATTGAATGTTTCGACTGGGGAAATGATGGTAGCACGCAAAGCGGCACGATTGAACAGGGGCAACGGCAGGATGCTCCTTCGCAGGATGAAAGGCCACTGGCCTAACTGCAATAATAACCGATGTGGGGCTTCCGGCGGCAAAGTATCCGTCTAGACCCACTTCTCAGTGTTCGATTCCTGGTCGCACGCGAATCCCTTCAACTGTTGAGAAGCGAAGAGGCCTGGATTTGAAATTTTTCAAGCTCGTTCCATTGCTCGAAATGTTGGGGAGCACGCAAAATCCGAGTGCGGGTCTCCTGAGTCGCTTGTGCATCACAAACGGCATTTTGTTCCTTCTTCCTTCGGGACCTGCATAGTGATTGGCTTCCTTTGCTCAGTATCTGCACCAGCTCTCAGTTGTATTATTCAAAAGAGTTGATCATTCCCGTAGCGGTTTGAGCATTATCGGGATGGTTGCTCCCCTGGTTGTCTGTCAGTTGAAAGCCTCCAAACATAAACGGTTTTGATTTGGGTCCTCCCCGACAAGGGTACTCACATTCCCAGCCCCAATACCTGCCATGTCTAGTCGCAGCTTCGTATTTACTCACATATTTTATGGTTGAGTCACAACCGTGAACTGTGACCTAGAGACCAGGTACTCGCTGAGGGACGTTGTAGCGGCTCTAGTTTGCAGTCTGAGCATTCGCTTTGAACGATATGGACTTGCTGGGTCAAGTTTACTAAAGCTGAAATATGAGTCCAGGATATCCCGGTCTTGTGTGTTTTGTCCAGATAGTCGAGTTCCCAGTCACGAAGGTGGGAACGTAGAATCCAAGGTAGCATGATCGTTCGTAACTCCATCTGGCGTTATGAATGACAGCGCACAGGGACGCCCTTGAACCCCAGCATTGAATGCTATTGCATTCTTTTGAGGATTTTTCTTCTATCAAATCGGCGGCTCCTGTCGAGAGAAGACACGCTGATCTTTTTCAAGCGTCTATGTGGAAATGGAAGTGGTGCATCGCCGAACACGGACGAAGATCGAGTCGCGATGGCAAGTAAACAAAATGCCATAGAATCAGAGCATCAGGTAAAACACAAGACAACGATTGGGAACTGGAGTTGGAGGCGATGAAGGACGACGTTGATAGAAGGCCATGCCAGCGTTAATAAGGTTAGTGCGGGCCGACAGCCCGCGCCGACGGCCCGACACATTACCCCAACTCTCCTCCGCACCCGAAATGCAGCTAACTCAACTTTAATTCGACCGTATTCTGCAGATCTTACTTATGCCTGCGTGATTTGATAGGCTCATACTGTACAGCGTAGTGGGTGGCAATGCTGCGAAGATCAGCGATGATAGCCACGATCGAGAACCCAGGACTGCCGGGAAGATCAATCACTCGCAGCAAAATTTCTCTCGACAGAGACACCGACCGCTGCTAGGCATTTCAATGTCTCGTTCAAAAGCTGGCTATAAGCGGACCACCAGAAACCATTCTTCGAGGCCCCTCTCCATTTGCATTTACATAAATTTCTTGTGTCACGTGTGACAAAATACTGAATCGGTGAACAAGTTTGACATGTTCTTAGATTGATACCTATAGATTACGGCGTGCTACCGGACGCTTACATCGTACAGATCTGCCGATGACCTGAGCGAACGCGTGAGATACCCCGTGCTGCAAGCCATGAGTGAAACCGTCTTTTCCTCTTTAGTATAAGGAATCAGAAACAAACAGACGACGATTTGCTCGCCAAGAAGGCTGCAGATGTACCAAAACGACATGCATCCTCCTTGCATCGGCTCTGCATGAAAGCGATGGTGCAGAGGAAACGCGGACTTCATAACGGACATATAGTCCAAGGGAAATTCGCGAGTGCGAAGAATCGGCTTGAAAGAGCTGCTGGTTCTGTCCGCTTGTCACCATAACCAGAGCCGCATCATGCGGAAACATCGAGCAGAGTCCGTGTGTCCTTTTCGCTTGCTTGAGCAAACCTTCCAAGCTGCAACATCATCCCCATCGTCAACACAACACAATATAAAAACAGCGATGTCATGTCGCAGCTAGATGAGCGGCTAGGGAGAGATTATCGTTAGAATATGGAGCAGTCGGTACGTTTCTCCACATAGTCGTTGGTGCGAGAGCCAGGTTCGTCGTGTGTATGGCGCCCGCAAAGTCGAGCAGAAGATACTGACACAGCCGACCCAGCGCTACTTCAGCGATTTCGACGCATACGTCGAATCGAATACAGTCACAACTGGCTCCCGGTGTACCTGACCACCCTTAGGTCCGACAGCAGTTGGTCTCGCTGTAGCGTCCTGGTCAGTGGCTACTACCGCTCCGCAATGTAGCTGCTCCCAGACGCGTCAACGCTCCGATCCAATTCGTCCCTTTCCTCGGATACACTTCGCCTCGAGGCTGACCGAGCTACCTTTGGTGCGAACGCCGAGGGTCGAAGACACAAATTCGGGCTGATGAGCGTGGTGGCACACATGGCGGAGGAGTCTATAGGAACATTCATAACCCGTATGGCAGCGGATCTGCATGTGCAGTGAACGTGGAGGTTGCGGCGCTTCTGTCGGTCACGCCCCGCTCTCCCAAGTGCTGAAAGAGGCTGTGGCGCATCTGACGTGGAATATGGAGGAACTTTGTGGCTTGCAGGTCGAGGCGACTGGAGACATGAAGAATGAGGACGAGGACCGGGGACGCGATATAGTTACTGGTTCAATATTTTTGCATCGTCTCTGATAGTGACCGATATTCGTGGACTTTGCGATCAACGGAGCTTGCTCTCCTCGATGTCCCAGCGATGCTCACGGCTTGTGCTATGGATACAGACCGCATTTTTTACCTTTCGTTCGGACAAGTGTACATGTACAAGCCCAAAGCTGGTCTTAACCTACAAACCTGGAAAGTCGCGTATCAGCCAAGTTGTGAGGAGGCTGGCAAATTCAGGATCAGGCTACATTGCTGGTGCCTGCTTCATGCTGCGGTCTTTTGCGGTGGCTTGAGAAAGACAAGGAGCACTAGGAAATGCATGCCTGACAAACGCAAATGATGAATTCGCGTCAGTCGCTCAGATTGAGGCTGCTGCCGCAAATTCAGAAACCGAGTGATGCAGACGCTTGCACGCGACTGAGACGCCCCTCTGAAGCGGGGAGTGAGTGTTTGGCGCAAATTCTCAGTCAGGCCCAATGCAAGAGAACCAGTGGAGAAAGCTCTCAGACTCATAGTGTAGTTTAGCAAAATGAAGACCCCACGACCCTCTGGGCATGGCTGATGCCCTCTCTGCGAGACCAAAAGTGCGCGCTCAGGCACTGCCGGGTCAGGCTGTGGTGTGAAAGCCTGGGGATCCACAAAAAGAGCAAAAAAAGAGAAACCCCGGGATCGAACTGTGACGAAACGTTAGCGGTTATTTTGACAAGAGGACCATCCTCCCAGGCTGCCACACTGGTCAGATCCTATGAAATACAGTCGATCTCGCGGATATATATCTCCAGAGAGTGGTTTGAGGCTCTGTGACAGGGAGAAAAGAGCAGCAAAAAGACACTCTTGCACCAAACTTAACGTCACCTCAGAGCCCCGGCTCGTTTGACCACAGGACAGCTGTGGAGCTGTAGCAAAGAATGAAACAGCAAAAAAGATAACCCCCGGGATCGAACCCCCTGCTGTCCAGATGTTAGCGACTGTTAGAGAGAGAGGACCATCATCCCAAGCTGCCACAGTGGTCAGGTCCTTGATGAAAATACAGTGTATCTCATGGCTATATGTTCCCGGGCAAGTCGTAGATCCGCAGCAAAAAGCAATTGTGCGTAGCATTGGATAACGGCTGTTGTGAGCGTCAAGTGCGGCAAACGCAGCAGATTGGAAGCGGCACGTGGGTGTTGCAGAAGCGGGGAACGAAGGGCTCGAAGGGCGGGAAAGCCAAAAAGAAGAGCAAAAAAGATGAACCCCCGGGATCGAACTGCCTGCTGTCTAGATGTTAGCGACTATTTGGGAACAAAGGCCATCCTTCCAAGCTGCCACAGTGGTCAGGCCTCTGATGAAGTAAGGACGAAGCTCTACCATTATATCTCACTCGATATGTAATATCGTCTGTGGATTGAAATCGCCGTCTTTTGGTGGGTAGAAGGAGTACTGACAGGCAGCAGAAGTACTGACAGGCAGCAGGAGTACTGACAGGCAGCAGGAACACTGGCGGGAAGCTTCGATGCGAGAGGCCCCTCTTCCCAACTAACAACATCAAGGTGCTGCAGTGAGCCTATGTGACTTCTTGAACCCCAACTCTCGACTTGCATTCCTTGAACCTTTGCAAAGGTTGTCTGGATATGATATCACGGTGCTCCTGCAGCTTAGATGCAGCAAAGCCCACAACGTATGACCGGTGGCTTCAGGGGCTCTGCAACGTCCAAGGTAGAGCTCCTGGCGGGCACAGAAGCATTATGATGGGACTTTACTCGCATCCCACATGGCAGGTCATCGTAGGGGGGCGTCAGCAAGCGCAGACCACAGTGTTGTTTGCGGAGTGCGCAGCGCATACAGTGCTTGTCAAGCTCCACGACATGACGAAGCATCAAGCCACTCTCGTCTACACCTTCAATGCCGTGCGGCATCGACCTGGCGTTACGGAGAATGGAGTACGTTGAGCGGGACTCCGCTCGCTGCATGAGCATTGCTCTGGTTGGTGTTTTGCTCCGCACTCAGCAACAAACCCCGAACCACCCCACCACCACCACGGCGACAACAACACACCACTCTAGGGCTGACCGAGAACTTGCGATCCGCATGAGGTGTTACTCCAGAAAATTTCTCTTTTGAACTCATCCGGGGCGGCGACACCGACCCGAGGTCCATGAAGGACGCGGCGCTGACTCGGCTCGCCTTGGCTGCAGCACTTCAACCTCACACCACCACAGCGACGATATGGCGTCGCATCGGGGCTTGGAGACAAGAAGCAACCTATGCAACTCGAATATGTACAGGTCAATCCCTGACATCCGTGAAGGGATCCTAGAGCAACAGCAGATGTCTCCGCAAGCCAAAGGTCGGCAACATTGCAAGCCATGGCAGTCGCATTAGCAACCAACGCTTTCCCCACATGTTCGCATTGCCTTAGCGACCATATAACGGAGGCTGCGATGTGCAGCTGGGGAAGAGACGCCTGTGAGGGCGGTCCGAGGTATGAGAGCCAGCATGCGCTGTCCTGATGGCAGCGGGACTTTGGTCGAAATGCACTGCTGACCACTGCAGCCGACACTAGACCGCGAGACTGCTGAAAACTGGATGCAAACTTTGGCTATAAGAGTACAAGCCGTCGGAAATGCTATCATCTGCCACTGCGAGCCTCTTCATAGAGGCCCATGGTGGGATAAGGAACACCAGACCCTAGCCACGTCGAATAAGATCGATCTCTGCATGAACCACCGGAAATTTGATAGCGTCTTTCGCAGGTGGTCGGCATGCTAATGTCGTGCAGGGGCAACAAACATCGGGGCGGACTCAAGCAACTGAGCAAACATGGCCGGCGTATTGCAATCCGAATGATAGCACATACAAGATACCATCAACAGCATATTGGTGGCGAGAGAAGGACTGGAGGCGGCAAGTACATTGGCCAGCCGGTGAGAACATTGTCGGGTGTCCCACAAAGTTTGAGCTGACCGACCGAATATTAGGAAAAAGATTATCGCAAATCTCCATAAACTCCAGCCAGCTTGCAGAAGCCCGAACAGAAGTCATCGCCCATATTCCAGGCCATACCGATCGTTGAACTCCCAGAGTGCCACGTACCAGCGAGGATATGGTGCATGCGAAGTGGCTTGTCTACCGAGAAGAGAATACTGGATACGGTCGCGGCCACTCTGACCATGTACAATGGGACTGAATGGAAAGCTGGATCGTCCCTTATAACGCGGTTACATTTCGGATCTGTCGCACTCTCGAGCTGCTGCTGCAGGCCATTGGATCGACGGGCACCATAGAAACCGAAGTGGAGGCGATTTCACAACAAAAAAGGGTACATATTCGAGATAGGGAATGCTGCCCGAGCCTGAAGGAGCATGGTGATTAGACCATTTCGAACAACACCGTTGGAGGATGCATCCTACAGCATCAGATTCGGATGCTTCAACATCCAGAATCCAAGTGTTGTCGTGGATTCTGGGTTTTGGGGACTCCAACATGTCTGAACAGGATTGCGTTTTGACCTTGATTTGTCTTGGTAGGGAACATCGGAACGGCGAGCAAACCGCCATCCCTGTATCGAAGCAAAATACTTTGCACATAATCGTGTGGCGAACGGTCGGCTTTCAGTGGGTACCGCCGTTGAGATGTTCGTGGAAATACACGACTTTTTGTCGGCAGCTCTCTAGCGTCAACAGGGAAATTGGGTCGAGTCCTTGCGATGGCTGCAACGTGTAGCATCCGTCCCAAGGATGAGGAGGCAGGTCTCGTCTGCATGGGTTGCAGCGCGTGGCATTTTCGGCTAAGCTTCGTTGCCACTACGGTCCTGACGGTTTGTCTAGCTTTTCTTGCTCTGAAAGCAGGAAAAGCTACCACACAGCCTAGCAAGAGCTGTGGTGACAGGCGGGACCATGTATGCTTCCAGAGTGGCACACCAGGACCGATCCTAATACTTTCAGAAGGGGACTTGGTGTCCATGATCTTCACCTCTGACGCATGCATCAGACGATGTCATTTTATGGGACCAGAGAGCGAACTTCAAGTCGAACAGACTCAGACACGCCGAAGGATTATAGTTGTTTCCATGGAAATGACCCAACCATATCCAGTTGTCTGAACGAGCAGCGTGACTGTCCAGGATCCAAGGTAGGCAGAGTTGTTCGGAGACCGGCAAAATCTGTCGAAGGTGTCGGCACACACAATCCGTTCCAGAAAGACATCATCGGTGAGAGACACGCCTCATAGGGTATGTTCCGGCTAGGTAACGCCGTTCAGGGTCGTCGGTCCTCTCGCAAGTATGGTATAAAGAAAGAGGTGGATTATGTTGTTGCATATCGGCAATGCGGCCTCGAGGTCTTAATGGTGTTCGTCTTGGTTGAAGGTATTGGTGGCCGCTGTCCAGCCTAACAACACTCGTCGCCCACAGTGGTATCTTGTCTGGAACAATTCACGGTTGCTGTGTTATTGCTGTTTGAAGGTACCGCTCGTCAGGTCGCAATTGCACGGCGAATCGGGATAGCTGCCCCGTGCTGCTGTTGTCAAACTCGCCCGAACTGCTCCGCTTGACTTTGGACTATCGAGTCTGGTTTCAAAGCTCATTGAAGCTATCTCATCTTGTCCTTTCACAACTAGTATTGGATACAGCAAGGTGTTCATTTGCAGAAGTCGGTCGAGATCGCCATCGTCCTGGTGTCCGAATCGAACGCAGCGTCCACTCCGCCGCTCAGTAGGGTTGATGCGCTTTTCGAGCGCCATACGCCGGGCAGGACCTTGTCACGCACTATGCAGATGTAGCAAAGTGCAAAGTTGTTGTCGGAATTCGTATCGGGCTCGGCGTCGCCTGTGAACGAAGTGCTGGCTTGCACTGTCTGCGCGCTTGGTCTGCATTCAGACCTGATCTCGGTCGTGTCAACACGGAGTAAGCTTGCAGTCGAATGCATATACATTCGCGATATTATACCGGCCTGGCGCTTCCCAACTCGAGTTTGGATGCAGAAAAAGTATCCGCAGCCACCGTCGTCCATGTCGCACCCAGCCGCAACGCGCTGCGGGACCTTGGATGCACAGCTACGATGTGTCAAAGCGGAGAGAGTACAAAAAGCCCTTGAGCCCCTCTCCGAATCTGTCTTTGATGGCTCGGATTATCATGTTGATGGTGTGGCCTGCCGAGCAGGGGAGATGGTGCCACAACGTGATGCGGACTGCCGACACATCGCGAGTACTTACTCAAGGAAGCGAATCCCATCAAAGCTTTTGCTGAGACAGCCTCATCTCGACACGTACCTATCTTTGGCGCTGCATCTCTCGTGCTTCTCCCTAATGCGGCAGGTGAGTGGAGTGTTGAGGATGGCTGAGAGGCTCTCCGCGACCCTGCTACGCAAAGGGCGGAGGAAGAGAGGGCACTGGAGGGACTCGACCATTTCCAGGGATCACGACACTCTCGCGAAGTCGATAGCTCCTTCCGAGATCAGCACCAGGAGGTTGTGGGTGTGTAGCTGTCTTCGAAGAGGCAGAGGGCGGGGGGTGGAAGGGGTGGGTGGGTTGTGGTGGTGGCCCAGAACACCAAGGGGGAAAGTGCTGACAACTTGGACCACGCGGAGACAGCCCCAGCCCCAGCCCGGCGTGCCAGCCATGAGCTGCCTTCGAATCATCACCACCGAGCCCATACTGCGAATTCCTGGTGCACCAAGTCGACGACATCGTCAGAGCAAGATTTCTCGAGGCTCCACATAATGTGGGGTGGACTCATCGATGCACTTGACTGTTTTAGGGAATGCAGCCGCAGCTGCTGCAGCCCAACCCGCGGCCCCATCGATATGGAACTGCAGGTAGACCCAGGGACTCGAGTGCGTCGTCTGCTGCTGATCCTCTGTCTGAGTGCAGGAGTAGATGCAGATACAGCGGCAGACAAAGAGCAGACAGAGGGCGGGTGCAATGTAAAGGTAAGCGGTCCATCACGTTTCATACAAGAAGACAAAGGCTGACTGTCCAGTAGATAGCTTCTGGTTTGAACTATCATGTCCAAAAGCCGGCTTGTGCAGCATACAATGTTCTTTGTTGATATCCTCAGTGTCTGTCCTTGTGCCGTAACTCTTCAAGGAATGTGTTCATCGAAGTCACCCAGCCCCACGCAGATTTTAGCTCCCAAACCTTAACCGCACTACGTGTCTCTCTGCCCGTGCCCCTCCGTCGAGCCACCCGTTCCACTACCACCCACCCAGCATCCCCTTCTACCCACGAGCAGATTCTAACAGAACCTGCATCAACAGCAGTCTTGGACTAATTGCACAGGATCCCTTGTTCGGGCCGTCTCTCCCTAGCTCTACGAGCTGCCCGCCTGTTCTCCGTAGCATTGCGTTGAGCTACCTGCAACATCGCGCTGAGCTACCCGCAGCATCACGTTGAAATATCCTCATCAAGCCATTTGGAGAACATCAAGGAATGGCTAGGATCGCTTGATATCGACCGTATCGATGCCACATATCAGATAGTTACCTGGATCCGATCTCACACTACAGACAACTACACCCACAAGGTCAGCGTCTGCATCTGACCAGACACATCCTCGAGCGAAGAACCCGATGCATCTTCCAAGATAGCGTACAAGAATTACCTGCATCGGCGAGATTCACATCGGCCAACACCTCGCTTTGACGGTAACGGACAGCCTGTCAACAGTCGGTTGCTCGAAATGCGAGGCTCTAAAAAGATGCTGCGGTACATCCCTTACATGTTTGAAACAACGGATCATACCCGTGCATTGACGTTGTCATTTGCTATGCGCATATCTAGCGCTTGCAAAGAGTACATTAATCGAGTTTGTGACAGGAAGCTCCTTCTACTGTATACGAGGACCTCATGTTCTACATACAGTCGAAAGCTACATGTCTCTCAGCTCTGAATAACAAACCGCGGCTAGCTATACTTTGAAGGAAAAAGTCATATTGTATCCTACCGTCCAACGTAAGTTTCAAATAACGTTGGGTACTCCCTATGCCAAATTAGCATGCTGTATCGCGGGTATGCATAAGCTCATCGGTAAAGGATGCTCCGTCATGAGAGTTTTGAAGCCCAGCCTCCGCTCAACCAATACTCTCACATCTCAAGCTCACACCCGCAATCGCAGACCGACAAAACAATAGATTTCGGGCTCATAGGTGAGATGACATCGCTGAACTCTTTCCATTAATTATAACGTGATCATTCTCCTGTTCTCGACAAAAGCCACAATCATTCTTTTCTTGTCACTTGGGCACCATATTCATTGACCTTGTAGGATTGAAGATTTCCAAATCTCCCACAAAGACGCCGCTGTTCTTCCTGCATATGCTGGTGTCAGTAACATATCGTGCCTTTCGCTTTGACGATGCGTTGCGCAGATACTGATTCTTCGCTATAATCCGGCACGATACCGATGACGCAGAATAGTATGGATCATGGCCCGTGGTTATAATTCAAAGGCTATATTCGCCGAGTCCCTTTTCTGCTTTCTTCAGTCTAGTCATTGTCGCTTTTTTTTCTCCCGTCTCCTTTGCTCTATCTATCGTCTTCGGCGACAGACCACTTTCTTACATCATTCTCAGGTCAGTTCTTCTCGAGGCATTGTACATACGAGGTCCATCAACCTTGGTTGTGATGGCCACGATGCCAGGTCATTGTGACTCGGAAACGATTCAACAAAATTCAGATTGAACTACCTGGACGTTCAACACCCTCGACAGATCCGACACTTCCAAGGGCACAACTAAAAAATGCATAACGATACGCCCAGACATTTCCTATTCTGGATGTGGGATATGCATATCGACCTTGTCATTCTCTCACTTGGGCCGACACCGCCAACTCCATCCCGCGGCATACTAGTAATATGGATACCATAAGTGGACTAGGGTTTGTTTGTAATGGTATATTCATCGGCGTCACGCGTGGTTGAATATGGGAAACCCCACACGTGATCAAGCCTTTCACGGCTCGTACGTACACCGCCCCAATCGTATACCCAGGATACCTGCCGCATCTGAGCCACCAATATCGGGACTGGTAACTACTTAATCATCTACAAGGGTTCCAAAAGATATCGTCTCTCACCACCATCGTACCGCCTAACAAAAGTAGAGATTGGCGCCTTTGGTCACAAAAGCTTCGAGAGCCTTTCTATCTACACGCGCTGCTCCCTCTACGCTCAAACGCCGATTTTCTTGCGTGCTTGCACTCCGCGACAAAAAGCTACAGCAGTAGCTCGGTAGTCCAACGGTGCTGTTGCCTCGTAAGTAATCACCACCTTGGACACTGATCGTCAACAAATGCTCTCAGAGACGGCTGTGTCTGACCACAAAGAATATAGGCTCCGTTGCCTGACAACTCTGCGTCACGCTAGCTTCTCTGACACCTTGCTGCCTCCCCCAAACGAGCGACGTACTAGCGCAGGTCCTCTTGGCTGCACCAGTCAGGACAACAGCAACGCATTGAGGCCGGTAGCCGGACCTGCGACGAGACTGTACTACAATATCTCAATTCCTGCTTCACTTCGACTCGGTTGTGTGCACTTGCGCACTGGAGTGATCCTGTGTGCTGCGGTTGGAGCGGTCAGCCGAGCTGGTGCATCGTTGGCGGCGTGACAGTGAACTCGAGCACCAGAGGACGAGCGGTCCCCATATTTTTGTGTGCCGCAGCTCCTTCTCCTTGACCCCACCACCCGCACATATTCGGCAACGACTCAGTACGTACTTGATAAGCCTTTGCCGGCTCTCGCCTCTATCCTTTCTGCAGCTTTGCAGCGATGAGGCAGGCTCGGTTGCATCACTGTATCTGTCTGGCCTGGCTCCTCTCGCAGCTGCTTGCTTGCTGTTCCATGCTCCACGAGCATCATGCGCATGTGTTAACTCATTGTCTAGTCGTCACGGTCACAGTCGCAACGAGCGCAGCATTGATTATCCGCACTTGAGCAAGGGTAAGTCTACCTGCCGCGCTAAAGGTTTCTTCCGTTCACATCACTGACACAGCAAGCAGTCCCGCGTTGACGCCCGCTAATCGCTGCACTTTTTGGCATCCCGCCCACCGCGTCAAGCAAACGGTAAGTCACAGTCCTTGTTCGAGTCGATCTTTGGCTAACGTTTTCAGTCAACATGACAAGCTACGAAGAGCGCATGGCGGCCATGGGCGATTCGGACTCTGACTCTGACTACTTGGAGATGAAGAAATATGTCAAGCCAAAGCCAAGTGCTGCCACTGTCAAGAAGAAGAAGGTCGGCGCATCCAAATTCGCCTCAAAGACTGCCGTTGCAAAGAAGAAATCAAGCAGCTCTCCCGCCAAACGCAAACGCGCAAGCACGTCTGCCATCAAAGAAGAGTTTGATGCCATCCACGCTGAA
This sequence comes from Neoascochyta sp. HWLR27, assembly GCA_019775935.1. NCBI lineage: Eukaryota > Fungi > Ascomycota > Dothideomycetes > Pleosporales > Didymellaceae > Neoascochyta > Neoascochyta sp. HWLR27. Next base: position 463,916 of record WODD01000056.1, on the reverse strand, counting down.
GACTATGGTTTGTCCGATCTGTTTGCCACCCCCAGCTACATGCCAGGACACACCGCTGCGCACGGCATGCAACCCAGCTACATTGGTCACGACCACCCAGTCACGGACACGCTTCATTCGCAAGATACCTTTGTCCAAGACCAGAGCCTTGAGGCCGCTTACAGCAACCCAGCTTACTTGTACAACCCCAACTTCAGCACCAACCTGATCGGCGACTTTGCGACAGAGTACTTTCCCCAGACCAACGTCCCTAGTGCTTCGTACAGCTACTCGAACGAAGTTGGTCGCTCTGTATATGATGAAGATTGCAATGTGATCGACGGAAAGACCCAGCAGGTCAGCAGCTCTGTGAGTCCTTCCCAGAATGAGTCAAGCAGATACGAGGGCAGCGAATCTGAAGATGAGCGCCCTCGTAAGGCAGCGAAACTCAACAAAGGTGGAGAACCGCGCAAGCCACGCCGTCCACGCCCCAAGCTCCTCAAATGGAGCGACGACGACTGGAAGAATGTGATCCTCGGTATTGTTTGGGCTTGTGGAGAGACCGGTGTTCAGATTCCTTTCGAGCAAGCTGCACAGGTGGTTGACGAGCACTGTACTGCAGGCGCTCTTCAACAAGCTCTCCTCAAACTTCGCGGTAAACAAATCGCCGAGGGTTACCAGATTCCTAGTCTGAAGATGGCGTGGACTCGCAAGAACAAATACTCATCGTCGCCGTCGTCCAGCGCTAACCCGAAGTCGGCTCAGGTGCCTGACGCTGGCAAGAATGCTTTTCCCCGAAAGCAGCCCACTCGTGTGGAGGGAACACAGTCTAAGATTGTCACTCTCAATTGCTCCTACAGCGAACTGGATCGACAAGGTATTCCCTTTCCCTTCAAATGGAAGAAGTCGTCGCCAAGCACAGAGCTTGGTGCTTCCTGGACCTCTACTGACAGGAACCAAGACGACAAGATTGGCCGCTCTCAATCCCTATCGGCCTCCGACATCCAAGTCGTCCCCGAGAGCAGCATCGGTGCTGAGCTGTCTGCCACTTCCCAGATGCCAAACGCGAACAACCATCGCACGCAAGCGGTTCAGATCCAACCTGGTGGTCATAGCATGAGGGCTCGCCGCCAGCAACACCACCGCAATGGCAAGGTCTCCTTTGGAAGTGCTGAGCTTACTCTCAATCCGGCTGGCTCCGTAGACGGACAGACTGCGACGTTTCACGATTATCCTGATGCCGATGGGGTGTTCGTGATGGATCCCTTAAACGAAGATACGGTCACTCCCGGAAACTCATCGACCTTGCAGTACTCTGAAGAGACGTTGGAATTGCTCGAGGGTCGTGGTCGTACTGATGGTGCGTCTGACCTCAGGACTAACTTTGTTTTCCCTGAACGTCCCAACGATCCTGGTCAGGGCTCCAGCCGCACGCCTATGTCGCCTCGTATCGTAAGCACAGGCAGCAGTGCTGGACGCCGCCAGGGACATCGTCGCTCCGACGCAATCGTGCCGGGCTCTCTTTTCACAGCAGGTATGCCGAACAGCGTTGACAATGCTAACGCCAACCACACCCACAACAATGTGGGAGAAGAAAAGATAACCTACAGCGACATTGTGGCCAACACAACTTTGATCCACGCCCCAAATACTCCCAACAGACTTGCTCAAGTGTACAGCCCTGGTTACCTCGACAGCGCCAGTTCCTGGCTCCAGCAGTCACCCGCTACCCCCACTACCCCCACTACCCCCAGTAACACCAAAGCTGCCAAGGGTCATGTCGCGTTTGCACTGACCTCATCGACCCGTATCGACGGCGCGTTCAACCCTCAGGGTAACCATACCGTAGATCTTGACGGCGGTATGACCATGACCCGCGCTAGCTACGAGATCCTTCTCACAGCTAACGACACTGAGGGCTTGTTCAACAACTTTTCTAATATCGCTGATAACGTCTTCGACTAAGCAAATCTTCGCTCGACCTTGGACAATTTTTACAAATTGCGAGTTGATGGTCGCCCGACCTGCCTTGACTATCCCAGCTTGAGATTTGAATGTCTGGCGGTCATCTTACGTCACCGTATCCCGCGGCTTGCTGGAACTTTCAACAATTTCCACAATATTGCTGACGATCTGTACAACACTAACAACACATGGCGTTTCTGCGAATTCTGATTTTACGAGACCCCGGCAATCCCTCATGGCGGAAGATCTGACAGTACTGGTGAGAGGAAATCGGGAGTACTTCATGACGGGTAATTTGAGGCATTTGGGTACTGGGCCAATCGAATGGATATTCATTCAATGACGGCCACTACCTATTCGGAGGTCTACATCAACTCTACAGCTCCCTAAAAGGAGTTATCATAGCAGGGCTAGCCTGAATGCGTCCTGAATGCAAACATCATACTCAGTAGCGCTGCCTTCTGCACGGTGATGCTAATCAGATATCGGGCAATCCTCCACCAGGTTCTCCACGCATAGTTTGTCAATAGTTGCTAGTTCTACAAAGGTAGGATTCGGCCAATGATGATGGTCGTGGCACGACGTGGAGCGAGGCCGGGGAAGGAAGTAGCTGGCGTTAAAGCCGAGGCTGGTCCGCATCCGCGCAGGGGTCGCCTTGCGCGCAGAGCGCTTCTCGATGTTTCCAGCAAATTTCTAGCAGCATCGCAGCGCCGAAGCTCTCTCTCCGCAATCCTCCCTGTCTCGCCTCCCAACATCTTCATCTCTTCCTTCCATCTTGCATTGAGCTGGAGCCCGGAAGAATTGTTTGAATCGCTGTTCCTTCCCACACACAATCTCTTTCGCCACAATGCAGAGAGCTTTCACATCCCGCGCACGGACTTCGGCGCTGAAGTCGAGCGCCAGAAGCTTCAACCTCCAGCAGCAGAGGTTCGCCCACAAGGTTTGTTTGCTGCGCATCTCTCCAGCCTCCGTCACTGACAGGTGATCTAGGAGCTCAAGTTCGGTGTTGAGGCCCGCGCATCGCTTCTCCAGGGTGTCGACACATTGGCCAAGGCCGTGTCGACAACACTCGGTCCCAAGGGCCGCAATGTCTTGATCGAGTCGAGCTACGGCTCGCCCAAGATCACAAAGGGTGCGTCTTTGCCCACCTGCTGCTTCCGACGCGTCCGCTAACCCGCCACAGATGGTGTCACCGTCGCCAAGGCCATCACCCTCAAGGACAAGTTCGAGAACCTCGGCGCGCGTCTGCTCCAGGACGTTGCCTCGAAGACCAACGAGGTCGCCGGTGACGGTACCACCTCTGCCACTGTCCTCGCCCGCGCCATCTTCTCCGAGACGGTCAAGAACGTGGCTGCCGGCTGCAACCCCATGGACCTGAGGCGCGGCACCCAGGCCGCCGTTGAGGCCGTCGTCGAGTACCTGCGCGCCAACAAGAAGGACATTACCACCAGCGAGGAGATCTCCCAGGTCGCCACCATCTCCGCTAACGGCGACACTCACATCGGCAAGCTCCTGTCCAACGCCATGGAGAAGGTCGGCAAAGAGGGCGTCATCACCGTCAAGGAGGGCAAGACGATCGAGGACGAGCTTGAGGTCACCGAGGGCATGAAATTCGACCGTGGTTACATCTCCCCTTACTTCATCACCGACACCAAGTCTGGCAAGGTCGAATTCGAGAAGCCCCTGATCCTTCTCTCCGAGAAGAAGATCTCCGCTGTACAGGACATTATCCCCGCTCTTGAGGCCTCGCAGCAGCTCCGCCGCCCCCTTGTCATCATTGCTGAGGACATTGAGGGTGAGGCTCTTGCTGTCTGCATCCTGAACAAGCTCCGTGGCCAGCTCCAGGTCGCTGCCGTCAAGGCTCCCGGCTTCGGCGACAACCGCAAGTCTGTCCTCGGCGATCTTGCTGTCCTGACCAACGGTACCGTCTTCAGCGACGACCTCGACATCAAGCTCGAGAAGGCTACCGCCGAGATGCTTGGTTCCACCGGATCCATCACCATCACCAAGGAGGACACTGTCATCCTGAACGGTGAGGGCACCAAGGACGCCGTCACCCAGCGCTGCGAGCAGATTCGTGGCGTCATGGCTGACCCCACCACCTCCGAGTACGAGAAGGAGAAGCTCCAGGAGCGTCTTGCTAAGCTCTCTGGCGGTGTCGCCGTTATCAAGGTCGGCGGCGCCTCCGAGGTTGAGGTTGGCGAGAAGAAGGACAGGCTCGTTGATGCTCTCAACGCCACCCGCGCTGCCGTCGAGGAGGGTATCCTGCCCGGTGGTGGCACAGGTCTTCTCAAGGCCTCTGCCAACGCCCTTGCCAACGTCAAGGCCGCCAACTTCGACCAGCAGCTCGGTATCACCATCGTCAAGAACGCCATCACCCACCCTGCCCGCAAGATTGTTGAGAACGCTGGTGCCGAGGGCTCCGTAGTTGTTGGTAAGCTCCTTGACGAGTACGCCGGCGACTTCAACATGGGCTTCAACAGCGCCAAGGGCGAGTACGTCGACATGATCGCCGCCGGTATCCTTGACCCCTTCAAGGTCGTCCGCACTGCCCTTGTCGATGCCAGCGGTGTTGCTTCGCTCCTCGGTACCACTGAGGTCGCCATTGTCGAGGCTGAGGAGAAGGCTCCTGCCGGCGGCATGGGTGGCATGCCCGGTGGCATGCCCGGCATGGGCGGAATGGGTGGTTTCTAAGAAAATCGCTGATGGCTGTGGCCGTTCGATTCTTTATACCCCATTTCACTCTACCCTGTTTTAGTACTCGAGCGCTTCCCGGCGATGTACAACGGTATTGGGATGGAACTCCGCTCCTGCTCCCCCTGTCTCCATACTTGCTTCCAAAAAGCGCAGCATTGTTTTTCCTCTACGAGTTATTGTACAATATTATGTGTATCTAGAGAAACGCCCACCGAGGACGAGATGTAACATTTGAATACGACTAGGAAATGTAAACAAGTTCAGAGCAAACATGCCGTGTGGCGTGCCAATCCCCATGTGGGCCGTACTCGAGAGGTTGTGGGAGGGCTTCATTACTGTCGCAGGGCGGTGCGGAAGCTACTGCGGAAGCTACTGCAGAATCACGCATGTGCGGACACAAGAATGAGGTTTGCAGGCTGCCTAGATGTAGACGGCGTTGGATGCACCGGATATCATGGTATCCCGGCAGTATGATGGGTCAGAGGGCCTTGGCCTCACCGACTGAGGACTGGTGGCGCTGGTTGCCCCGGCGCATCTGTCTACCTAAACCTGGAAGAGCAGCATAGCGGGGCATTTGAAAATACCCCCCGCCACGCCCGTCCTCACCTCCACCCTCTCAGCCCACCCTTTCCGCACACCTCATCAATTGCACGCGACCCGCAACGTCGACTTGTCAACGTAAGCAGCGCGATCGCAACGAGGCAGCGATGCACAGCTGCAGCGTTGCGCCTTGTATTTCTAGCCGATGACGACGCTTACAGGCAACAGTTTCCCTAAATACCCCACCTACAACACCCACAACACACCTGCAACAACATGGTGAGTGCCCTCTGCTCGCGACGGCGTGGCACACGATGCTAACAAACATCTGCAGGCTCAGTCCGGGTACGACGCTCCACGCTGCTCGCTCACACCGCCCCCCTTGCCTCCAACCCCCGCTAACAGCGCTGTGCCAGTGTCTCCGTCGCGCCCGAGTGTATCAGCGCCTTCAACGAGCTGAAGCTCGGCAAGGACCTCAAGTGGATCATCTACAAGATCAGCGACGACTGGAAGGAGATTGTCGTCGAGGAGACATCCAACGAGGCCAACTTCGACGTGTTCCGTGAGAAGCTGCTCAACGCCAAGAGCAAGGACCGTAAGGGCAAGGAGGGCATCGGCGGCCGCTACGCCGTCTTCGATGTCGAGTACGAGCTCGAGAACGGCGAGGGCACGCGCTCCAAGATCACCTTCATCTCCTGGACGCCTGATGATGCCCCGCAATACGTGAGTAGCCCTGGCGAGTAACGCGGGACTGGTGCTGACGAATGGTAGCCCCGCATGATGTACAGCTCGTCCAAGGAGGCCATCAAGCGCGCCCTGAACGGCCTTGCTGCCGACATCCAGGCCAACGACGCCGACGACATTGAGTTTGACAACATCAAGAGCCGTGTGTCCAAGGGCCGCTAAATGCAGCAGCCTTGTATCTGTCGATTTCGCGCACCCGAGTAGCACGCATAGAGGGTGATTTGGTTCTTGGTAACGACACGACGAAACGAGATCGCGTTCCTTGAGTTAGTTGATGGGCAGAAATGGCATAGCGAGTTCAGCAGGCGAGGATGGCCTGTATACGAGCCTGGTGACGATACCGGCCAGTCTCTGCGCACAGTCCGGCCGTTTAGTGTTTGATGAGCGATAGAACTGGTAAATTGTCAAAGTGGACAGCTTATTTGGTATAACTAAACGCTAAGCATGGTGTGATGTGTTGCGTGAACGTGTTGCATTATCCTCGCTCTACTCCGACTTATTTGTTGCTCTCCCACGCAGTCTTGAAGACGCCCACCAGCCGATCCGCCTCGCTCTCGTCCTTTGTCCGCTGCATGACAAAGTTATGCAGGTCAGTCCAGAACTCGTCGGTAGCAACAACCTCCTTGCCGCTCGGCCCAGCCGCAACGGGCGCTGCGTGTGGTTCTTCGCTCGCCGTGGCAGCCAAACCCTTGTCTGCCTCGCTCGGCGCAGCAGCCGGGGGGCTAGCAACGGGAGAGTTGTCGCTCGGAGTCCCCACGGTTGCGCCGCCCATGACCATGACACCGAATTCGACCTCGCCTCCTGCATCAGCGCCAATGACCTCAGCGACCGTCTTCGAGTCCGTGACGGGCTTCTTCTTGTAAAGAATCTTGATCTTGGCAGCTGGGAGGCTCGTCGCCGTGGCGTACTGTGTCTTCAGGTCATAGACGGATGTCTTGGCGGGGTCGACGGCGGACAGCGGGACCGTGGGTGTGCTGGGCTTCATGGGCTTGAGCGAGATGTTCACAGCGGAAGAGGACGCAGCGCCGGCTGCGTCCTTGGGGTTCGGGCGCGCGGGGTGCCCTGCGGGAAGGCGGGGGAGTATGGGCTGGGGAGGGTTAGCCGGGGGGTGGGATGGCGGGAAGGACAGCGTACCACTCCGGCTGCTGGGTATGTTCGCGCATCGGAGATGTAGTCAGAGGAGAGCTTTATGGGGCGGGCGTCGATTGCACTGAGGAACGTCTTGCAGAAGGCGAGCTCGGCCATGTTGGGCTCGTGGGATGTCGAGTGACAGCGGGGTAGTGGGGGTGGAGGTCGGACAGCGGCGGTGGTGGTGATGAAAAGATTCAAGGGAAGCCGAGCACGTAAAACAGGCAGCGCTGTATCGCGCAGTCGAATAATCTGCGGCGTGTTGACAGCTCTGGCTCTTACCAAGTCCACGATGACATCGGCGGCAGCTCCAGAAGTCGGCGCTTGGAGTTCTGCCGACCACCGAAGGCGGTGAATCAAAATTTCGCGGATTTCGTCGAGCAGAGATCTAGTTCGAGGTCTGCGCGCGCAGCCAAAAACACCAATCAATTCCCTTTCGCCCTCCACGACACATATACCGCCAAAATGGGTGTCGGACGTCGCATGAAAAAGCAGGGCATGCCCGAGCCCCTCGACGAGTCGCTTGTTACCCGCAAAAGAAAGGACGCGCCGCCTGCGCCTGTGAAGGAACAGAAGAAGAGGCGGACCGACTCCAAGGCGGCAAAGGCAAAGGCAAAGGCAAAGGCTCCCGCCAAAAAGGGTGCTACTGCTGCTGTCAATGGCGCCGTCAAGGCCGGCCGGGCCAAGCCCAAGAAGACGGCGCCGCAGTCTGACGACGACATGTCCGACATGGACGACTCTGATGTCGACGCGGCCGTCAAGGTCACTGGGCTCGATGCTCTCGGCAGCGCTTCGGAGGACGAGATCGACGACGACGGCTTCGACTCGGACGATGTCATGGAGTCGGACACAGAGGTCAAGAAGATGGGCATGTGGTCGGACGATGAGGACGAGGACGAGGCCGCCGAGAAGCTCACTGCAGCCAACATTGAGGGTCTGTCGCGGAAGCTCGACATGCAGCGCGCGATCGAAGAGGCCGAGGCGCAGGCCGAACTCGAGGAGGGAAACATGCAGACCAACATCGCCGGCGACAGGCCCAAGGTGCTCGAGGACGAGGAGGATGAGGAGGGCCGCCCCGTCTCCAACCTCGTCACCCAAGACATTCAGCTCCTGCGCACTCGGTTGAACGACACGATCCGCGTTCTCGACGACTTCAAGAACCTGGCCGAGGAAGGTCGCTCAAGAGCAGAGTACAGGGCACAGCTGCTCAAGGACATCTGCTCGTACTACGGATACTCCGAGTTCCTTGCCGACAAGCTCCTCGGTCTCTTCCCTGCCCGCGAGGCCTTTGCCTTCTTCGAGGCCAACGAGACGCCTCGTCCCATTGTCATCCGTACCAACACGCTCCGCACACATCGTCGCGAACTGGCTCAGTCGCTCATCAACCGTGGCGTGCAGCTGGAGCCTGTGGGCAAGTGGTCCAAGGTCGGTCTCCAGATTTTCGACGCGCAGGTGCCGCTGGGTGCTACTCCCGAGTACCTCGCTGGTCACTACATTCTCCAGGCCGCGTCCTCGTTCCTCCCCGTCATGGCGCTCGCGCCACAGGAGCACGAGCGCGTGCTGGATATGGCTGCTGCGCCCGGTGGTAAAACGACACATATTGCTGCGCTTATGAAGAACACGGGATGCATCTTCGCCAACGATGCCAGCAAGGACCGTGCCAAGGGTCTGATTGGTAACATTCACCGTCTTGGTGTGAAGAACAGCATCGTGTGCAACTACTCTGCGCTCGAGTTCCCTAAGGTCATGGGCGGGTTCGACCGTGTGTTGCTCGACGCGCCGTGTTCTGGTACTGGTGTCATTGCAAAGGATGCTAGCGTCAAGACGGTATGTAGTAGCATGTTGCTTGTCACGACATTACTAACATGGCACGCAGAACAAAACCGAAGCCGATTTCATGAAGCTCCCCCATCTGCAGAAGCAGCTGCTTCTTGCGGCGATCGACTCGGTCGACCACCACAGCAAGACTGGTGGCTACATTGTCTACTCGACGTGTTCCGTCACAGTGGAGGAGAACGAGCAGGTTGTGCAGTACGCGCTGAACAAGCGACCGAACGTCAAGCTCGTCGAGACAGGTCTTACGTTTGGTAAGGAGGGTTTCACGAAGATTGGAGGCAAGGTCTTTCACCCTTCGATGAAGGTATGTAATGCACTAATAATTGACCCCGGTCCATGGCTAATCCTGGGCAGATGACAAGGAGGTACTACCCACACACTTACAACGTCGACGGCTTCTTCGTTTCGAAGTTCAAGAAGATTGGCCCGACGCCGGCCAACGCCGTGGGCGCCAACGGAGCGAACGCCAAGTCTGGCAATGCGGCCGCGCAGGACGAGTACGTTGACAAGACACCGATCCGCGAGGAGGGGTCGGACGAGGAATCCGACTTTGGCGGCTTCGACGAGGAGGAGGACGCAAAGTACCTTGAGCGGGCACAGGCCAAGCAGCTGCGCCGCAAGGGCAAGAACCCCAAGGCCGTGCCGCCGCCCAAGAGTGCCAATGGCGCTGCGACGGAGAAGAAGGCGCCTGTAGAAGAGGCTGCGGCTTCTCCGGCCAAGTCGCCCAAGGGCAAGAAGGAGCAGAAGGCTGTCGAGGTTGTAGAGGCGGTTGCGGCCGAAGCTGCTGCGGCGCCTGTCAAGGCGGCGAAGGAGAAGAAGGAGAAGAAGGTGGCGGCAGTAGTGGAGAAGGCTGCTCCCGCGACATCAGCGGCAAAGGAGGTGAAGGGCAGGAGAAAGAGCGGTGATAAGAAGGGCAAGGCGTAGAGCAGGGCAGGGTAGTGTTAGTGGTGTGTAGGCACCTAGGCAGTGATTTTAAGTTTTGGTAGAGCAGCATGATACAGGAGGTGGGGAGTGTATGATGGGGGGATTGAGATATCCACAATTACTAGATTTTTTGCACTTTCTAGAACGCGGCTGTGGGGAATGAGGGTGGTCGAGGTCGGAGCTTGAAATAGCTTACACGTTAGTCATATGACAAGAGGTTCCGGCACCAGCAGGCGGTGCACGGTTGCCGCTCGGAGGCGCCAGCGCGTTTCTCGTCGGACGACAGCATGTGGCAATTTTCAGGGCATAAAACAAACCGAGCACGAGACCGAAGGACATGCCCGGGGGCCCCGCACGAGTGGGTGGGTGGTGAGAGGATGCCCATGGCATGATGTGATGTGAAATGGCACGAGACGAGGCGGCGGGCTGGGGTAGGGTGAGGACCCCGCAGCAGTGCTTACTTACTGAACGGATGCAGCACGCACCCCGCCTTGTGGACGTCGGACAAGAGCTGCAGCATCAAGCAGATGGATGCTGAGCGCGGGGCAGGCGGCTGACGAGATGCGGCTCAACAAGGTGGATGCGTTGCGTAGGCGGCTCAAGCGCGGAGGGGAGCGCGTTTTGGGGGGCGTCTAGGCCGCGCTTGGGCCCGGGCGGGCATGGCGGGCATTGGCCCATGGGGGACTGGCTGCATCCAGGCTGGCAGGCGACCAAGGGGGGGCTCCACTGGGGAAAATTTGCAGAGGCGGTGCGGAGGGCGAATGTGCGGAGGGCGACGACGGGGGTTAGGCGGGTGTGTGAGTGTGGGAAGACGGTCACGACAGCAGGTCGACGTTGAGATAGACGTGCCCAGCGCCAGACAAGAAGACGGCAAAACGGGCTGGTGGGTGCTTGAGGTGCTTGAGTGCCGATCTGCTGGGTGTGCACGCCCGCGGCACCCTTGGCCACGAGGACGCTGCACACTGCCCATGGGGAGAAAACTGGACTCGATGGAGCGACGTGGAGGCGACGCGGAGGGGAAACCCCCTGGTGAGCGTGTGCGCGCCCGTGCGGCGGATTGCAGCGCAGTTTCAGCCGCACGCCTCTCCCACACGCCGCCGACGCCGCTGCCTGCTTGCCGGCCATCGTCGACACGTCTCCCGCTGAGCCGCCTTGAGCCTCATGCCTTGGCTGACGTCGACTGCCAGAGGCTTCGCCAGGCTTCGCACCGCCCAGCCCCGCCCCTCATTTGCTTGTTCTTGTTGTTGCTCTGTTCTTGGTCCTGTTCTTGCTCACATGCCCGCGCCCTCCCTGCCGCCTGCAACCCATAGGCCCGACTCGCCCATCCTCGCCAGCCGAGGCCGACGCAGGTGCCGAACGTTGGGCGGCCTGTCCGGGTGCCGCCCTAGGTCCTAGTCGTGTGTGTGTGTATTGACTAAACATGGACTAACCCCGTCGGTGCAAGCCGGTGGGCTCACAACACGGGGACTGGGGTCTGGCCTTGGTTGGGCTCGCCTCCCCGACAGACGGGGGTGAAGGCTGCAGGCGTCGCTGTGGGGACTGGAGAAAGCAGACGTGATTTCGCTGGGGATAAAGAGCGGGTGCTGCGCTCTCCATGGGGAACTCGCATCCACCATCACCTCCTCTTCTCCAGACTTTCCTCGACTGCCTCTGAACTCTACACATCATGGGCAAGTTCATCATGAAGCAGCCTGAGGGCACCGCTGGTGCCGCATGGCCTGCCATCGTCATCGGTCTCTTCGTCGCCTTTGGTGGTGTCCTCTACGGATACGACACGGGCACAATCTCTGGTATCCTCGCCATGGACTACTGGAAGGGCTCCTTCTCCACTGCCGCCAACGGCGAGATCACCGCCGCCCAGGACTCCCTCATCGTCTCCATCCTCTCGGCTGGTACCTTCTTCGGTGCCCTCACTGCCTCCCCCGTCGGTGACTTCCTCGGTCGCCGCATTGGTCTCATGCTCTCGGCTGGTCTGGTCTTCAACTTCGGTGTCATCCTCCAGACAGCCTCGACAACACAGCCCCTGTTCATTGCTGGTCGTTTCTTCGCCGGATACGGAGTCGGTCTGATTTCTGCCCTCATCCCCATGTACCAGTCCGAGACTGCCCCCAAGTGGATCCGTGGAACCATTGTCGGAGCCTACCAGCTCGCCATCACCATCGGTCTGCTGCTCGCTGCCATTGTCAACAACTCCACAAAGGACCGCAACGACTCTGGATCGTACCGCATTCCCATCGCCGTGCAGTTCGCATGGTCCCTCATCCTCATCGTTGGGTAAGTCATCTACGCCCATCCACTCCAAGACACTCACTAACAATAATCTCTAGTCTCTTCTTCCTTCCCGAGACCCCCCGTTACCTCATCAAGATGGACAAGTACGAGGATGCCGCAAAGAGTCTGGCTAAGCTCCGCCGCCTGCCTGTCGACCACCCCGCCATCATCGAGGAGCTCAACGAGGTCCAGTCCAACCACCTCTACGAGATGGTAAGTTTGTCCACGCTCAACCTCAAATACGACAGCGCTAACCCTTCTCCAGAGCCTTGGAGCTTCATCCTACGTCGAGTGCTTCCGCGGCACCCTGGGCAAGCGTCTCTTAACTGGTTGTGCCCTTCAGGCTCTCCAGCAGCTGACTGGTGTCAACTTCATCTGTACGCTCTCACTTCCCTTTCCCATCACCGCATTCATCATCTAACATGCTGCAGTCTACTACGGAACACAGTACTTCATGAACGCTGGCTTCAAGAACGCCTTCATCATCCAGATCATCACCAACGCCGTCAACATTGTCTCCACCTTCCCTGGTCTCTACATGGTTGAGCGCCTCGGACGCCGCAACCTGCTCCTCCTCGGTGCCGTTGGCATGTGTGTCTGCCAGTTCATTGTCGCCATCACCGGCACAGTCGCCGGTACCACGGACGTCGCTGCCCAGCGCGCCGCCATCGCCTTTGTGTGCATCTACATCTTCTTCTTCGCCTCGTCGTGGGGTCCCGTCGCCTGGGTCGTCACGGGCGAGCTGTTCCCGCTCAAGGCGCGCGCCAAGTGTCTCTCGATGACGACGGCCAGCAACTGGCTCCTCAACTGGGCCATTGCCTTTGCCACGCCCTACATGGTCGACAAGGAGCACGCCAACCTGCAGAGCAAGGTCTTCTTCGTGTGGGGCAGCTTCTGCTTCGTGTGCATTGCCTTTGTCTACTTTATGATCTACGAGACAAAGGGCCTGTCGCTCGAGCAGGTTGACGAGCTGTACGGCGTCGTCAACCAGGCCTGGAAGAGCAAGCAGTTTGTGCCCCAGGTCAGCTTCGCCGACGTCGACGCAAAGAACAACCACGGCATGTCGCTCGGCGAGATTGGCGCCACACAGGAGCGCAAGAGGAGCGTCCAGCACGAGGAGGTTGCGCCCAAGTCGGAGATTGCTTAGTGAGATGCTTGATTGATTGATTAATTTGACTGGTTTAGTTATGGTTACGATGCATGATACCTTTTTGTTAGTTGGATGTAATTACGAGCGATTGTTTACCTAGTAATCCCGTGTGTGCTTCATTTCCATCAACCCTGCTGTGTGCCCGTAACCAATGCCCTGACTGCTTGTGCTGCCGATCACCGTCGTCATCGCCGGGCTTGCCATGCATGATCAGCCTGGTCCCGGTGTATTGAAACGCCCGAGATTAAACAAACTGACTTGACAAGCTAGGGGAAATGAATCCGCTGTTTGTTAGATTGGGTCATGACAATTTCTTCTTTGGTGCATTGGAGTTCTGGGGACAATTTTGATCATGTTTTTCCCATGTCGACGGAAATATACCAACTCGACGAAAAAAAAAACAGATCACATTGAAGACGTCTTGAATCACGTCCAATGTGTAAAAGAAAATTCACTGTTCTGACAAGATACTGTTTTCCAAAAAGGTCACGCGTTGCATTATATATTACTCAACTCCAGCAAACCACAACAACACCTAGAGCATGCCGAGCGCAAGGCCCAGCGCACCAAGCCCAACAGCAGCAGCAGCCGTCGGCGCCGCAGCCGCGTTGGTGCTACCGCCCGCAGTGCCAGCAGCAGAGGACGTCGGGACCGAAGTCGTCACGACGACGGTGCCAGACGTGACGGTGGTGAGAGCGCTGGACTGCGCTGCCGCCACCGACGACGCGGCTGACGAGGCGACGGCGCTCGCCGAGGCCGAGTTGTACGTCGTGGTCGAGAAGTTGCAGCGTCTCAGGATATCACGGACGTCTGGAGACGAATTAGTTGGTGAGACGAATGGATGTATGCAGGGGTGGGCTTGCCGTTGTCGTTGTTGTCGTCGTTGTTGTCGTCGTCGTTGTCATCATCGTCGTTGTCGTTGTCGAATTGAGCTACGCAGGCTTCGCAAGTCGGGAAGAGCGTGTTGGCGTTTTGAGCTTGGCAGATGCAGTTGAGCTCGGCCGTGTCGTTGTTGTCTTGGAAAGCCGGGGTTAGTGTGCTGGTGGGTAACACGAGTGGGGCGGCGGCTTACCGTTCTGTCGGTCGCAGTCGCGTGCAATGGTGACGACTTGGGCGCAGATGCTGGTGCATTGCTGGGGGATGTCGTTCTGGTCGATTTCCTGGGCAGCGACGACAGCAGCGAGGGCAGCGATGAGGGAGATGTTGTTGAAGAGCATTGTGGCGGATTGAATGTAGTTGGTGTTGGTTTGGGTGTTGGTTTGAGTGTCGGTGTTTGGTGATCTGGATAGTTCTTTGGTCTGTGAATGTGGTCGTTGGAAGTGGATGAGGCCTGTTATTTAAGCAGTAGCGCCAAGGTGGGAATAAATATAGATAGACACCAAGCCATGGTGCCGCCGCGCTCGAGCATCATAATACGTGGTGTAGTGCGCTTGGGAATTGATGCTGCCAAGTGACTGAGCCACCATTGGTCTTGTCGGTATCGGGCCTACCCTAGCCTCTTGGTCGATCGTGAGACCAGCAAACCAGACAAGACCCTGGCAATGGCTGTAGAATCCGGGGATTGATAGGCGTCGTGTATCGCATGGAGACAACGATTCAGTGCCTTAGCTTGGCATTGGTGATGATGGCGTTGTACGTGTAGGCTGTGTAGGTTGTGTAGCAATTGCTGCACCCGGTAGTTTCTTAATCTGTAGATGGACCAAGAAGCACTGCAGCTGAGACAGACGAACAAGAGGCTGAGTCGAGAGGCTGTGAAGCCTTAGCCATTGTACGCTGACGCGGCGATAGGCGAGCGGCCAAGGAGCCGCTAACTACAAGGGCACGCAAATCCGGGGATCGTGTCGAGGTGTTCGAGTTGATGGAGGGGCAGAATGTAGGTGCAGGACGAGCGACGCGCAAGCCATTGCTGGGCTGTTGCTGGGCACGATAAGTTGTAGGTAGTGTTTAGTCTGCAAAGCCTCAAAGGAGACGTTTTCTTCGAACAGCCTGTCTATTAATTGCATCGTTGACTAAAACAGTAACAAGCTAGTTAGGTAGGTATACCGCCGTGAATGCCCCGTACTGGCTGACGATATCATACCTGACCTGACCTGACACGACGGATAGGTACCTAGGTACCTACTAGCAGCCGCTCGGGTCGAGTGACAGGGCGGCGGCTGCATTGGGACTAGCGCCGATCTAGACTCCCCAGCCCTATCCACACGGCGACGGGGACGTCATGTGTCGCGGTGGAGACGGCTACGTGTGCCGGCCTTGGATCACGATGCTGTCCTGCTGGTGAAGAGCGAGCGTCTGGACCGCGCCGATCCTGCCCCTCGCCCCGATGTTCGTCGACGCGACATGCAAAGCCAGAGAATCGCGAGTCGCTTGTCGCTTGCATGCACATAGGCCCCATGACGTAACGCTGCGAGGAAAGAACCCTCCTGCGCCTGCTCCTGCTTCTGCTGTCGCACGCGCCTTCCCCCCGCCAGCCACTATTCACACCCACGCACACTTGGCCTCCCCACTCCAGACGCCGCGGCGACCATGGACGCCTTCCTGCCTTTCGAGGTCAATACAGAGGCCTTGGGCGGCAAGGACTGGTAATGACGCCTCTCCCACCCTTCCCGCTCCCGCCCACGCACCGCCTTGCTGACCGCTGTCAGGTCCAAGACCGCCTTGGGACCCCGCGAATCATGGCCTTCCACCCTCAAGTGCCTCGTCAACTCATGTATCATGCCCATGCCCCATTGCGCTGCCCTCTTCTGGGGCAGTAGCCTCACCGTCATCCACAACTCGGCTTGGTCCAAGGCCCGCGGTTCTCTCGACGGCCAGGGTTCAAGCGCCGGCGATGCCTACAAGGCCGAAGCCTTGAGTGCCTTGCAGACTGTCGCGCGCGGGAGGACCGTCAAGGTGGGTAAGCATTGCGCCGCGTCTGCTCTTTCACACTCCTCGCTAATCCCACCAGATGCCAATTTCTTCCTCGCCAACCTACCCGACGATGATAGCGAGTCCCAGCTACTTCTCAGCACCCTAGTCGACGGAAGCGGCGCACGCCAGGGTGTCCTCGCCCAGCTCATCCAAAACAACACGGTAGAACGATACACAGCTCTCGATCGCCTCGATCGCCTCGCCAGTAAGAATCCAGCCAAGGACACGCAGGACTGGGAGCTCGAGAATCGCAACCCCAACGAATCCGACTCCGACTCCGACTCCGAATCCAAATCCAAATCCAAATCCAAATCCAAATCAAAGTCCAAATTCAGATCCAAGTCCAAATTCAAGTCCAAATCGAAACCCAAGCATCCAGATGCCGTGCAGACTCAGCTCTTCCAGAGATTTGCCGAGCTATTACCCAATGGTCTCGCCATCCTCGACAAGAGCCTCGAAGCCATTTTCGTCAACGACGGTTTCTTCAAACTCACGACCAACAAAAAGGCGAATGAATTCCGGGCCTGGCCAGAGAGCATACACCCCGAAGACTACGACCGCGTCATGGCCGCCTACCGCAAAGCTTTCGCAAAGCGTGAAGATCTCCGTATCGAGTTTCGGTGTGCTAGCGAAGGACAGGGCGAGGAAAGCGAATGGCGTTTGTTTCTGTTCAGGCCTCTCAATGAAGACCAAGAAACGGGCTTCATATGTGCTGTCGTCGACATTACCGAGATCAAACAGGCCGAGATATCCCAGGAAAAGGCCGCCACCGAGGCACAAGAACGCAAGGAGCAACAAGAAAGATTCATCGACATGGTGTCACACGAGATCCGCAACCCCCTCAGCGCAGTCATGCACTTGGCCGAGGAAGTCAAAGAGCTCGCTCACGAAATAGAGACCGCTCCTGAAAGCTGGAAGGAAAAGACGGCAGAAATATCAGATGCAGCCGACACGATCCTGCTCTGTGTTACCCATCAGAACACGCTTGTCGACGACATCCTATCTTTCTCCAAATTAGACTCTATGATGTTGTCTCTGGTACCACATGGTATGTCAGCCTTGCAATCAACATCTGTACCAAATACTGACTGGCAATTCAGAGGTGCGGCCCAAGTGGGAGTTCTCTCAAGCTTTGAAGGTTTTCCAGTCTGAATTCCGGGCCAAGAATATCAATTTCCGTTACGCAATGGACATCTCGTATGATGATCAATCAGTTGACTTTGTCGTTGCTGATATCAACCGCATGAAACAAGGTAACATCTCGAGCCCTTCGTTCTGACTAAAGCTGACTTGATAGTCCTGGTCAATCTCATCACAAACGCCATCAAATTTACAGCCAAGAAGAACGGCGACCGGAACATCACCGTCTCAATGGGCGCCTCGACAGAGCGACCCACGTCATATCCACCAAACGTCATCTACTTTGGTCAAGATACCGAATCTTTCCACGTAGACTCTACCATGACGACTGAGTGGGGTAGTGGGCCAACTCTTTACCTCATGGTCGCCGTCAAAGACACGGGTATTGGTATCAGCAAGGACGATCAAGCAAAACTATTTGAACGTTTCCGGTAAGTGAAGACTGCACCCTTGATGACAGCGCATTTCCCTAATGAGATTTTGCCAGACAAGCAACGCCTAAAACTCAAGAGAAGTATGGTGGGTCTGGCCTCGGACTCTTCATATCACGTAAATGTATGGACCCCCCTCTAGCTCCCAAGAACAATCTGACATGTTTGTAGTATGTCAGCTGCATGGTGGCGATATAGGAGTGAGCAGTAGAGAAGGCGATGGATCAACTTTCGGCTTCTTCTTCAGAGTACGGCAATCTGACGGAACGAGCGAAGATGGACGACCGCCGTTTTCATCTCGAAATAACTCAGAAAGCAACAAGTCCCCACAGTCTACAAAGACACCCCGACCAGGATATAGTCGTGCAAATTCCAACCTCACAAACATCAAAGAAAAATCAGAAGACAAGCCCCTTCTCAGGACGTTGAGCAGTCATTCAGGAATCGACCCCGAATTGATCCATGAGTCGTTGAAAGACCCTCCTACCGAATATTTTGCAGAGTCGCATCCAGAATCAAACGAAGACCATCGATATCGAGAGACAGAACGTGCTGTGGAGTCGACCTCTCCAAGAACAACGACAGAAAGTCGCCAGCAGCGTTTCGAATCCGGTGAATCAAAGCGCCAAGGTGTTGCAGCAGATAAAGCTCACAAGTCAAAAGGCGAAGAGCCCTCTGAAAGCAAATGTACTCTCTTGCTGGTAGAGGACAACATGATCAATCAAAAAGTTCTCCGCCGTCAACTTCAATCTCGAGGGTACGAGGTTTTTGTTGCCAACAATGGCCAGGAAGCCATCGATGCTGTCTTTGAGCGAGGACAGATTTCTAAGAAGGACCCAAACAACCGCAATTACTTTGACTGCATACTCATGGATCAAGAGATGCCGGTCAAGGACGGAAACGCCGCTACGGTAGAGATCCGCGAGCTTGAAGCAGGGGGGAAAGTGGGATACAGCAAGATCCTGGGTGTTTCTGCTAATGTCAGGGAGTCGCAGAGACAGAGCATGCGAGAAGCTGGCATGGACGATCTGATTAGCAAGCCGTTTAAGGTGGAGGACTTGATTAAGAAGATCGATACGCTCATCATAAAGGGTGAAGGCGAGCTCCAGAAGGAGGGCTAGAGTTGTTCCAGACCCTTGGAGCTGCGGCAGAGTGCATTGCATGGTGTTTCGGAATTGCAGGTGAGGTCGAGGAGACGATTGACCGAGTAAGATGCTGCTATATGAGATGTGACGAACTTGATATCCTATTTGTGGTGATGGGTCTATCCCATCGCTAATGTCGTTGAATAGAAATGAGTCCAGATTCCTGCATGAGTTTAGCAGTTGTAGATATATTGTACCACCAAGTTCGGGCTCGTCGGCATATCCAAGTCGCCGGCGCTGGATCTGGGACCCAGAGGCACCAGAGTCGATTGTGTGGCGCTTGGATATCATGGCACTTCTATCGATGCTGGGATTGTAGCAGGTGGCGAGGAGATAGAGGTGAAGGAACAGGCAAGAAAAGGGATGAATTGATACGTAACAAGTCATAACATGTCCCCTGGGTTGAATCAATTATGAGTTCATATGTTGATTCTGGGAAGTAGAAGTCGGCGACATGGCGCTATCAAAAACGGTGTATGCAACGTCACGTGTTTCCCCATGATCCACTAGGTAGTTAGCCTGACCCAAAAGTTCATGTACAACCATCGCGAACCTCCGCTGTCGAAACAACTCTCCACTCCACACACCATGGCCGAAACCCAGTCGCCTCCCGTGCAAACGGCGCCCGATGCCGCTGACACGTCGCTCGAAGTCGCGCCCTCAATGTCGACCGAGCTCGCGCCCGTGACGACGGAGCAGACCATCATCACGACCAATGCCGAGGGCAAGCGTGTCAAGAAGATCATCCGGCGCAAGCGGCGCCCCGCGCGACCCCAAGTCGACCCAGCGACGTTCAAAAAGGAAGAAGTGGCGCCGACGGGCACCATCTTCAACATCTGGTACAACAAATGGAGCGGCGGCGACCGCGAAGACAAGTACCTCAGCCAGACGGCGGCGGCGGGTCGCTGCAACGTAGCGCGCGACAGCGGCTACACCAAAGCCGACCGCACACCAGGCGCCTACTTCTGCCTGTTCTTTGCTCGCGGGATATGTCCCAAGGGTGTCGACTGCGAGTACCTGCACCGGCTGCCAGCCGTGACGGACATGTTCCCGTCCAATGTCGACTGCTTCGGGCGCGACAAGCACGCCGACTATCGCGACGACATGGGCGGGGCCGGCTCGTTCCAGCGCCAGAACCGCACTCTCTACATCGGCCGCATCCACGTCACCGACGACATTGAGGAGATTGTCGCCCGCCACTTCCAAGAATGGGGCCAGATCGAGCGCACGCGCGTCCTGACGGCCCGAGGCGTCGCCTTTGTCACGTACATGAACGAGGCAAACAGCCAGTTCGCAAAGGAGGCAATGGCGCATCAGGCCCTCGACAACAAGGAGATTCTCAACGTCCGCTGGGCCACCGTCGACCCCAACCCGGCCGCCCAGAAGCGCGAGGCTCACCGCCTCGAGGAGCAGGCCGCCGAGGCCATCCGTAAGGCCCTGCCCGCCGCCTACGTCGCCGAGATCGAGGGCCGCGACCCGGAGCAGAAGAAGCGCCGCAAGATCGAGGGCAGCTTCGGACTGCAGGGCTACGAGGCCCCCGACGACGTCTGGTACGCAAAGGAGAAGGCTGATGCCGACCAGGCGAAGCAGATTGAGGCTGGTGGCATGGATGACAGGAAGTTGCTCGGGGCCCCGGATGCAGAGGACGATGACGAGTACAGCGCTCTGGTGCCCACTTCACAACTGCAGCAGCAGAGCGCGGGTAACGGCATTCTCTCGGGCTCTACACTCGCTGCGCTCAAGGGCTACACAACCACGTCGGCCAACAAGCGGGCAACCCCAGCGATAGCAGGGCTTCTAGTTGGATACGGCAGCGATGATGACAGTGATTAGATTTGGCTTCCGTTGTACAAAAAACTCTCTTGTAGCATAGCAACGCTGGAGAGAATTGCATGGTCTGGCGTCTTCAATTGATACCCTTGTACTTTTCAAAATGTCTGGCCGTCCAACTGTGATGTTTGAGTTCCGAGCACATACTAAATCTGACAAAAAGCGAGTGTTCCTTAACTATACAGTTATCAAAACATTAGTTACACCCAGAGCAACGCTCCAAACGCGGTTGGTTCCCGTATACCAGAAAAATCAGAATTGTGCAATTCCCTCCCTTTCACGGTTCTTCAGAAACACAGCCCAGTCCATCATCACCGGGCTCTTCGCACCTCCCACACCTGCTCGGTCTTCCACAAACCCCACGCCGCCATCCGTCTCCTTCACTTCTTCGACCTCCTGGAACAGTCTCTTCGACGCTGCAACCTCTCCTTCATGCGCAAACCCACAGCCAAATGCACAAGTTTTGAGCCCACATGGGACCCAGAAGCGGTATTCTGCCACGCGAGATTCGTTGAGCGGAGGAACAGCGAGCAGTCCAGATTCAACAGTGCGGTTGGATGTATAAGATAGAATGGTGCCGGTAAGAGAGTATGGGGATTTCAGCTCTGCCACTGTACCGTTGGCGATCTGCATTGTACGGACGAGAGAGAGAGAGCGGCTTCTAGGAGATGGCACCGGTACACTCTGCTCAGGGAGGACCTGGGCATAAGTTATGGTTCCGGGCGCGTTAGCGGTACTTGGATGATACTGAAGACTTGGCGTGGGAGATCTCGCCGAAGTCGGCGACTGCTTTCTGAAACCATTGTTCAATAACGCTGAACGTGGCGACGTGGAAGTTGCGGGACTCATTGGCTTGAAAGGCGGTGTTGGTGGTGGACTGACAAAACCGTAGCTGGTAGTATTCTGTGAGATGACGCTGTCGATGAGTCCCATTTGGGAGGCATAATGCTCATAACCATGAGAATTGCAACGTCGCGAAGGTCCACACATTTCCGAGCCATCGAGGCTCATTGGACTCAGTGAGCGGAGAGCAGGACTTGTTACACGCGAAGCCACAACCCAACTTTCACTGTCCGATGTTGGCGATGGAAAAAACCCTTTTGCACTTAGAGTTGGAGAAAGTGGAGTCGGGAAGCCTGGATACCTCCGACCTACATCGGTCAAGAGGGTTAGTTGAGGTCTAGTTGCCACAGGCTGGGAGATAGCAGAGAGCGGGCTCTGGATCTCAAACGTCGTGCTGCTGCCTCCATAATGTGTGCTGCCAATAAAGCTGTTGATAGAGCTGTCCAAAGAATGCGGAGAAGAGGGATGTTGACTACGTGCAATATCTTGCATATGGCGATTCGTTCCTGGAAGCTGTTGAGACAGATCGTTCGCGAATGGGCTGACCGGACTGTCACTGTGGCTAGTCGGAGTTGACGCCCCATTTCCAGTGATGCTGCATAGTGCCCGAGCAGTTGATGTTTTTAATGACCCTGCCCGGGCGAAACGAGCTTCATCGACAATCCAGAGTCCACCATACTGTTGCCAGGGGAAGGTGCGCAAAAAGTGATCTTCAGGATAGATATCGTAGCCGAGTGTTCGGGAACGGAATAGGACATAGACGAATCGACAGTCGGGAAACTGGCGTAGAACCTGATGGATGTATTTAGCAAACATATTCAATCGCAGGGCTCGGAATACGATGTAGAGGGGACCGTATTGTTAAATATATGGTTCGTGGATCGAGGGTATATATGTAGATGCAGGAGGGGCTGGTATGGGTCTGAGAGTGTTCATACATCCCAGGCGGGAAACAAAGGTGGAGTTGCTGAAAGTCTTTGGTCGGTCAGTAAATGCCACCGTGTGCAGTGCTCTCGAACTTACATTAGAATCTCAAATGCAGCGAAATTCCGCAAATGGGAAGATCCCCTCCGATATGCGTGCACAACTTCTGGCCGTGGTGACTTGATGTTCTTTCGGCCAATCAATCGATGCATAGCCGGACTGGTAGAGTACATAGGGTCGAGAACCACCAGGTTGCTAGAACCGTCCCGGCGGCGCTCAAATCCAACGATCGTTAGAGAATGGCCCGGGCGTTGGAGGTATATAGGTGGCAAGTGTGTTTTGTGGACGTTGGAGTTATCACTAACACCCACCTGAGCGAAGTATCGTTCTACGGCGGAGAGAAGCTGGTTGTGGGCCTGTACCTTGCCTTTCGAGGTATCACGATCGCTATAAACCTCAACGGCACAGTTGATCTCAGAGCTGAGAAATAGTGCGTGTACCTGGTTCATTGTTAGTGGAACGGCAGTCGCTCAATAGCTTGTTCGCGTACCTCTGGAGTGCCAATATACTTTCTCGTATCCTGAATACCGCCGGTCTGCACCCTACCCATGTGATTGATGCCTTTATCCCAAGCACTTTCAATGAGCTCCTGTAGTTTCAGGATACCGGGCAACCTTCCAGGGAAGTCTTCTTGTCCCTGGGCTTTGGCACCTTGGATGTAAGACAAAAGCATCTGGATATTCCTGTAGCCGCAGAAGCTACCTTCTTTGGGTGTTTTGCCAACATGTACGACAGACGGGTGGCAATAATAGGCCTCTTTGACATTGCGGTCCAAGGCTGACAGCTGCGCAAGGATGGGAACGATGCCTGGCGTTTCATTCTGTACTTGTTCTTGTTTGATGAGGCGACCATCGCGACCAGTCCGGTTGACAAAAGTTATTTTGGGGCCGGCATCGAGCTGATTATGCAGCCACTGGGGCATACGGTCTTCCCATGCGTAGGGCCCGAGTTCGGATTTCTGTAGGCTTGTCAGCTATCGTAGCGTAAGCTAGGTAGGGCATACATACCCCAAGGCGAGCATCCTTGCTTGGTGGCTTGGTTGACTCCCCTGACTTTGCGAACGGATTGAAGCTGGCGATGCTTCTGGACAGCGTACTCTTCTCGCTGCTACCTGTATCGCTCCTGTCACGATGCGTCCTTCTCTTGGCCTTTTGTGCAAAGGCATCTTTACTGCTCGCGGTATGTGACGAAACGGCTCCGGAGTCTAATTGCACATATGACGCAGTTGATGCGCTTCTTGGAGATGTGTGTGCAGAAGACGGATACTGCATATTGCTGGATGAATGATGGGAATGATACTGCCCGGTGGTCTCGTCGAATGATAATGATTCGGCGATGTGGTAATCGAGATGGTCGTTCAGGTCAATAAGCAAGACCACCTCCCCGCAGTCGCCCTCTGGACAGATGACGGTATCATCTTCCTCGTCGGAGGAAGTCGTGTCCAGCACGTGCTTGCGACTCGAGGAAGGATCCGGCAAGAACGAAGACGGCAGTGGCTCTGGGTCGTCGTGAATTACGAAGGGGCTGTCGGTGGTGTGCACCTGCTCAAAGTGTAGTTGGAGAATGTAGTCATCAGTAGGCAAGACGGTGAAGTCGCACATGGGGCACTCTAGAAGGGCCATGTCTGCGGAAGTAGCAGCCGGGAAATTATCGTTTTTCAAATAGTCCTTGGTTCAAGACGGTGATGTTGGAAGTGTATGGTCATTCGGTGAGCTTCACAGGCGCTGTCACCTCGTAAGACCTGTGCTGTTGTGACTTCGCATAACCCAAGCTTCGGGCGCACCTGGAAGTCTGGGGCGACGCACTGCTTCCGAAATGGCTAGATGTGCTTCAAAGAGCACTGGTAATTTGTAAGTTGTTGACAGATGGATGGTATTGTGACGAGAGGCTGGAGGCGGAGGTGAAGAACGCTTCTCAATGCAATAGGTAGGTGTTCACGAGTCAAACGCCAAGACGTCAAGTATCTCACCGCCACATGGAGACGCTGAGCTGGCCGACATTCAGCGAAAGTGATTATTACATCGATTCCATCTGATGAAGGTCGTATTTTTAGATAGTTAGTCACAGTTGAGTCGCGTTGACGACCGGTGCGATCTAGCGAATGACGTGGGGCTGATCCGCCAGATTACCGACCACGCTCGGGCATCATCTCTTCAATACCACACTTGCTGTCTGCGACGGGTATCTTACTCTATTTGTCTTTTAAAAAAAAATGAGGAGGGCGAGGGAATAGAGACTTGATATCGAAAAGTAGACGAGACTACTGTCTGGCGCAAATCAACCGTGCGTACCTAAACGTTCTTCTTCCCGTTCCTCTGCGTTGGTGTTATTGAAGAAATGCACCTTGTAAACTCATGTCAATTCTGATATAAACTATTCAGTTCCAATTTTTTCTCAATCGGCATAAAAATCAGCGACGAACAGACCTACCACCAGACGTAAAATCGAAAAGTTTCTCTCCATCCTGCTCAATTTCCCGGTATCTCAACCTCGTCTACCCTCGATGGCACCACCCATACGCATTATGCAGCGCCTCACCAGACGCCCGATCCAGCTCTTTCCAGCCCGCACTTACACAACCAGCACAACTACCAGCACCCCATCATGGTTCCCCGCGATGCGAGCAGCTCTGCTCTCGCGGCCAGGCACCCTCCAACACGAGCGCATTTCCGCGCCCCCATCTGAAAAGCTCACGACAGCCCTATCTAGCTTCCTCCCAGCAGCCTGGAACCCCCCTGCAACACCCAGACACCCATTCCTCCCCGCCGGCCACCACCTGATCTGGTTCAACGCCAACCTCGCCACGCATGAACTCCTCCCGGACGGCACCGACGCGCTGCACAGCCCGCCTGCGCCGTTTGTGCGCCGCATGTGGGCAGGCGGAGAGGTGCGTGTTGCGCCTGTGTACTTCTCTCGGCAAAAGGGGTTCACGATGGGCGCGGTGGTGTCGTGCGTGGAGCGGATCAAGGACGTGCGGATGAGCGGGCAGGGGGCGGGGAGTAAGGTGTTTGTGACGATTGAGCGGCGGTTTGCACGGGCGGACGTTGAGGAGGATGAGGTTATGAGCCAGAGCACGGCGTTTCGCTCGCAGGCAGAGTTGCAGGAGGAGATGCAGAAGGGCGAGACGCTTATGACGGAGGAGCGGAACTTGGTCTTCTTCATTGAGCGCACCGACGAGGAATTGAAAGATATCCAGGCTGGCAAGATGGCGCAGGTCAGGTACCTGGATTGTATGTACCTCCCTTCTCGTCGTTTCCTGCGCTCGAATCTAAATGCTGACCGTTCAAAGCACCTGGCAATCCCGACTTCACGCACGCATTCACGCCCACACGCGCCCTGCTGTTCCGCTACTCGGCGCTGACATACAACGCGCACCTCATCCATCTTGATCCTAGCTATGCGCGCAATGTTGAAGGCCATCGCAATCTGCTTGTGCACGGCCCACTATCCCTCACGCTGATGCTGCAGGCCATCTCTGGACACGTCGCTGAGTCTACTGCGCAGAAGACGGTTGTCGAGTCGATTCAATACCGGAATCTCGCGCCGCTGTATTGTGATGAGGAGATGCGAATCTGTGGGAAAGAGAAGAAGAGGACAAACCAAGGGATCGTGTATGATATTTGGGTTGAGGGCCCGACAGGGGGTGTGGCAGTCAAGGGTACGGTGCGCACGATGGAGGTGAATCAATAGAGAGCACTGTTCAAGAAGTGAATAATGTAGAAAAGGATCTGAGCACAGCGAGGTGCCACAGTCGTGATCAGCAGGTCTAACTACTCTACAAGAGCAACGCCCAGCTCACCATCTGCAATCGCGCTCATGAACTCACATACCCCTTCACCTCGCTCGTCAAGCACTCGTTCTAACGTGGGCGCCCACGTTTCGCCGTTATTCTCGAACCAGTCGCCCAAACTTCGGACGTAACCTTCGACCATGCCCTTGAGTGGAGCGTTCTCTTTCAGCCACAAAATCTGCTCTGGATCTAGTTTGAGCATATCTTCGATGACATAATAGTGTGGGATATCGTCACCCCAGCCCTCGGCGCCCACCTCGTGATTCGGGCGGAGACTGTATTTGGTAGAAGCGTAACGAGAGGTGTACGTCGGTGTGCTATAGAAGTGTGACGCAAGTGTACTCGTGGTTGCATGGTAGTGTACTGCGAATGGATTGTGGTCAGGCGGCGTGGAGACAGGCGGAGGATAGTTCAGATGGATGTTGAAGAGGAGAGGTTGGTCATGCTCAGGATGGCGCTTCTTGAACTTCTTCGCAATGGTGCCATTGGACGGACAAACATTGTTCTGCACAACTTCGCGTATCACATTGTTGATGTCAGCAATTTCCGCCAGCTCAACGGTATTCCAGTTGTGTAGAAGAGCAGCGCGTTTCAACAGGACAGGCCTCGTGGCCCTGAGCTCGCGTGGGTGCTCTCGGTTATGGAAGGCGCGCGCATAGAGCCAGCTACGGTATACAGCCCTCCTGATACGAAATCGCTCTTCACTCGTCAGAAGACGGCGACTCTCGTAGTTGTGCTTCCACTTCTTGAATGGGTATATGTCGCACCATTTCTCAGCAACCCGGCCAGAGCGCACAATTTGCTTGAGAAGGGCGACTGAGAAGGGGACATAACGAATGATGTGTGCGGGCTGGCTGTCGTTGTGCGTGAGGAGCTGAGTGAGGTCTTCAAGAGGACCAAACTGCTGGCTCGCAGCGCTTTCAAGGATGGCGAGCTTCTGGGAGGAGAGATAGATTCTGCGGATACGGCGACATGTGGTGGCAAGAGCGAGGACGTCGGTTACGGCGCTGCAGGAGAAGAAGATCTGCGTCACCAACTCGGTAGCTAGGTCTTCGAACAGCATGGTGGCAGTAATCGATAACGTATTCGTGTGTCTCGACCGCTGCCTCTGCTTAGTCGAACTGTCTCCGGTTGTTTCTGTAGATGTGTATCGAAGGATGTCGTGTAGCGGTGCGATCGGTGCGAAGCTTGCTGGCTATTGTGCTTCGACACTGCGGGTACTCTGTGGGCTTAGATGGATCGGACCCCTCCGTTGGGGCTATAGGCAGGAAACGTGGCATTGTTGTAGAACCCGTTCAAGGGCGATGCAAGCCTCTGCGGGCTGCTGGCTGCGATGAGCGTCATGGTGGATGGTTGAAGGGGAAAGGGAGTCATCGTCACTCACGGTTGAGGACGTAAATAACGCTAGACCCCAGACTATGTAGTTAGGCTACCAATCGGCGACCCCAGCTTCCTCCGCATCCAGCACAACCACCCCGACTTCGGCAGTGCCCCACGAGTATCGCAGAGTTGACTGCATTTTATATAATATGGAGTTGCTGCATTCGGAATTCACTGCGGATCCGCCGTTCCTACGCCTTCCCGTCGAGCTGCGCAGGCTGATCTACCGCCTCGTTCTGCCCCGCACGACCACCTTCGCCGTGCGATATCAACAGCCGTCCGCCCCGCCCGCGAAAGCACAACACCACTTGACCTTCATACGGCAGCCCACTGGCGCCGGTATCTGGAAGATGCAAACAACGGCGCCAAAGAGCGACCGCGAAACGGGCAACGACGTAGTCTGGCGGCGTGGGTGCACGCAGCTGCTTGCTGTGAACCGCCAAGTACATGAGGAAGCCGCAGACATGCTGTATGGCGACAACACATTTGTGATTGATGTTGCTTTTGATAAGGTTGCGTTCAGATATAGGTGGCGCACTGAGAACGGCTTGACGCCTAGTCGCGAGTACCTGTTCTTAGACCACTTCTCCCAGCGCAACTTGTTACGCGTCAAGAACTACGTAGTGAATGTCGAGTTTGTCGACGATTATACAGGGATGATCAAATACAACTGTGGGGGTAGAGGGCTGCCCGCTGGTATTCGGGCGAGGGTGAGGGAGCTTGTTGATCTGCTGGCTGCCGTACCACAGCTGCACCACTTGCAGGTACATCTGATTGACGGGGCTGTTAGCAGAGTGAGATTCCCGAGCGGGCGAGTGCATCGTGTTCAGGACGAGAGTATCTACGCACAGACGCAGACCGTGTTGGACCCTTTTAGGGCGTTGTGTGGGGTAAGACAAGTACAGATCACTGGTGTGAGCGAAGAATATGGCCAAGCGTTGAGTATAGACATGACAGCTCAACGAGGAGCGTTGCATGCCTGAATAGCTTTTATAGGTATATCATCTACAACCCACTTAAATACCTATACCAAACCAACCTGCGCCGAAGTATGAGATGATACAGCCGTAGAACGCCATGCTTTTGCCAGATCCCACTCGAAACACTACGCAAAGAGCACCTGGTCGCTCAATGGGTCCTTCTCCTTCCTGAGGCCACCGTGCGAAGTAAGACCCAGGTCGGCGCGCTTGTTCCTGGTGTCCCTGGCGGCTTCTGTGCGGCTGTTGAATCTGCCGGCCTTTGCCTTCCTCAGGTCTGATCGGATCTGGTTGGGCGATACGAACTCCTTGTTCTCGTAGATGATGGGTCCTCCGAAGCTGGATTCCTGGATAACGATTGGGGTGAGGACGAAACGAGGGCCGATTTCCACCAGGTTGACGTCGAACTCGGGCTTTCCTCCCTTTTTCTTGGGCGCGGGGTCAACGTCCATCTCCTCTCCGTCGACGGGCTTCTTCTTGCCCGTTTCCGACTCATTGATTTGGTAGACACGGATCCAGATCTTGCCGTCTGCGACTGTGAATCCCATGACGTGGTCGACGAACGGCTTGGTCTTTCGTGAGCCCTTGGGGACACCGAAGATCTGGGTAAAGAGCTCCTTAATGACACGGAGATGGGCCTGCTTGTCGAAGGCTGCGTCAAAAGAGAGAACGGGCCGCGATCCCTTGAGGCAGTTGCCAATGAAGTTGAGCTCCTCCATGGTGTGCAAGTTCTGGAGGTGCATCTTGACTGTAGGGCCGTTGGGTGGCTTGCTCATCCAGCAGTAAAGATCCTTGCCCTTACGGGCCTCGAAGAAGAGGACATTGTTGCAGTTGTACAGCTCTGGGGAGTGTTAGTCGTGTCATGTGACCAGAGAAGAAATCCCCAGTAGCACAGGGTCTGGCGCCTAGTTCAGACGCTGGATCCCGTGGCACGGCTAGGAGAGGTCAATTCGTACCTGCCAGTTCGTTGAGCTGGTACAGCTTGGTCTTGGTGTCGAGTTTGGCCTCTTTCCGGCTGTGGGGCCTGTACAGTGTGAGTAGGAAAAATGGAAAAATGAGCTCTGGAAAAGCTCTAGGTGTCGACATACATGAGCGAGTACAGATCCTGCAGCAGATGGCGGTGGCGGAAGGTGACACCTCTGGAACTCTGGGGGCTGTTAGTATGGGCGTGTTCTGTCGCTGGAGGCGCAAAAGTACCAGAATCAAGACACGCTGCTTGTTCTTCTTCTCGACCACGTCCCTCTCGTGGGCTTCGGCGCCGGAAACGGTCTTGTAAACGGAGGCCATTGCGATATCAGGGTGTTGCTGCTGTGCTGCCGGTCGAGAGCGCAACTTTTGCGACATCGAGAACTTTTGAGCCAAGCACTGCCTGCATGGCGCTAAAGCGTCTGTGCGTCGGCGTGTGGGTCGAGCTTTCCATGACGGGCGCGGGCCAATGGGAGCGCGCGCAGGAAAGCTCCACTGCTTCTCGAGCACTCAGGCCCATGGTCGCGTTGCGGCGCAGCGGGAGAGGCAGCAGACGGGGGCGTGCTGGGCGGCGGGTGCTGGAGGGTGCTGGAGGGTGAGGAGCGCTGCGGAGCGGCAACGGCGCGTGTGTTTGGACGGTGGTGTAATTGGCAGCCCGAGCTTTGGTGGAAGCGACGCGGCGACGAGCAGGCAGAGAGCAGACGGGCAGGGCGTGGGCAGGGCGAGGCCAAAGGCGCACAACACCCAGAAGACAGGACGGGCGAGCAGCTGACGCACAGAGGGCCGCCGTACAGCGCAATGGATGCAGCAGAGTGCATGGCTCTGGGGATTGTGCAGGCCGGTTATTGGCCCACCAGGGCTGGCGCGTCTGTCTTCAACGAGGATGCATCGGGTTCAGTTCAGGGCTTTGTCAAGCAGGAGGCGGCACTAAGCAGCAGCAGCAGTGCCAGATGTTCCGTGTGCCTCTCCGCAACCTCAGCCCGTGATAGCCCCATCTCGTCTCGCCCGTGCCCGTCGCGTCCACCAGGCCGAGTCGTCGTCGCCGTCCGTTGTGTGGCCGCCTGCCATCTGCTCTCCGCCCTCCGCCATAGATCGCATCCGCCACCTGCCACCCGCCCTCCGCACCCGCGCACCCGCCCATCGCCGACCGTCAGCCTGCCCTCACCGTCGCTTGGCTGCTCGCCCCTCTGCTGCCTCGACGCCCATGGATTGAGCCGGCCCGTCGACGCTGACGGCCACACGCTCCCTCATGGACTACTCGCGCGACAGAAACATGGCTGGCGCCCAGGGCGACGCTTACCACCCACCCCAATCGCCGGGGCAAACACCATCTAGCACAGGCCGACTCCCACGCCAATCCCCCGACACGTCTGCGCCCTTGCCGCCGCAGCTCGCCAACCCCAACGCCAACCCCCATCCCACCGCCCATCAACACCATCATCAACACTCGACTCCCGCCCACCACGCCCACCATCAACACGCCCTGCCCCATCATCGCTCCCCCGTCACCCCCGCCGCCCCCGAGCTGCCCTCCATCGGCGCCGCCCTCTACTCGCGCGACCGCAACGCCTACTACGACCCGACCCAGGACCACGGGCATGCTGCGCGCGACGCCGCGCCAACACCCACACACTATCCTCCCCAGGTGCGTCCCCTCGCCGCCGCCGCTGCTGCTGCTATGGCCGTCTCAGACTAACTCTCTCACCACCAGGCTCGCGACCATCGCCCGGCCCACAGCCCCTACGACCGCCCGCACCATTCGCCGCTGCAGCGCCCTCCCTCGCAGGGCCCCCACACCGCCGCCATGGATGCCGCCTCTCACTCGCCCGTCTCGCCTTCGGTCTACTCGTCGATGAACCGGGGTGCTGTGCAGCCACCGCCGCAGTCCTACGCGCGACCCCCATCTGCCAAAGATGACGTGAGTGACCATTGCTCTGTCGTCGCCCTGTCCTCGATGCTTACCACAACGCAGGCTCCACCGCCTACACGCGCCGACCCCATGTCTCTCTCCAGCATCATGTCGTCGGGTGCCGACAACGAACCCCCAGCCAAGACCCAGCAGCCGTCGTCCTTTGGCTCCGACCATCCTCGAGTCACCAAGCCCATGCAGAACCCGCTTTTCGTCAAGCAAGAGCAGGTGCCTTCTCCCGCACCCGCTGACCTGCTGCCGCACGAGAATGGATACTCCAAGCACGCATCCTACGAGCCATTCGCGTCTGTTCACCCCCCACAACACACCGCACCGCGAGAGCTGTCTCTTCCAGATGAGGCCGAGGTCCAAGCCGCTCTTGCGCACATTGAGACCACGCAGATGAACGACCTCGATCCTGCAGGCATTCCGCACGAGCGCGAAGCGTACGTACAACGGAGCAGGAAGCGCGCCTTGGATGTCGCAACCGCCGAAGACGGCAAGCGCAAGGTGAGATTACTCTCGATCCCAATCCACCACACATCGTCTAACACAGTACAGCGCCGACGAGATGCCCACCTGCGACGCGTTACCGATATCCTTGTCACCCACCGCGATTATGCTAAGCAGTCGTACAACTTGGAACACGAGGGTGACGCCTGGCAACAGGTTCAGAGCCAGGAGATCGCAGAAGAGAAAGAGCGCAAGAAGGACATGCAACGCAAGCGAAGACGCGAGAAGACAATCCAGAATGAGGAAGCCAAGCGGGCTGAAGCTCTTGCAAAAGCCGGGCAGGCGGAGAACGAAGAAGAGAAGGAGAGGCACCTCCTGGCCGCACAAAAGGCCGAGCGCAAGGCCAAGAACACATCCCAGCTGCTACAAGGCAACGCACCCAGCAAAGATATCCGCGAAGTCACTCCACATGGACCAAACCTTGAAGGTGGGACCATGAGTTCGTTCCAGACATCCGAAGAGGTCGTTAGCGGAAAGCGAAAGGGAGGTCGCAATACTGGACGTCTCAAGAAGAGCAAGGAGCAAAAGCAAGCAGAGAAGGACGCTGCTGCTGCTGGCCAAGCTGCTATTGATCGTGGAGATGATTTGGCTTTGATCGCGCCGCGGGACGAAGCGCTTCTCGATTCGCTCAAGAGCCGCAGCCAGACCGAAGACATAGGCCCTGTTGTCCTGACGTCCTACGACTCTCCCGCATACCGCAGCATCTACAACCAGATTGTCAAAGATATCGCGCGTAAAGATATTCCCAAGGTCGTTCGCATCAAGGAAAACTCAATCTCCACGAAGCAGTCCAACCTCCGCAAGACTGCACAATTGGCGTCCAAGGAAGCCCGCCGATGGCAGATGCGCACCAACAAGAACACCAAAGACATGCAGGCGAGGGCCAAGCGTGGCATGCGCGAGATGCTGGCATTCTGGAAGCGGAACGAGCGTGACGAGCGCGAATCCCGCAAGAACGCTGAGCGTCAAGAGCTGGAGAATGCCAAGAAGGCCGAAGCAGACCGTGAAGCCAACCGACAGAAGCGCAAACTCAACTTCCTCATCTCCCAGACCGAACTCTACTCTCATTTCATCGGCAAGAAGGCCAGAACGGCAGAAATCGAGCGGTCAACAGACGATGCTGAGACTGCTGCAAACGCGCCTGCTGAAGCAGAGAGCAGCTCGATTGATGTCTCAGCTCTTCCAACCGAGGGTGGCAAAGTCACAAACTTTGAGGATCTCGACTTTGATAACGAAGACGAGAGTGCTCTCAACGCCGCGGCCATGGCCAATGCCCAACATGCCATTAAAGAGGCGCAGGACCGAGCACGCGCCTTCAACAGCAACAACAATGCTGGTGACCAGGAGGACGACGGCGAGCTCAACTTCCAGAATCCCTCTGGTCTCCAGAACAGAGAGGACTGGATTCCTCAGCCTGCTTTGCTCTCCTGCACCCTCAAAGAGTACCAACTCAAGGGTCTCAACTGGCTTGTCAACCTGTACGAGCAGGGAATCAATGGCATTCTTGCCGACGAAATGGGTCTCGGAAAGACTGTGCAGTCCATCTCGGTCATGGCATATCTTGCCGAGCGGTACAATATTTGGGGACCATTCCTTGTTATCGCTCCAGCATCGACCCTGCACAATTGGCAACAGGAAATCACTAGGTTCGTACCGGACTTGAACGTCTTGCCATACTGGGGTACCGCAAAGGACCGAAAGATTCTGCGCAAATTCTGGGACAGGAAGCACATCACCTACGACAGAGACTCGCCCTTCCATGTTGTTGTCACCTCCTACCAACTTGTCGTCCAGGATGCCCAGTACTTCCAGAAGATGCGTTGGCAATACATGATTCTCGACGAGGCCCAGGCGATCAAATCGTCTCAGAGTTCCAGATGGAAGAGTCTGCTTGGCTTCCACTCTCGTAACCGACTGCTGCTCACAGGTACGCCTATCCAGAATAACATGCAGGAGCTTTGGGCGCTGCTTCATTTCATTATGCCGAGTTTGTTCGATTCCCACGACGAGTTTAGCGACTGGTTCTCCAAGGACATTGAGAGTCACGCGCAGAGCAACACCAAGCTCAACGAAGACCAGCTTCGACGACTGCACATGATCTTGAAGCCATTTATGCTTCGGCGTGTGAAGAAGCATGTGCAGAAGGAGTTGGGTGACAAGATCGAGCTGGATGTGTTCTGCGATCTCACGTACCGGCAGCGCGCCTACTATACCAACTTGCGCAACAAAATCAGCATTATGGACCTTATTGAGAAGGCCGTTGGTGATGACCAAGACAGTGCGACGTTGATGAACCTCGTCATGCAGTTCAGGAAAGTTTGTAATCACCCGGATCTCTTCGAACGAGCAGATACATGGTCTCCGTTCTCGTTTGCTTCCTTTGCGGAGACGGGTTCCTTCCTCCGCGAGGGCCAAAACGTGAGAGTCGGCTACTCCACCCGCAACATGATCGAATACTCCCTGCCACGTCTTGTCTGCCGGAACGGAGGTCGACTCGATATTCCCGGTCCCGAGAACGAAAAGGCTGGCTTCAATGGCCACTACTTGTACAACCTGATGAACGTCTGGAACACCGACAACATTGAACGTTCTGCTCGCCAAGCGGGCGCATACTCATGGCTTCGATTCGCAGACGTATCGGCCACCGAAGTATCCAAGGCTGCCAAGAGTGACTTGTTCCAACGGGCACTTGAGGCTGGAAACAAGCCGAACAAGGCTGGACGGTTCAACACTCTCTACGATGACGATAACGGAGAATGGACACCCAAGCACTCCATGTTGAACATTGTGGGCCGTAAAGACCGAACTCCCCTGGCAGAGATCACGTCCGAGGGCTACCTACACAACCTTCTCAACGTCTCTAAACCAGCGTTCGAAGCAACTGGACTAAACGTTCTCGAACGTTGCGCTAAGCCTGCTGCATCTGCGCCTCCAGTTGAACTGTACTGCGCTAGCCAGGGCGTCATCGCAGAGAAGCAGAGAGACTTCTTCAATATCCCGATCCGGAACGCCTTGTACGGTAGCTCTGACCGTGCTGAGCAAGCACTGCTGGATTCGAAGTCGGATACGACTATGACAATCTGCGACAAGCTCCCTGCACCGACCAACGAACGAGCGAGGTACAACCACATTGAGGCGCCATCGATGCAGCGTTTCGTCACGAGTTCCGGCAAGCTTGCTCAACTGGATGCATTGCTGAAGCAGCTCAAGGCCAACGACCATCGTGTGCTGCTTTACTTCCAGATGACGCGGATGATCGACCTGATGGAAGAGTATCTGACGTACCGAAACTATAAATACTGCCGTCTTGATGGGTCCACTAAGCTCGAGGACCGAAGAGATACTGTTGCAGATTTCCAGAGCGATAGGTCAATCTTTGTGTTCCTGCTATCTACTCGTGCGGGTGGTCTGGGTATCAACTTGACGTCTGCAGACACGGTCATCTTCTACGACTCGGATTGGAACCCTACCATTGATTCGCAAGCCATGGATCGTGCTCATCGTCTGGGACAGACCAGGCAGGTCACAGTCTATCGTCTCATTACACGAGGCACGATTGAAGAGCGTATTCGCAAGCGCGCTCTTCAGAAGGAAGAAGTGCAGCGTGTGGTCATCTCTGGTGGGGCTGGTGCGCAAGTGGACTTCAACACCCGATCGAGGGAGAACCGTACCAAGGACATGGCCATGTGGCTCGTGGACGACGACCAGGCTGCTGAGATTGAAAAGAAAGAGGCTGAGCTAGCCGAGCAAGAGAAGAACGCTCCGCCAGGCAAGAAGCGCAAGGCCAAGAAGCGGGCCGAGGTCAACCTGGATGACATGTACCATGAAGGTAAGCAAGCATTTCGACTGTGGGATTACTTGGATGACAGGCTGACAATTGGACAGGTGAAGGACACTTTGACGAGAGCGCCAAACCCAGTGGTGCGGCAACGCCTGTTCCCAATGCAGAGCTGCCTGCGGGTGCTAAGAGGAAGAAGGGGCTCAGCAAGAAGGCCAAGACGGCGAAGCAGCGTCTTGCCGTGGCTGACGGAGAGGTGTGATGGAGCAGGGCGTTGCAGCAAGCCGTGTAAAAGTAGGATTGTGTGTGTGCATTTGTATCGTGGAATGGCAGGTTGCCGTATGGGTCACGAGACGCGACGAGATGCGACGCGACGAGACGAGACGAGGGAAGAGTTTGAGCATGTGTATACTACCGTTGTGATTTTTTTTGGGGACCGTAGCGGACATTACAGGAACAGTCGTGGTGGGGGGCCTAGGGCAGGTGCGGCCGAGGCAAAGGAGAGCGAGAGGGTGAATGGAGGATGTAGGCAAAGGTAGTTTGGTATTGCCTAGAGTATAATGGATGCGCCACAGTGTGCATAGACGCATAATGTTTCCGAGCCAGCGGACCGTTGTGGTGGCTAATGTATCATGCACGTGACAGGATGGAACCAGGGGACCCTGTGTGGGCCCGTCTGCTGCGGCAAGGAGTGTCATGATTAAGGGGCCGACGAGGCAAGGCGCACGCGAGGGCGGTTCCGTGGGGGTTGGCAGGCGAGGGGAGGGCAGCGAGAGCAGCGGGAGCAGCGGGAGCAGCGAGGGCAGCAAAGGCAAAGTGGAGCGCGAGGGTAAAATGGAGAGCGGCGGATGAATTTCCTCTTGGGCGGGCGGGCGTCGCAGAGCAGGGCTGGTTGGCAGACTCGGCGAGGATCTAGTATTAGGGGTCCCCCTCGTGGCGCTGTCATTGGACAGGCTGGATGGCAGCCACTGACGGTGACAGGGTTCTTGGCCCGCGTCGAACCGGCGCCCTTTGCTGCATTAGCTACCTACGCCTCGCCTCTCCTGTCTGCTGGCCGTGAGACCTGTTCCACCGTTTCTCCGTCCTACCACCAGCCCGCCCGTGTGCACTACCACCACCCTCCTCCTTCCGCCAGGCTCGCGTCGCCGCCCTCTGCCCACCTGTCCTCTACCTTCTTTTTACCGCCTTCTGCTCTGTCCTTATCCTTGTCCTTGTCCTTGTCCTGCCTTTGCTCTTGCCCTTGGCATGCGCGCATAGCCCGTCGACGCCGCCGCCATCATCCCGCTCGTCCTCGCCCGCCTTTGCCAGTCCGCGCTGCCAACGTCCCTCGCGCTCTCATTTACCGCCCTCGCCCTCGCCCTCGCTACTGCCCTCTACCGCCATGGCCGAGAAGCGCCCCTCGACCGACGGCCTCGTCGACAATGTCGATGGCCTGCCTACCTACGAGAAGCCCGTTGAGCCCGCGCCCAGCACCGTCAAGGCCAAGCTCGTCACCTGCTTGTGGATTGCCCTCAACACCGTCTCCACCCTCGGCCTCATTTTCCTCAGCAAACGGTACGCTGCCTCTCACCCAGTGCGCGACACACAAACTGACGATCCAACAGCGTTTTCAGCGATGCCCAGCTCAAGAACTGCCAGCTCATGGTCGTCATGTGGCATTTCACCGCCACCGGTCTTGTCCTTTTCATTTCGACCCTCCACCCCTTCCGCGCATTCAAAGCTGTCAAGCTCAACGTCTGGAACATGATGCCCGTCTGCGCCTTCTTCGCCGGCTACGTCGTCCTCGGTAACCTCAGCTTGACCTTCAACTCGATTGGCTTCTACCAGCTGTCAAAGGTCATGACCACGCCCACCGTCGTCTTCATCAACTTCATCCTCTTCCGCAAGACCGTCACACGCTACATGCTCGCCGCTATCCTCGCCACCTGCATTGGTGTCTCCTTCACCATCAACGGCGACGCCACGACTCAATTCTTCGGCATCATCATTGCAACCCTTGCTTTCTGCTCTACCGCCCTCTACCAAATCTGGATCGGCAAGAAGATTGAAGACTTCCAGGTCTCGCCGCCGCAGCTGCTCCTCAACCAGGCACCCATCTCCGTCTGCCTGCTCATTCCCTTTGTACCCTTCTTCGATACCATCCCCGACCTCGGCCAGGTGCCCACCGACATCCTCTGGTCCGTCTGCGCGTCCGGTATCATGGCCTCACTGTACAACCTCTCGCAATTCCTCATCATCGGGCGCACGTCGGCCCTGACGTTCAACATTGTCAGCCACCTCAAGACCATTCTCATCCTGTCTATTGGGTGGTACAGCGAGGGCAAGATGCTCACCCCGCGCGAGTGGTTCGGCGTGCTGCTGGCTCTCAGCGGTGGCTGGGTGTACTCGCACTTGGCCCTCAAGGCCAAGAAGCAGGGCGGCAAATAAACGGCTGGCAAGCGAGGGCCGTCATCACAACGACGAGCATTGGGCGGGGTTTTGGGTGTTAGATAATATCATGGTGGCGTGCATCTTTTTCATTCCTACTTTCAGATGGTGCGCCAGGCAGCACGGCAGCATGACATGTCACGTTTTGTTTGAATAGCGAATATTCCGAGCGACCTACACGGCATTGTTTCCGCTACCTCAATATCTTTTATTCCACTTAGCATTTTAACGACACAATACAAAAACAACGATAGACTCTCATGCGCCCGATCGAGTTTGAAGTAGATGAGCTGCCCCAGTACAACAACGTCGCCGAGCCTGCGCCTAGCCGGAAGCCGGTCATTGCGTTACGCGGCGTAGGTGGTGGGAATGGATATGGGCGAGGATGAATACAACAAACTACACGAACCCACGGTCAGCGACCGTCCATTCAAAAAATTACAACACGAGAACACAAAGCGACGGTAGAGTTCCACTGGCTCTTTTCCCAACGCTGCCTAGCGCCGATCATGCCTAATCACACGTGACACTTCCCCTCGAGGCTGTGCAGCGATCATCTCGGCAGGCCAGCCCTACAACTGGTTGCCGGTACGGCAATGCCACACTCGACGAAACGCAGATCCGGTCGGTCGGCCGCAGTAAGGCAGCACAGCGCAGCCTCCACCCATGGCATCGCAAAGGTCCAAACTAAGCAAAACCAGCGGCCAAGGCTGAATGTACATGCTGCTGGATGACGTCTGGCGCTGGCTAGTGGGTGCGTGCACTGGGGCGCCTGATCGGCTGAGGTGATATGAGGTAGGCAGGCAAACCATGGTAGGTGGGGGAGTGGGAAGGCTGAATGGGGCAGTGAAGCAGCCGGTGAGGCAGATTCGGAAAGAGGAAACGAGGATATAAGGAGGCCGTTGGGGAGCGAGAAATACCATCCATCGACCCATTCTTCTATACAACTATCCAAGCTACGAAAGTCACGAAAAGCACATCGCACATCACTATCGCACCCAGCCAGCCGGTCAACACCCCACACTCTATTAGATTGAGCTCGCACATCTCTCGCGTCTACGCCTGAGGGCACACTATACACATTTACATCAACACAACACAACACAACACAACACAACACACAAGCACTCGCAACAATGGGCTGCCACGGCTCGAAACCATCACACCAGACGTACCCTCCGCCCATGCGCCAAACCAGACGCAAAAACCGTTCCTCGGCCGCCGGCTACAACGGCGCGTACGGCGCAGACTACGGCGCAGGCTACGGAGCGGGCTACGGAGGACATCACGGGCATCACGGACACGGCGGCGGTGGTGGAGGGTGGCTTGGTGGGGGTGATGGTGGGGGTGGTGGAGGATTTAGTGGAGGAGACGGTGGTGGTGGTGGTGGCGGTTGCGGCGGTGGAGATGGAGGTGGTGGTGGAGGCGGTGGAGGGTGTTAAGGGTGGGTAAGGAGAAGGGAAAGAAAGGATGAGGGAGTAAGGAGTTTGGGTATACCACGTTTATTGTTTGGTTAGATAGATGGTTTTGGTTTAGACTTGGAATTAGAGTCTTGTTACGAGCTATAACCAGTGATTTGCGTAGATGATCTTGTGTCTATAGTACTCATCTACATTGTTACGTCGATGTTCCATGCCGACCCTTTGCGTCAAGAAATACCGTTATTAGAGTTCTCTACACCGAACACGCTCATGCGTCCCCGCTCTGCAGAAGACTTCAGATCTGTGCAGTTCTCAAGCCTCAATCCCCAAACGAGGATCCAGACCATCGTCCTCATCTTCAAACAGGTAGTCTAAACCATCATCCTCCGCTCCATCCGTCTCCATCTCGAGCTCAGCACCGCTGTCCCCCTTCCCTTCCCCTTCCTCTTCATCCTGTTCGTCTCCTCCTTCTAGCGCCACAAGCTCCGCTTCCATAAGCGCAGCCAGCCCATCGTCACTATCGTCGTCGCTCTCTCCTTCGCTCTGGTTAGGACTCACTACAGGACTCACCACTTCGTATTCCCTCACTTCCACCTCAGCGCTAAACTGTACTTTCCTGAACCTCCGCTTTGCTCTGTCTACTGAGACAGACGGTGAGGATGGGGACGTCGGCGGAGTTGCAAGTGAGATTCTGCGGGTTGGAGATGGCGGCGTGGAGGGAGAGAAAACTGGCGATGAGATGGTGGACTCGGCTTCGACTTCGTCAAGGCAACCAACACACGTCTGTGGTTCGGAAGTAAGCTTCTTGCGCTTAAGTCTCGGTGGGCTGCAGTCAGCAGCGATAGGAGCGCTGCGCTTTTCGAGATTCGATGGTGAGATTGAACCTGGTGCAGTATCAGCTTCTTCAGAGAGAGGAACGCGCTTCTCCCTCGCCTTGACCGATTCCCCATCGGCGTCTCTATGTGGGGAAGAAGAACGCGGGATTACATCTGCGCCATGTTTGCGATTCGTGAGTTCCGAACCTCGTACGGGGTCATCGCCTAGCAGCATCCTGCGCCTTTTCACCGCCGCTTCGCCATCGCCCTCTGGATCCGCGGGACGCTTCATCCCACTCGACAAACCAACCTCCTCGACCTCCTCCTCCCTCTTCGCCCTCCTCAGAAACTCAGCCCTAACCCGCTTAATCTCCTGGCCTCTCGCCCACCTCTCCCTCTCCCACTCCCTAACCGCGCTTCTCCGCTCCTCCCCAGCAATCCTCGCCTCCTCTCCCCCCACTGCCACCGCCACCGCCACTGCACCGCCCTTCTTCTCCCCCTTGTCCCCAAAAGACCCCATCTGCATACCAGCAAGCACCCTCAGCTCTCTCCGCACCCTGCCCTCGCCCGGGCCCCTGCCCTCGCCATCCCACGCCAAATCCTGCACAACCCGCGCCGCGAGCCCCGCCAACCGGTTCTCAACCGCGTACTCGACGCACGCCGCGTGCGCAGCGTGCCCATCGTTGGTGCGCTCGCGGTAGTCGCGCCGGAGCAGACGCCACGTGCCGCGGTTGTTGACGGGGTCAGAGGGGTGCCATTCGAGGCGGAGCCGCATGTGGTTGGCGTCGCAGAGCGAGATGTCGGTGTACCGCGCCGTGCAGTGTGATGCGGGTAAGGGTGGGGATGTGGAAGGGGATGTGGGTACGATTACAGTTTGCAGGCCTGTTGTGCGGGTAGGTTGGACGGCTGAAGGGGGCGCTGGGCACCGGGTTGAGTATGGGGTTGCTGAGTTTGGGGTTGCGGCGCCGGCGCGCGCTTCGCTGAGGATGGACTTGAGGGTGCTGTTTGAGCGGCCTGGGGGTTGGGGTGGGTGGGTGTTGTTGAGTACGCTGGATGGCATGGTTGGAGCTAGATTCCTCCTGGAGATAGGTCGTCTATACGTAATGTCAGATTCGGATGAGGTGATTACTCTGACATGAGTTGATATGATATGACAGTGAAGGATTGCTCGGTGTACTGTGGCCTCAACGTATTCTATAGAAAAGAATCTTTCCATCTCAGAGGCAGCACCACCGCATATATGTCTCTGGTCCGCGTGCGCCGAGCCACTCATCCAAGCGACATTGTACGCCGTCTCACCGTCTCTGCTCCCTCCTTCCACACAGTGTAAAAGTAAGCCAACCCCTCAGCCGCAACAGCACTCGACAAAGCGATTACGCAACGAGAAAAAGCCAACAAAAACGCTCGCGACGACGACGGAAACAAAGAACAAAGACACCGCGTCTTTGACGCAGCCGAATCGCTTCTGTATAATGCCATATTGTTAGAGTGAAGTGTAGTGTACATTATCCCTGCGCCATGCATCCCAAATACCACACACAATGTCAGACGAAAGACGGATGCCGTCGGTGTTCCCTACACGCTGTACAATGCCAGGGCGTCACGAGCGTACGGGGAGAGTAAAGACGGGGCAAGACAAGACGGGGCAAGACAAGACGAGGCAGTGAGCGCACAGACAGCAGCGTTGGATAGGTGGATGGATGGATGGATGGATGAATGGATAGAGAGACAAAAGTGATACAAGAAGGGGTACGCAGTTGAACCAGACCAAGGACGCAGCGGCGCGAAGAGCGGAAAGAAAAAAATTACCATAACCCGTGTTTCCCATCAATCATTTCCGACTTTAGCTCGACTATATTCATCTGTTGCATTCCATGCTAGACGCGCGCGCGTGAAAAGAAGGGGGTATGTTTCTCATCCGGCTAGAAATGCAAAGATCCGCAATACACAATCGTAATATAGTGTCAAGGATACTACGCACAGTCGAGGCTATGCTCTGCATTGACGCTATCGCGCAAACACCTTGACAATCCCGTCGCCGCCGGCCGAAACCACCAGCCGGCCGTCCTGGCTCCAGACCACGCTGCAGACTCCTTCGCCGCGCATGATGCGGTGGGCGGTGATTTCCTGCGTGCAGATGCGCTTGTCGAGGGACCAGAATCGGATCGAGGCGTCGTGGCCTGCAGACACGGCTTCGCGGCCGTCTTTGCTAAGGGACAGGGAAGAGATGGCGGACGGGTGGGCGAGCATGCTATATGTGCACTGACCTGGTGGGCGTTAGCTTTGTGTGATTATCCAACGAAAAGGAAACATACCAGAGTTGGCATCGAAGAACCGGATGAACTGGTCCTCGTGCCCACTTATGATGACGCCCTCAAGGCCACCGCCACTGTTGGAGCCGGTCGGGCCGTGTATCCCCTCCTCTTCACCCGCTCCACGCCCCGTCTCCTGTGATGCGCCCTCGGTGTTCTGCGAAGTGGTCACGACTGAGGTGATGCCAGTGGCCGAGGTGCCATCATAGGTTTCGTTGCTGGCCATGCCAATCAGCTCCTCGCC
The DNA here is from genome assembly GCA_019775935.1 of Neoascochyta sp. HWLR27. NCBI lineage: Eukaryota > Fungi > Ascomycota > Dothideomycetes > Pleosporales > Didymellaceae > Neoascochyta > Neoascochyta sp. HWLR27. Next base: position 420,867 of record WODD01000056.1, on the reverse strand, counting down.
GGTTCGTGTATCGTAGACCATGATCGAGGCATCTGTGAAAGATACGACAAAGTTCTCGCCGCTGAGCGAAAGCGAGGTAATGCAAGTGGGCGAAGGATGCGTTGCTCTTTCGATCGTGTGCACCAGCATGTAATGGAATGGCGTAGTGGTAGCAATGCTGGGCTGGGGAGACGACGGGTAGTTTGAACCCGAAGTTACCGAGTGCCTTCGGCTGCCTCCAATGCCACGTCGCGAGTTTGTCTGAGGCGATACCAACTGGGGTGGTGCGCTGACAGCCCAAATCTTGATGGTTCCGTCTGCCGAGCCAGAAGCAAGCAGGATGCGGTCTGGGCCGCCATAGTTGCTGCAATCTGCGCCGAATACAGACGCGCATGTAGTGGGAAGCACGCAAACCGTCCAGACGGCGTCTGTGTGGCCTTCGAGTGTAGCCTTGGGGTCAACTCGGCCCCTCTCCCAAACACGGATGGTAGCATCCTGACCACCAGAGAAGATCCAACCATCGCCAGAAACCCGGCCGCCGGTCGCAAAGTGAGCAGAAGCAGGGCAGGCTGCCAGTGATGTCACGGCTCCTTCATGGCCCCTATGTGACCAGAATGGTGAAATGTCGAGATCGTTGTTCATGCTGTGCTGGTTGGCGTAGCTTGCGGGTATTATCCACCTCTTGATCATGCCATCATCGCCTGCAGTACAAATCTCAGGCTCGGTAGGGCTTCCCCCACCCGTGAAAATGACGGAGCGGACGACATCGAGATGGCCGCGGAGCGCAAACCGGACCTTGAAGCTCTGGGGGTCGGTCCTGGCGTTGGGTGCTAGTGCGCCTTGAGATTGCAGCTCGCTGCTTGCTTTCCTCTTGTGATCTGTGCTTGCTCGTCTGGTCTTGGTGACACGAGGTGGAGATTTGGGGGGTATCTGAGTTGCGCTGGGAAACACCTCGGTGTCTGGTCTCCTGATGGCCGGGTTGTCCTGGGGGATTTCGTTTACGGGCTCCTCGAAGGTCCAGCTCTCAGGTTCGTCAGCACTAGGCTGGTCTTGGTTCTGACTTGCGTCTTCGCGGCTGGAGATCTGGCGGCCGTGGGTATCGTAGGTGTGGGTGATCTTTTCGACCTGCTCGTCGGGAACCGAAACAAAGTGTTGCTGGGGCTGGGGCTGCGACGGAAGCTGCTGTCCGAAGAACTCCTGAGGCATACCTGTGTGCTGGGGAAGCGGCTGCTGGCCCGAGGGTTCGCGAGTCATCTGTGGGGCATGGTGCAGCTGCTGCTGGTGGATGGGGTTCTGGAAATCGGCGGAGGTGGCAACGTTTGGCGACTGGTGGTTGGACAGGGACGTGTTGGGCATGGTCGGCAGGTGCGACTGCAGCTTCTGACGGTGCTGGAGGTACAGGTCGTCCATGGAGGCGTCGCCATGGTTCAGAAAACCAGCACTGCTTCCAAGGGCATGCATGCCGGGTTGGGTGGGCGGAGGCTGCGAGGGAGGTGTGAGGAGGTAGGTGATCTCTTCGACGCATTTTGTGAGGTATAGCTTCGACTTTTCGCGCAGACCGTCGCGGTCAATGTCGGGGAAGAAATCCGAGTCGACGTCGAGGAACGAGTTGTGGTGCTTGTTCTGGGCTGGGAATGGGTCAGCAGGTGGTGGGGGGACAGCAGCGGCCGACGTACGCTTTGCAGGGGCCTTTTTGGGGTGGGCGTCGGCGTCCTTGTTGTCGCCCTTTTTGGCGCGCTCGTTTGTGAGGGCGAGCTCGAGCATGCGGATGTGCTTGTTGAGCTGGTCGTTGAGCTTCTTTGCGGAGCGGACCTCGCCCTCCTGCTTTGCAATCTTGGCCTTCATCTCGGCGCGCTCAATGTCCCAGGCGTTGCGTGCGCGCTCATGGTTGTGCCACTCGAGCTGCAGGAAGCGCATGACTCCTGCGGGGGGAAGGGGGCGTCAGTGTCGGCGGTGGGTGGGCGCCTGGGGGGAGCTTACCCTGCAGCGTGTACTCTGTGCCGGCGGGGGCATTGGGGTCGGGCTGGCCGTTTGCAGCGCCGGGATTCATGGGCGAGGGGGATTGCCATGCCATGGCGGGTTATGTTGTGTGGGGGCGGGTGGGCGTGGATGGGGGCATGCGGCGGTGGTCCCAGCCAGCGCAGACGAAGCCGAAGCGGAGCGGACGTGGATAGAAGCTGGCCTGCGGGCGGCGCGCAGGGATGCGAGGGGGCAGCAGCAGCTGGCGGGGGATGCGGCGGAGATGGGGGGAGAGGAGAGGACGGGCGGTGCGCAGGCAGGCAGAGCGCGGACGGCAGGCTGGGTGGGCGGGTGGTCGTCTCTGCGGCGTCTCTTTTGGCTCTTCTCTTTTGGCGTCGCAGTCGCAAAAGGGAGAGCTGGCCTGGGCTGGCTGGCTGGCTGGCGTCTGCCACGGCACTGCCAAGACGCGCCCGTACCTCGCAGCTAGTCCGCTCCGAGCATGGCCCGCTGCCCTCGAGACAGGTCAACTTCGACTTCGACTTCGAAGCCCTGTGCCTGTGTGACCTCACCGCCGCGACAACTATCTGCCTACACACACGTAGACGCAGGTATATGTATACACACAGACACAGCGTCTGCAGTCGCCGGGCTTCGACAGAGCATGCACCGCCAGCATCCCCAGACGGGCCCTCCCGCACACAAGCTCTCCCACTACTCCTCCCACTACCACTACTGCCACTCTGGTGACTCTAGGTACAGTGTAGCATAGCTAGGTATCTGCTTCTCTTCTTCTCCTCCTCTCCTCTCTTCCCCTCTCTTCTTCTCGTCGCCTTTTTTCTCTTCTCTCTTCTCTTCTCTTTACTCTCCTACTCGGTCATCTGCTTCTGCTTCTGCTTCTCGCCTCACTCATACCTCGTCTGTCTCGCACAATCTCCCCCTTTCGCACTATTTGTGCACCTCTGGCCCTCTTCTGCTCTTCCATCTCTCGTTCTCGGCCTAGCCCTCGGCCTTGCTCTCCACCCGGCACTGCCTTCTTTCGTCATGTGCCTCCACCCCCACGCTTCTCCCCACACTGGCTGCAAGCCCACCCTCATTTTCGCTCCACCGCCGCACGCCCAGCAGCCCAGCCATGCCAACAAAAAAACCCCAACCCACCGTCGACATCGCACACGTCCCAGCGCGGCGCCGCACCCGCATGCCACCACTGCGCTCGTGCACGCCCACCGGATGGAGAACCGTGCACGGACGCGCCTTCCTATTCGGCTAAACGCGCTCTACAACAACAACTTCTAGCACAAGTCTTTACACTACCCAGCCACCCCACCCCCCGCCAACGCCCCAACATCGCAAGCCCCTCCAGACTCTGGCATCCCGGTCGCGCACCTCGCTCCATCCGATCGACACCGTTCTATCCACCGTTTTAGCCCTCCAACATGCCAGGCGGCAAAGGTACGCGCCCGCCTCCGCGCCTCGCGTCATCGCCGCCCTGGGGATGCTGACAGCTCGCAGGAAAGACCGGAGGCAAGACTGGAGGCAAGGGTGACTCGCACGTCAAGACGTCCAAGTCGCACTCGGCCAAGGCCGGTCTCCAGTTCCCCTGCGGTCGCATAAAGCGCCACCTCCGCACCATCACGCGCCAAAAGACGCGCATCGGCGCCAAAGCCTCCATCTACCTCACCGCCGTCCTCGAATACCTCACCGCCGAAGTCCTCGAGCTCGCCGGAAACGCCGCAAAGGACCTCAAGGTCAAGCGCATCACGCCACGCCACCTGCAACTCGCCATCCGCGGCGACGAGGAGCTCGACACGCTCATCAAAGCCACAATCGCCTTCGGAGGTGTCCTGCCCCACATCAACCGCGCCCTGCTCCTCAAGGTCGAGCAGAAGAAGAAGGCGGGCAAGATCGACGTATGAGCCCAGTCGCTGCGAGCGCCCAGGCAATGGTTCCACGCAGCGCACGAGCGCCCAGGCAGCAGCCGCAGAAGCGCCACGGACGCGCAATCTGGCAGGAAGCCTGGTCCGCCGCGGACAGATACCATGTTTCTCCTTTGTGTGGATATTCGAGACTTTCCCTTGTCAAGGCAACGCGGGGCGACCCCTGTTGTCATTTGCTTCACAGGACGACGGTAGGATAGGGTGTTTACCTTGCTTTGTATCAGGCGCGTGCGGTCAGGTGTTGGGGTCAACATTCATTGATTTTTGGTATGTAGCACCACTCGATTCATTTCTGAGACCACCACCTGTCCAGCCGTGTCCAGTGATGCTGTCGTAGACACCAAAACATCTAGACCCTAGCTTGTACTCAGTATCCTAGCTGTGCTCAGTATCCTAGCTGTACTCAGTATCCTAGCTGTACCAATATCCTAGCTGTACCCAGTATACCCCGCTCGCTTTACTTAATATACCCTCATGCTGTCCTCAATACACGCGCATCCTCTCGACGTTCCTGCTCCTCTCCCACCTAGGTCCCTCTCGCGCCCCCTCGGCCTCGCGCTCCAACCCCCACCCCAATCCACCCACCAAGATATCAACAACCCTCTCCTCGCCCTCGCCCCCGGCCCCCCTCAGCCGCCCCACAATCTCGTCAACCCTCATCCCGGCCCCAGCATCCAGCCACCTGCCCCTCGACCTCACCAGCGCCCTCTCGTCGCGCCCAAAAATCTGCCTCACGGCATCCGCGACCCGCATCGCCCCCGGCACCAGCGCCCGCACCACATCGCCGCCCCCGCGCTGCCGCACCTGGATCCGCACCCGCACCATATCCCGCGGCAGCACGAGCACGTCGTTTGCGCCCACGCGCGACGCCGCTCGAGTCGGCATCCGCACGCTCACCCGCTGCACGTCGCGCCGCCCGAGCGCACCGCCCCCGCCCCCGCCGCTGCTAAACGGCGCGTCCCAGCTGGAGTCCGAGTCGAAGACGTCGGCGTCGGATGGCGGCGAGACGTCTGGCGGCGCGGCCATGTGCATCGGCATGTCGGCGAGACCTAGGTCCAGCGTCTCGCTGCTGCGCGAGTCGAGCGGCGCGTGGTGCACGTGGAGGTGCGTCGTTGGGCGGTGGCGGTAGGGCGTGCGCCCGTCGAGTGATGACGGGATGCCGGCTTGTGTGTGTGTGTGCGTGTGCGTGTGGCGTGGGAGCGCGTGGTGCATGTCGCGCATCGCTGGGAACGGGGGCGGGGTCTGCGCGGGGGATGTCCAGGGGGTGTACATTTGAGTGGACTTGGTATTGGAATGGGGAGGAAACTAGAAGGTGCTGGATGGACAAGTGTGCGGTTGATATGGATGCGAAGGGTGCTGAGGGCCTGGCTTTATACGAGACCGAGTTACACGGGTCCCCGGGACCAGTGGTGATTGCCGTGCAAGCTGGAGTTGAACAGACGCTTTGCTCTGGTCCTTGCGCGTGCTTGCTCGGGCGTCGGGCTGTCTGCAGATGCTGTGTGACTTGACATGGTGGTTTGCAGGTTAGAAACTCGACGGGAGCAAACGCGGGAAGAGACGCGAGTGGAAGGAGGACCGAGGGACGGAAAGGAAAAGAAAGGCGTGGACATGGAGAATAGGAGAAAAGGAGCTCAATCAAGCTCATGCCTGCGTTCTGTTCTGTTCTGTTCGTATTCACATTTACTTCGTCAACCAACCCATCAAAGTACCTTACGCAGCAACTCCACTCCTTGCCTGGAGGTATTCTTTGCGGAACGAGTTCTCATCCGTCTCCGCGCCGCGGTTCAGCGGTGTCCACTTGGGCTCGTCCTTGAATAGGCGCATAGCGTGTGTGAACTGCAGAAAATTAGTCCATCTGCGTCAAACCACCGCATGCGCTGGAAATTTGAATCCCCCACGAATCGGTCAATACTCACGTTCTTCTCATCGGTAGTAAATCGGTGGTAGATTCCCGCGGGCAGCACAATCAAATCGCCCTTCTCGAGCCAGATGCGGACCCAGTCGTCGCCCTCGCTGCGGACGTCGAAGAACCCCGCGCCGTCGAGAATGTACCGGATCTCCTCGTCCTCGTGCAAGTGCTCGTGGAAAAACGACTTGACCTTCTCTTCGTAAATGTCGCCCATCTTCTCGGGCGACACGGTGATTTCATCGCGGTTCTTGTAGCTGCGCTTGGAGGCCAGCTCATCGACATCGGCCTGCGATGTAATGTGTTGGTACAGCACGCCGAGCTGCGCCAGGTACGCGGGGTCCACGGCGCGCCCGGAATCGTGCGGGAGGCGCTGGTCGCCCTATAGAGGTTAGGGCGGGTATATTTTGCAGGGATTGGAATCACGTACGGGCAGGTTGTCGAACCAGTATGCTTTCATTGTCGTGGTGGGATGTGTTAGGGATGTTGTTGGCGGCGCGGTGTTTGGAGTGTTGCTATGGCCAGCGGCGTAAGGAAATTGCAGAGGGCAATGGCGTCATGAGGGGGATTATTAAGCGGGGTTTTGACTGGCTCGCTCGTTGCCTGTCACTTTGGCACGTTGTTTTGACAGCTTCTAGTGTGGTACAGGGCGTGTCTGATTCATGGTTTATTACTTCTGGTTTCCTATGTACACGACAGACGGGACTGGCCATGGTATTCTTCCAAAAGTCAACATGTGCCAGCCTGAACACCAAGACCATGCATCATGCGTTCAATGTTCGTTTGGATTCGTGATTTCTAATGGCTGGCTCTGCATGAATACTGTCTCTAATTTCAATGAGGTTGATTGTCGTATTCCATCCCATACGTTGTTTTTGGACTGCAGCGTCTGCAGATGGAGAGATGCACCATGTTCGCCAATCTTTGTCCCATGTCATGATGGCAGTGAGTGTGCTGGATAGCGGGAGATTAAGATATTCAATCCCAGTCGTCATCATTCTCATCGTCGTAGTTCTTGGCCATCTTGGCCCTCTGCCTCCTCGCCTGTTCGTCTTCTTCGGTGACTTTGTTTCTTGACAAAACACCTGCTAAGATCAACCTTGCTTCGAGTTCTCGGGTGTTGAAACGGTCTGGCGACCTGCCGAGTCCTTCAAACCCTACGATGCGGTCGGCACCAATGCCGTCAATGAAAGCAAGGACACACGGAAGCACTTGGATGCCGAGCCTGGTGACAAGAAAGGGGCAGTTGTCGACATTGATCTTGAGGAAACGAGCCTCGTAGTGTGCCGGTGCAAGAGACTTGGAACGGTTAGGAGGGAGACGCCGAATATGTACGGAAAGCGTCTGATGAACAGACGCAGATGCTGGCACTCACCTCGAGATGTGTGTCCATGATCCGACAACGGTTGAAGTCTGGCTTAAAGAAATGCACGACGCACAGTTTCGTACTGGTGGTGAGGTCCATTAGAGCCTTCTCGTCTTTGATCTCGGAGTAGGTTCCATGGGCGTTTGACTTGAGCTGGCGCGCTCTGTCGAACTCTGCGTGTAGCTGCTGCAGACGCTGTTCGCGGAAGGCGTCCAGCTCCGACTCGTCCTCCTCGAGGGCGGCAATCAGAGCATCCTCGTCAGAGTCATCGTCTCTGGTCGCGCGGTCGATGACCGAAGCTACTTTTGGGTCTAATGCGGCCATATCTTGATTGTGCTGCAAGATACGAAGCCCACGCGATTAAAGGAGTGTGCAGTAGTGAAACCCTTGAACCGACGCCGGAAGTGGTCTAGCGCCGTCACGTGAAATTCGTGTACAGTGTACTCTGACAAAGAGGCCACGCATGCCCATTGGGAGCGCAAAGTGCCTGAGCCAGCATTCTGAAAAATTTGTTAGTGTATGTTCAACGGGAAGGGCGCCGTCAACAGTTTCTAGAAGCTACATGCTCGAGGACATGACTAGGGGGCATGTTAGGAGTGATCGCCCCTGGCGGCCAAATTAACCCAACGCCAGGGGAGGCATCAAAAGTTGGGGGACCCACTCGTACTCGCGTCCTTGCGCATCCACCGCCGACCAGGGCTCCTCCTTCTTCCCCAACGCCTGTCTTCTGTCCTTTTCTCCACCTCCACTTCCACTTCTCCTGCCTCTGCACCCTTTTGCGCCGCTTGTCTGCTCTTTCAGGCATTCCAGGCATTCCACTCGCTTCCGGCACACTCGCCTCGCATCGCTCCCGACATCTCCGCCATGGCCGACGATAAGAAGAGCGACGACTACAGGGTCGACATGGGTACTGCAAAGGGCTCGCGTGCGCCGTCGCCAGTGTCGCGCTCCTCAAAGTCGAGCTCGTCCATCACCGAGAACCCGGCCATTGCCATTCTTGCCTACTGCGGTTCCTCCATCTTGATGACGGTGACGAACAAATACGTCCTGTCGGGCCGCGACTTCAACCTCAACTTCTTCCTGCTTTGCGTCCAGTCGGTTGTCTGTGTTGTCGCCATCTCGTTCTGCAAAGCTTCCGGCATCATCACATACAGGGACTTCAACTCGGAAGAGGCCAAGAAGTGTACGTGGAGCTCCAAATCCGAGACAGCGACATTAGCTAACCGCAGCAGGGTTCCCCATCGCCCTCCTCCTCATCGGCATGATCTACACGAGTACCTGGGCGCTCAAGTTCCTCTCGATCCCCGTCTACACCATCTTCAAGAACCTGACAATCATTCTCATCGCATACGGAGAGGTGCTGTGGTTCGGTGGCTCCGTCACCCCCATGGCCCTCTTCTCCTTCGGTTTGATGGTTCTCAGCTCCGTCATCGCAGCCTGGGCAGATATCCAGCATGCCCTGAGCAGCACCATGGGAGGCGCTACAGAGGCCGCAACCGACGCCGTCTCAACCCTGCACGCTGGTTACTTGTGGATGCTGTTCAACTGCCTCTGCAGTGCTACCTTTGTTCTGGTTATGCGCAAGCGCATTAAGCTTACCAACTTCAAGGACTTTGACAGTGAGTGACTCCCTTGCATTCTCTGTAACCCGCACTAACACCGGCCAGCTATGTACTACAACAACTTGCTCACCATCCCTGTGCTGCTCGTCGCCTCCATCATCGTCGAGGACTGGTCTCCCTCCAACATCCAGAAGAACTTCCCCCCGGACCAGCGCAACACCGTCATCTTCGTCATGATTCTGTCTGGCCTTTCCTCCGTCTTCATCTCGTACACCTCCGCATGGGCCGTTCGTGTCACCACTTCCACGACCTACTCCATGGTTGGTGCTTTGAACAAGCTCCCCCTTGCGCTTAGCGGTCTGATCTTCTTCGATGCGCCTGTCACCTTCGGAAGTGTGTCTGCCATCTTTGTCGGCTTCGTCAGCGGTGTTGTCTACACACTCGCCAAGGTCCGACAGAACGCCAAGCCTAAGCAGGTTCTCCCTACTTCAAACATCCCTCTGAGTGCGAGCAGCCAGAGCATGAGGGATGGGCTGAAGGCGTAGAGATGCCAAGTTCACCAGCTACGACTGATACGACAGCGAATGAGGAGCTTTGGCACATCACGTTCTCTTCTAGCGCTCATGTTGGATTGAGTTCAACAGGTATTTTCCCCTTGTATGGGACGGTAGGGAGGTTTCCGTCAGGTTTGTTCCATGTATCACATACGCGATGATAATTTGATTGGAGCATTTTTACACTTTTTAGAGTTGTTCGGCGTTGGGAACAGGGTATCACAGACCTTGATAAGGCGTGAGCAAGCATACGATTAGTACCTCATGGCGAAGAGTGCACGTAGTAAAAACTTTTAATCGCGATTTTCTTGCGAGGTCAACCATTTGTTGCCAGTCCGAACTCTTAGTCAACCGGCTTGCTCTATCTTTCGGAGGCAACGCTGTAAGAATAAGATCCTGAACGCTTTTCTAAAAGTAAGCTTTGCCACAAAAAATCTTTATTGATCTCCTGGTACAACGTAAACCACGCATTCCTCTTGCTCTCCATCGTACCTATCCTGCAACACCTCTCTGGCGTCTAATTCTTCAACCTCGTCGTCGACTCCATCGCCCCATCCAACAACTTCCACCTCAACGTTCTCTTTCTTCTCCCTCTTCCTCTCCGTGTTGAACAGCGCGCCCCTATCATACCCCTTGTGCGCCTTCACTCCACCCTTCCTCTTGACCTTGATCTCCCGAACCCGATACGCAAACACAAACTCATCCTCCCTCATGCTCTCCTCCTTCTTCTTCTCGCTCTTCACCCACTCCCCCTCTGGCCCAGCCGAGACCGGCACACCCGTCCACGCCGTCGCATCAACACCAACACTCAGCTCAAAGCCGCGCTCCACAAGGCTCTCTCGGAACGACGATGTCGTGCGCGCAAGCATGACGCCCGTGATCATGTAGATTTTCTCACGAAACATGTTCTCCGTGATGTACTCCCTGACAAGCTCGTGCGCGACAGCACCCTCAAGGAAGGCATCGCTAGGAAAAAAGCTGCGCGTCGTCATGCGCTCGACCTCCCAGCGCTGATTCACTGTCTTGCTCGACGACACGCTGACGTCGCCGCCGATACCGAGGATCATCTCGAGGAACGAGGCCCATACGCCAAAGTGCACCGAGCGGGTTTTGACGTGTGTGCCGCTCCAGTTGTACTCTTTGATTGTGGATATGTCTGTTGGCGGCGGGAGCCCGGGCTGGTGGAGCGGTTCGTCGGGTTTGGTGGGCGAGGTGATAATGGCGCCCAGGTGGATGGGACCTGAGGGGCGGGGTGGGGTGAGGAAGTAGGTTGGTTTGTGGGTCGTCATTCTGGGCCGTGAGTTGTGAATAGATATTTGAATCTTAAAAGGTGTGGTCTGTTGTTGGGGCAAGAACTAGCTTAAAGTATATACCTTATGTGTGCGGGCGGAGCCAACGTGGCTGAGGCTGTGAGGTGCAGGTTTGCAAGGATCACGATAGCTGCATGAAGGCGGGTTGTCTCTCGGTCAATTGGAGACCCCATCATTAAAGCGAAGCTCTTGAAAACCACACTTTCGAGGCATTCAGGCTTAAATGTTACATATTGAGTTTTGTATGTTGCTTCATATGTGGAAACTTGTACCAATTGGAAGCTGTTAACAACCTATCAGTCCTCGGGATTTTGAAGGAATTGTATGGAACTTGACATTTGTCAAGTTTGCTTAGGGGCCACGCTGCCTTTTTTATTGTGTTATAGAACCCCCACTAACAAAGCAAGAAGACGGCTCAGCTAAGTCGAGAATAATGTAATTGTTGAATGTGGCAGATTAGGGTATCAACACGCTTCGAGAAAGCAAAAAGTCCATCAAAGTCGAACGCGAACCATCAGCCCTTTGCGAATATCTGAATCAAACAGAGCTCTGTCAAACAAGTGTCTTTCGCCAGGCCTCTTCCACAGGGATCTCATCATCGATTATTTCAATGGTGGCCGAACGCTGCTGTCTGTCAGCTCTTGTCCAGGTGCAACGTCAATGAAAACTCACTCTGGGCGGACGTCTTCTGTCTTCACTGGCGACCGATATGTGATCGGTGGGTACACCATGTGGTCCAGGCCGTCTCGGTGGCCGTGGTCTTTTCACTTTCAAGGGGATTTTCTTGACTTTGGCTAGCTCTCCATTCACAAGTGCAAGACGAGGAGGTGCAGAGTCTCGATATTTCTGAGTAGGCTTCTCCTTGACTGCAATGTGAGCTGCTGGTGGTGGCGGTGGCGGCGGTGGCGGTCCTCCAGACGTAGGCTGGGCCAAGACAGGGGGAGGAGGTGGTGGTCCTGGGCCCGAAGGAAGAACGGAAACAGCTGCAGGCGGCGGCGGCGGTTTAGTATTGCCGGGTTGCGGCTCTGATGCTGACGACGAGCTTGAGGTTGTTGATGTGTCACTCCCGCCACGTTCTGTGTAGCAGCAGCATAACAGGAACAGGATGATCAGCGTAACACCGACAAACGTTCCAACAACTGCTCCTCCGATTACTTCGTTCGATGGTTTCTGTATGGCGGTATTGACCAGACTTGAGCTTGTCGCCTCTTTGGCGACGATTGTTGGGGTAGGCGCCCATTGACGTACGGCTATCGGGGATCCACGGATTGCGGAAGCGCCCTCTGGAAACACTGCCTTCAACCCACCAGATGACTGCCGTGTTAACGATTTGGGTACCCGGAGCGCAACGTGAAGCAAAGCAGGCATGTGGAATGCGCGGCGCGCATTGCGTTTAACGACGAGGCTGTCGAGCGGGGATGAGAGTGAAAGCGCCGACTAGGCCTGCAACTGAATTGCGAAGGCTGGTAATAACACGCTCACGGCTACTCTGAAGTTCAATTGGGCGAATGCCTGATCATCCAGCTTCGCGCTGACAGCTGCATATTCGCTTGACCAACTAAGGCATTCAGCCGAGCCGACCTGGTTTGGCCCCCACCTGACATTCTGGCCTTCTCATAACTTCGTTCTGTGGGGATTACGTCCCAGAACCAACTCCCCATGTCGTCGACGATGGCGATAAGATCTTGAACAAACCTTTCACATAACCTTCCTCTTGCCCAGGACTGATGTGCGCCAGCGGACGGTTCATGACAGAAGATATCAACAGAGAACGTCAGGCTGCAAAAGCCACGGGCCCGGCTCGAGACACTGAATCTGGGGGCCATATCCCGTTGTCGAATCAAACACTTCTACTTGCAGTCTACGACAGTTTCCTCCCTCTAACCCTGACGACACAGGCCGCCAGCTGTCGAAAGAGCATAGAGTAGGCACGGGAGCCTGGCAACCTTCAACAGCTTCCAGTGCTATTAACCGCAGCATGAGCCTTGAAACTGAGATAAGTTCTCTCGTCGAGCGTGCAGAGAAGCAAGAAGAGAAGGCGCAGAGCGAGAAAGGCGACACCGCGAGAAGCCTGTACAAGGGTGCAGTAGTCGCGTATGACAGGGCGGCTAAGTTGGCAGATGAACATTTTGGGAAGTTCGACGAGAACACTTTGAACATCCGAGATTGTCTGGCAAACACACTTAGAGAGAGCGGCAATATCTCTCGAGCAATCCTAGTCAACAAGGAAAACGTCAACAGATATCAGGAATGCCAGGGCGATCAACACTCTCTAACCCTTGAGGCGAAACGACGACTAGCAGAGTGCTGTTTAGCGAATCATGAATACTCAGAAGCAATCGAGACATACTACAACATTCTCTCCTCGAGAAGCCAAGTGTCAGATATCGATTTGTACCAAGATCGAACGGATCTAGCAGCTGCACTCTTCGAGTCTGGAACGGATGCGAACGTCATGAAAGCTGTTGATCTCAATATCAAAACCTTGAGTCTAGTTGGAAAGAGAATGGGCGAAGATCACATAGAGGCAATCAAAGTTCGACACAATCTTGGCGCCGAGTTATCAAGGCTGAAGAAGAACAAAGATGCGGTGAAGCATTTCGAGAGGAACTTGTGCTTACTGAAAGATCCGAACTGCAACGCGCGTATTGACAGTGCTTATCGTGAGTATGTCAAGATATCGGAGACCTCTTTCCAGAGATGCTCCAATATTCTCAAGAAAGAGGCAGAAGAAAAACAACTGGAAAGGGAAAGAAGAGCCGAAGAAAAGGCAGAGACAAAGAGATTAGAGAAAGAAAAAGCAGAGAGGGAGAGGTTGAAAAAAGAGGAGCAAGAGAGGGAATGCTTGGAGCAAGAACGAGTAGATGCTTTGGAAAAAGAGAAAACAGATAGCGAAAGGATCAAGGAAGAAGAAGTAAAGAAACGCAGAATGCTTCAGAAAAAGAAGAAAGCAGAGCGAGAGAAGAGGGAGCAAGAGCGAATTGAGACGGAGCGCATTGAAAAAGAACGTGCCGAGCAAGAGCGGATCGAGCAAGAGCGGATTGAGACGGCAAGGTTGGAGAACGAAAAGCTAGAGAAAGAGAAACCCGAGGCAGAGAGAGTGGAGAAAGAAAAAATCGAGCTCCAAGCAAAGAACGAACGACGACGCCTGCGCAAGGAAGCGAGATTGTTGCGCGAACAAGAGGACAAGAAGAAAGAACACACTGTCCAGGAACAAGGGGAGACCATACAATCAGAAAGTCAAGGTTCGAGTGCGGTAAAACAAAAAACCCCAGTAAAACAAGAAGAGTATCCGAGAAAACTCAAATCGGATGCACCAAAGAAGAAAGAACAGAGTGCGCAAGACGACAAGAGCGCAACTGCCGACCAACACAAAGAGCAAAAACAGGAGCAAGATGGTACTTATCAAGGTCCCGTATTACATTTGCAGGATTGGGACAATATCCCGGGACAAAGGAAAACAACGCTTGCCACTAAATCCAAGTCATTCGAGGAACTGCCGGTATTGGATCACGGCACTACAAAATGCAATAAGACATCGTCTGATTCACGATCACGCTCAACCTCTGATCACCCAAACGTGACTTCTCTCAAAGTACCAGAGATCGTACTTTATCAACAAAAAGGCCAGGTTCAGCAAGTTCCATCCAAAAGTAGAGAACGATCAGGTCGCAGTACACTGGATGTTGAGAATACAGCGACAAGAGAGTCATCTTCTGAGACTCGTAAGGATGTCGAGATGAAGTCCAAGAGGATCAATCGGTCAATCGAAAAGTCCGACGAGGATGCAGCCCAAGATCGTAGCACGAAAAAGACGAACACAAGCAGCCGGAAATTGTCCTCTCAAAAACCGAGCGAATCACGTGGAAATGTACAAAGTCCGCCCTCTGTACTGACCAAAGAAGTTGATAAAGGACCTGTACTGCCTGTTGAGGAGAATCAGGCTACAACAAATACGTTGCCAGACCAGGACATAACAAACAACCGACAACAGAGCACAGTGGTGTCAGACACGAGGTTTACTGCTGTGTTGCAGCCGGATAAAAACAGGGACCCAGAGGTCTCTGTTCCACCATCAGCCATCGAAAAACCCAGGGAAGAATCTACCGGACCATCGGTTGTACAGCAAGACGTCGCTGATTTAGTGAATCTGGTCCAGACGAAGCTTGACGTAAGCTCGGCAAGTAGTCCTGGCATATCTCCATCTTTGAGTAACGATACCACTACAAGCCAGGGTTGGATGCAACGCATAAGGGCTATATCCAATTACACAGTCAAAGCAGCTGAAGCACTGACTAGCCGTCGCGGTTCTTTGCCAGGACGACTAGAACATGAAAGACAGCCGGATTCTTCTGTCAAGGCCGAGACTTCTCAGATATCAAGATTGAAACAGGGTCTAGAGAACCCGCGTATCACGAACGAGTCGGAACCAGAGTTGACAGCGCGGCTTTATCCAGATCACAACTTTCAAAGCCGCCGTACACCCAACGTCCCCGGAGGCTGGAAGCAAGACTTTGATGAACCAAGGCTGGACAAAGATACAGTCACGAGAAGCTTGAATCCCAAATCTCAAGATACCGCGGCCATACATGATACAGGTCCACAGATCTTTGATATGAGACTTACGTCTTCAGTGGAAGGCAGTAAGTCAAGGAGACGCTCAAGAGACCTCCAACAAGAGTCAAAGTTCTCCGAATTAGCGTCAGTATTCCCAGAGTTGTAGTTAAATGGGCGAAGCTAACAGAAAACAGCATGCAGCAAGCCGATGAGTGGTTAGAGGATCTCGAAGAAAATGCTCATAGTTTGCTGGATAAGTACAGCGACGACTCATTTACAACCAGATCAAGCCGACGAGTGAAAATAGCGATTCTGGACAGTGGAGTTGTCCAAAGCGGAACAAAAGCTCCAGCTCTGACCAGATCCCCTCGTGTCAAGGCCGGAAAACAGCTCGATAAATCACTGCCCTGGAACGAGGATGTAGATGGACACGGTACCCACGCAGTCGGCTTGATCCGTAAGATCTGCCCTTATGCAGACGTGTATGTTTATCGTGTCCTCGAGAGCCATGCGTCGCTCAGCAAAAAGCCGCTCAGCAAAAAGTTGGTGGCAGAAGCACTAGCCGATGCGGTGATTAAGAAAGTCGACATTGTCAGTATAAGTTTGGGGTGGAAGGAAGACAACGATAGAGAGTTGCAAGAGGCAATCGAGCACGCCAAGAAGCACAGCGTTCTGCTATTTGCTGCGGGCTCCAACGATGGCGTCCGAGGTGGCATGGCATATCCAGCACGCGCTGATGAAGCCATTGCCATTGATGCTGCCGACGGCTATGGGAGTCCATCGATTTTCAATTCACACCGGGGCACCGACAAAATCCGATTCACAGTACTGGGGGAAGCTGTGAAGTCTGCATATCCCAAAGATCTTGGAAGCGATGAGCCGGGCTGGAGGCGTATGTCCGGGACCTCGTGTGCGACGCCCATTGCAGCCGGAATTGCAGGCTTGATCTTGGAGTTTGCTCGTCAACGCCCGCTTTGCTACGACTCTGCGATTGAGGCACATCTTAAAACTGTCGTTGGAATGAGGCTGATATTTAAACAGCTGCTCTCGACGCCGTGGGAGGGCTTCGATTACCTGACCCCTACTAAGTTGCTCAAGTGTACAGAAGAATTCCAAGACGGAGGGGAGTGGTTCGAATTCCTGGCGCCGAGGACAAGCGCAGCAAGTAAAATCGTCGAGTGTTTGCAAGATCGATTTTCATCCAGGCTGGGCCTGTCGATGAGAAATGCCATCAAGGAGGAGACTCGTCGAGCAGACCAGGCAGCTTAGAAGGGGTCCTGGGAGTGCCGAAGGGAGAGAATTAGAATTGAAGCCTGCAAAATGCATTCTTGCTACCCTGCGAAAAGTGATTACCTCCAAAAAATGATTTTTCCGCATAAGCATTTGCAAGCATTCGAACAACCCAAAGGATGGCGACTCCGTCTCCGTCGTCGGCGCAATCACGACCCCTGCCTACGAAGACGCACTATGACGACGGCGCTTATCGCGGCTACGTTAACTAGCCTCGATGAAAAAAGATCCGACACCGCAGATCGGCCAAACATCAACGTACACCATGCGATCGATACAGCGAAGCCTGCAGCCGCTGTGCACCCTGCACCTAAAGCATGCGCCGCGGGTACAGCTCCGCAATGCGACACCGCAGCCATCCTGGACGCGGTCCTTCCATGCCTCGGCGCCCTTGAGAATCGTCGACCTTGCATACAACTTGCACGATAACAAGGGGGCAGCCAAGGGCGACCCGATTGTGATTATCCACGGGCTATTCGGCAGCAAGAGGAACAACCAGAGCGTGAGCAAGTGCGTCTTCTTCCCCGTACATCCATCTCAACCCGCATCTAACGCCGGCCCAGTGCGTTTGCGCGCATCCTCAGCCGCCCCGTCTACGCCATAGACACGCGCAACCACGGCGACTCACCGCACGACAAGACACACAACTACACGGCGCTTGCCGAAGACGTCGAAGCGTTCCTGGAGAAGCACAAGCTCAAGAACGCGACGCTGATCGGGCACTCGATGGGCGCAAAGACGGTCATGGCCATGGCGCTGCGCAACCCAGACTGCTGCGCCAACATCATCCCCGTCGACAACGCGCCCGTCGACGCCGCGCTGTCGAGCGACTTCCCCAAGTATGCCGAGGGCATGAGGCGCGTGGCTGACGCCAAGCCCAAGAGCCAGAAGCAGGCCGACGAGGTCATGCAGCCGTACGCAAAGGAGCTGCCGGTGCGCCAGTTCCTGCTGACCAACCTGATGCGCACGCAGCCCGGCGAGCCGCTGACGTGGCGCATCCCCATCAACGTGCTGAGCAAGAGCCTCGACGCCATGGCTGACTTCCCCTTCAACGACCCCGAGGAGACGAGCTTCAAGAAGCGCGCGCTGTTCATCCGCGGCACAAAGAGCCACTATGTCAGTGATGAGACGATTCCCATCATTGGGCGCTTCTTCCCGCGCTTTGAGCTCGCTGATATCGACTGCGGGCACTGGGTTATCAGTGAGAAGCCCGAGGAGTTCATCAAGGGTAAGCCTGTTTTCATGCGCGCGAAATGCGGTGTGCTAATGTTGTACAGCTGTTGTCGAGTTCCTCCAGGAAGAGGAGTAGAGAGTTTGTTTCATGCGCTTGTCTTGGATATAGCCCGCCTGCGGCGTTTGCGCTGCATAGACTGTACATATACACATAGAACACTGGCCGGTAGATACTTCGTATACCCTTGCATTGCGCTGCAGCGCATTTTTGTCGGAACGCTGCTCACTTCACGCATCGCGTATTCTGTGAAAATCCTGGACAGTCTACTGCAGAGCTCCACACACCGTGAGAGCCAGCACATCATGAAAAAGATAGATTGTGCCCTGAGCCAACTCGATACCGGAGAGGCCACGTCGCTCCTAGTTCCCGGTGCGCCACTAATGCTATACAAATATGCCAACTCGAGATGCAGTCTAAGCCTTGGAGGAAAACAGCATGCTAGCATGGCTGCATGGCTGGGAAGAAGCGTGGGCCAGAGTACCCGTACAACTGAACGCTCTCAATGTCAATGTTACCATCGTGCGTTGGACTCCAGAACTTGAGGAGTACATTTCGTCCAGATCTGGTGTGGGTTAGCAAGACCGCCGATGATATCGTTGGGAGAAACCGCTTGCTTACATGGCTGGATGGAATTTGATGGTGATTTTGTTCTTGTTCTTCGCGATGAAGAAACGCGCATGCGGCTGGATCACTGATTCGCTTGCAGCTGCGTCTGAGGGCTCGATTCGGCTTGGGCCACCGAGGCGGGCTGCGCGGATAGGTTCTGTTTGACGGTCTTGTCGGCGGCGCCACTCACGGTAGGATGTGTATTCCAGTGGGGGAGCGCGGCGGAGGGGACCAAAGCGAGGCTCGTCTTCCTCGTCGTCACTGTTGGGTCGCCAGCGGCTTTCGCGACGGAGGCGGTCGGCGATGATGGCTGCGCTGGGAAGGTCCTCGTTGGAGTCTGACTCTTCGTCCTCGCTTGCAGTCGTCACGGTGAATGGCGGTGGAGTGGGTGCGGATATGCCGACAGCTGCTGAGTAGGACCCGTCTGCTATGTAATCGCAGTTGTCGCCAAACACGTCATCGTCGGCGTCTGCGGAGATGAATTGAGTTCTTCGGCGGTCGAGTTCAGCGCGCAATGACGACTCGGCGTTGAGAAGACGAGTGCGTATTCGGAGGCGCTCGATGCGAGCCTCGACATCATCCGGTTCGTTCCGACGGGCAGTCTGCCAGACGTCTGGGTCTTCAAGCGCCTCTCTTAACGATAGCTGCTCATCGTGATCGGGAGTGCTCGGCAAAGGCGACGTGCACGGTGAATAGGAGCAGTATTGAAGCTGATATGCGGCAGTGCCAGCAAGCAGCTCGTCTGCAGTCATGGAAACAAACACTAAACCTTCTTGCACGCTGAAAGGTGTCAGTAAATGCATCACACCACGAGCAGAGACACGTACGGGGCTGTAAAGCCACGGTCCGGTGCTCGAATAACAATCTTCTCCAGCGCAAACGGAGCATCGCCCATGTGTTTTAGCAAAAGATTGCACCTCGAGCTCTCGCTGCAATACACGCTTTTATCGTTCTTCAGCACGTTGTGTATGTTGTATAGGCCCGCTTGGTTGTCCCTCTTATACTCGCCGCCGTCACAGCTGACAATGTCCATTTTCAGGCGCCCTGGAACGATTTGGCCTTTGTACCCGTATCTGATGCTGTTATAGCCTGAGCCTCGGCTGGGATCATGATCCAGCTTCCGTCGCTTCGTCTGTCTTCGTTCGGCGTTGAAGTTGCGGATAGGGCTTTGTGAGCGTGTGGAAGCATGCAGCATGGCGGGGATAGGAAACTCGCTGAGCGAGTCGAACGGCTCTGTCGGGGAGTCGGCAAAAGCAGAACGCCATGCGCCCATACCAGCCTGGTATCGTTCACTAGGGGTAGCGCGAGAGCGGTTGGGGTTGGCGGTAGGCGGACGCCTCAACAGATTGTCTGCTACATCGCTGTCGCGGGGCGGTCCAAGCAGCCGATGCAGCTGACGGCGACGGGCAGAGAGGCGGCGGAGGGCGGCGGCAGTGGGCGCGACGTGGTGCAGGTCCGACGTAGCCCTTTCTGGTGGCTCGTCGGCTAGGCGCAAGACGTTTCGATTGCTAGAGCGAGCGGCGGACGGCGGAGACGATGAGGCATGAGGATAGTCGAAGCTGCCGGCAGTGAAGGGAAAGCTCGCCGGCGGAGGTGAGGGAGAGGCGGGCGGTCGGGGCATCGGTGACGTGGAGCCCCGCGCACATGGAAGGAAGGGACGAGAGAAGTAGAGGCGCAAGTTGGGCGAGGCAGGGATCAGATTCGAGTGCGCAAGGGTTTTCGGTGGAGTGGGCGGTAGGAGGATGAATTTGCGGGGGGCGCGAGGGCGTAAGACGTCAGGCGGAGCGAGAGCGACGTCGACCACGTTAAAGTGGACCCACGCGGGGCGGGCGCTCAGGCCGCCGCTTAAATGGGCGCCGAGACGCACCCCGGTTTCATGGCAGAGCCGCAGGGTAGCTCCATTTATTCCATTGATTCCGTCACCGCGCGCGTTAACCAAGACACGTTTGACACCCGACACCCGACACCCCGACACCATGGCCGACGCCACCACCACCACTGCCGCCGCGCCCCCTCCCGCCGCCAATGGCGCATTCCCCGCCAACGACGCTGCCGGCCAGACGGTCGCTGCCATCGCCGAGGCAGATAAGATCTCAGCGGGTACGAGTGCTTTGAACAACGCGCTGCTCCAGGACTAAGCCCATCTGCAGACGAGATCGCCCTGTACGACCGGCAGATTCGCCTGTGGGGCGTCAAGGCGCAGGAGAAGTGCGTATTTGCTCTCTGCCTGGCTGTGAGCCTCCACTGATTACTCCAGGATTCGCAATGCCAACATCTTGCTCGTCACCATCAAAGCGCTCGCCAATGAAATCGCAAAGAACCTCGTCCTGGCCGGCATAGGCTCTATCACTCTCGCAGACCACGAGCTCGTCACAGAAAACGACCTCGGCGCCCAGTTTTTCCTCAGCGATGCCGACGTTGGCAAGAATGTTAGCCCACCGCCCCCATCATACCCCCCGTACTGACCGCCCAGCGCGCCGAAGCAGCAGCGCCTCAGATCCAGAAGCTCAACCCTCGCGTCAATGTCAATGTTATCCCCACCGATGTGCGTAACGAGCCCAATCCCAACTTCTACGCCTCCTTCGACGTCATCATTGCGACCGATCTCGACTTCCTGTCTTTCAGCGCTCTCAACTCCGGTGCGCGCATCGGGAAGCGGCCTTTCTACGCTGGCGCCTCGCACGGCCTCTACGGATACATCTTCGCCGATCTCATCACGCACAA
This sequence comes from Neoascochyta sp. HWLR27, assembly GCA_019775935.1. Taxonomy (NCBI): domain Eukaryota; kingdom Fungi; phylum Ascomycota; class Dothideomycetes; order Pleosporales; family Didymellaceae; genus Neoascochyta; species Neoascochyta sp. HWLR27. Next base: position 399,886 of record WODD01000056.1, on the reverse strand, counting down.
CTTTGCCATTGAGCGCGAAGTCAGCAACCGTGCCACTCAGATTGGCCCCGAGACGTCCACAAGAAGCGTGACACAGACATCGTCCAAGAGGGAGAACGGCAAGGCCGTCGAGACGGTGACAAAGCAGGAGCTGTACAGCCCGCTGATGCTGACCAAGGACTCGCCGCTGCCTCGCGAGATTAGCAGCAACCACAGGAGGCTGCGAAAGGTGCACCCGCTGCTCACATGCGTGCGCGCCCTGTGGGAGTACCAGCGCAACGGCCACGGCGTCTTCCCGACACACGATGCACAGCAGCTTCAGCTGTTCACCATGCTGGCTACCGAGAAGCACAAGGAGCTCATGCTCCCCTCCAACACACTCACGGCCGAGTTCCTGCGCAGCTTCCTGCAGAACATGGGCAGCGAGCTTGCCCCGGTCACTGCATTCCTGGGCGGACAGCTTGCGCAGGATGTCATCAATGTCCTTGGACAGCGAGAGCAGCCTATTCAGAACTTGATGCTATTTGATGGCGAGGATAGTGCCGGACCCGTGTACCCACTCCGGTAAGTTGATATTTATGCCTGGCGATAAGACTCTGGTTAACATTTCGACAGTAAGTCAGACTCCAGTCGACGCATGTGATGCAACACACGACGCGCGGTAGTATGTATCAAAACTACATGGTAGCCACTAACATGTCACGACGCAGACCCCATCTTCCCCGACAACCCCATCACCGCTCTCCCCTCGGTGCCCATGCCCGTCGAAGCCATCAACCTTGACTAGCGGGTGCGAGCAGGACATTCTGCGCCCGCCGCGGGGCACATGGCAGCAGCGGGACAACGGATTTACGATACCCAACAGGCTGACCTGTCTACAAACAGGGCAAGCAATGGCATTTGAGCAATTCAGGATATTCCGAGATATAAATAGAATGATTGAACGACTAACCCAAAAACGTGTATTATAGTGACCCCCGGTGATGAATGCGTTGACACGCCTTTACTGCGTCTTCTTTCGCTCAGCAACCTTGTCCCCACTACCTGCCTTCTTCCCAAACAAAACCCAGCACAGCCATAGGAATGCGACGATAACCGTAGCAACTGTTCCGGTCTCGATCCATGTAGCCCACTTCCGCTCCAGCGTCGGCATCACAACCACCTGATACAACTCCATATCAGCACCGAGCCCCTTGGTAGACGGCTCAATATGTATGAAGCGAGTGTGCGGTCCAAAAAGCGCGTCGTACCCTAGGAACACGCGGTCGAACGGGTTGCCAGCCATCTGGGGCCCCGCTTCGGCATGGCACGCCCAGAAAACCGGAGGGTAGTACAGCTTCGTGTCGATCGATGAATCCTCGTTGGCGGGCTGGTAGCGCAGGTGCAGCGGGATGGAAACCGCCCAGGGCTCGTTCGTGGCGTCCTCTGGGGTCTCCGGGTGCGCGAGTTCGAAGAGCGATGCGCTACCCCATTGCTTGATGGCCCAGTCGGGTGCTTCGAGGTCGGTTGCGCCCGCGAGGCTGTGCAGTGCTTTGATGTTTCTGCTTTGCAGGAAGAGCGAGTCGTTGAACTGGTAGCGGTCGATGAAAATTCCAGAGGGGAGTGTCAGGTACGTGTGGAGCTTGCAGGTTGGATCTGGAGGCGCGAGGTGTTGGCCCGCAAAATTCAGATCGAGGGTTGGGTGCATGCCTTCGGTGACACGCGCTTCGTATTCCAGAGCGCTCTTCTTTGGGATTTGAGTTGGCGAGTAAGGCACAGACTCTAGGAGAGGGTAATGACGTGTTGGTGTTTGGAACCGAGTTGGCTCTATATGTTGTCTTAGTTCCAGGTCGCATCGTGGGTGAAGTAAAGGGACTTACTCGGCGCATTATCTCTACCCAGCACCGTCAAGAAGCCTCCAAACTGGATGTCTTCTGGGTCAGAGTTAAGCTCGTGACTAAGAACGCCGATCTCTACTGTTGATTCTTTATCTGGTAAGGATGTGACGTCCGTCCCATTCTTGGTTGATTGAAAGGTAAAACTGATTGCCCGCGTAGTGGCATCGAAGTCCATATCCACATAGTCGGCAACCTCTACCTCATCGACGAATTCTCCGAATACGTCCTTGTCCAGAAAAAAGCGGTCACGCATCTTCTGCGGGAGTTCACGAAGATCTGGAACCCACGACCCCAACCCAGAGGCTGGCACAGTCGAGTAAAAGTGCATAGGCGGTGGCCTGGGTGAGGTCTCAGAAAGCACAGGCATCTTGATGGCCGTTTCGTTGATGGAGCTGCATTTTACTGCCTTCGAATATAAGTGGTGTAATAGCTGACACAGGTCGGCATCAGGCTGGTCGCCCAGAGGCGTGTAGAAGACGTGCAACCCCGGCGAAGAACGTGACGTGAATGGTGGTGTACTCTGGTAGTGATGAGCACTGGTCAAGCGAATATGGAGATCGTGCCAGTGTTGAAACAACTTCTGGAACTGATTTCAGTCAGATACGCTGAATGCAATATGAGTACCACCCTCCAAATACCTTGTCAGGCAGCTCATCCAGCCCCATCGTGATACGGTGTTCTTTGGCGGCGTTGACATTTTCGAAGATGAACTTGGCTGGCGAGTCCCCATCTTGTTTGACAAGCTTTAGCTGGCCAGGGTTGAAGGCGTCCGGATCCTTAACCACGTATGTTATTCGGTGCCTCATCGTTGCTGGAGTGTTGACCTGTCCGGCGCGTGACGAGGTTCACGTCTCGCGTACGCTTGCACGAGTAAGCGCGACCCACCCGCTTCGACTTGCGCGTTCCTGGCGAATGACGTGGGCCCCCGCCAAGCCTATTCACAGCTGAGAGTCGAGTAGAATCGCCGCCAGCGCTTCACACCGTGGCCTCTTACGCTATTTTTTGCCACCTATGGCCCCCTAAAAACCGCAGCACAGCCTCTGTTTCTTTCTCCCAGCCACCCGACAACATGCACCTCCTCAGCTTTCTGTACCCAGCGCTGTTGTGCGCGAGTGGCGCTGAAGCCCTCCGCTCAGACAAGGTCAAATTGTCAAACATACAAAGCCTTACGCTGCGCAAGGGTCTCGATACATCGCACCGGAGAGTAGATGCTATGCCTCAGGTTTGTTCCTCCCGGCCTACAGTTGAGCTTCAGCTAACTTTTGCGAGCTCACATGCATCGGCGGCGCAGCCAAGGGTCTCTACGATGTAGATGTAATGCGCTGCAAGAATTCAGGCTCCGACTACGACTCCGAAAACATACAATGGACATGTACGGCCTCACTGCCTGAAGAATTCAAGCTCGGGTCCACCGACGTCATATGCGAGGGCTACGACTACCCCGAAGATCCCTATGTTCTCAAAGGCAGCTGCGGCGTGGAATACCGGCTCGTTTTGACAGAAAAGGGACACGAAAAATACGGCAAAGGAGGAGGATGGTGGGATGGTGGAGACGACGGAGGACATGACGGCCCAAAGACCATGGGCGAGAGGGTTGCCGCTGGGCTTTTTTGGATGCTTTTCATTGGAGTTGCCGGCTGGATTGTGTTCAACATTGTCCGACAGTGGGGGCAAGGCCCTGCAGCTGGTCAGGCAGGTGTGAACAGGCCTGGTTGGGGTGGTGGTGGTGGAGGAGGTGGAGGTGGATGGGGTGGCAACGATGACTCGGACGACCCTCCTCCTCCGTATGACTACCAGCCCGGGCGACCTGGATATGGCAAGCCGCAAAGAGGGTACGGTACCAACGAAGGTTGGAGACCTGGGTTCTGGACTGGAGCGCTTGGTGGCGCAGCGGCTGCGTATGGGGCCGGGCGCATGGCAAACTCTGGCAACCAGACGAGCGACAGATGGAGTAACGGGGGTGGCGGCAGTGGTTGGAACAATGGAGAGGGCAGCTCGAGGTCTTCAAGTGGCTCAAGCTTCTCCACCACGCGCCACGAGAGCACGGGTTTTGGCTCGACCTCTCGACGATAGAGAGATTGATTTTCAGTAGCCTCAGAATGATACCCTTGTTGATTCGACTGTTGAAAATATATTGTGCGCTCATGTATGGTTCTGACAGAAATGGAGAATACAGACTGCATGGCAATCAGGGTTGTCATGATGCCATGGCGAGCAGCGGCTCAAGACTGGCCTCGTACTACCCCTGGTGCCTTCAACTGTCGCTACACACATGACCCTTGATCGCCATTCCTAGTACTGGCGAGTGGCCAGCATGTCCCACGAGGGTGCTATGTCTTGGAAAGGCACAAGGTGAGCTGAACATGGATGAGACGGTTAGCGCTTGCGGGCAGGGCTGTTAGTGCATGGATCGCGATGATCACGTTCTAGACCCTGATTTTGTCATGTTATCCGGGAAGACGCGCATGCTGTCCAGTAAATCAGGTGGATCCGGGCGAGCATGAGCGCGGGCAATAGGCCAAATGACATGATTATGGCGTACGAGGCTTGACGGGTCGAGAGCAAAAAGGAGGGTGAAAAGGAAGAGAATGCGCGCGAGCAGCCAGCGCCTCGTGTTTAGCCGCGAAGCCTCGGACAGCGGCAGCGGGTGCTCACAAGCTATAGGCAGGTGAGGGACGGGCAATGTGAGGTGGGAGCGTCGAGATCAGCGATGCCGGGTCACAATGACGCCGCAGGCACAGGGGTCTCGCGGAAACGACTGCATTGTTCTTACTGCTCAAAAGCCGGCCAGACCCTGGTTCCCTCCGATTTCCTCGAGGCTGCGACTCAGAACTCGTACGATTTTTCTGCTCTGCATTTGCCAGTCCCAAAGGACCTGTGCCCAAATGCGATATGGCAGGAGCCCTTCCCCCATCTCTGGGCGCCATTCCAACCTCACCCATCTCTGCCCTTCCAGACACCCACCCGCCTCCAAAGCTCGACACCCCTCGCGATGCCGATAGTGCCGACCACCGGATATTCCGATTCATGCCATCTCCCACCCTCGTACTCGACGCCTCGCTTGTCGTGGTTCAAGTCTCAGACAGCTTCCTGACGAGCTCAGGCGCACATTCACGTCATTCACTTATCGGCCAGCCTGCCGATAAGCTCTTCGACCAAACATCCCTTTTCCCAGCACTTGCTTCGGCCCGCACTGCTGTCCATACCGTTCAAAGCTCGGCCCTTCCCACTCAGGTTGAACACTTGACCCCCTCGGGCCTTGCTTGGAATGTCCGCGTAAATCCAATCACCTACCATGGTGTACTACGATTCTTCATCATAGAGTTCCAGGATGTCACAAAAGACCACAAGAAGAGAATGGAGCTTGAGGAGCAGGCGTACTCGAATGAAACCTTTCGGATCCTCGTTGAGACAGTCAAGGATTATGCCATCTTCATGCTCGACACCAACGGAAACGTTGCTTCCTGGAATGCGGGTGCACAGGCTTTCAAGGGATACACCAAACCAGAGATCATCGGCCAACACTTTTCTAGATTTTACAGTGAAGAAGATCGCAAAGACGGCAAGCCAGAGTTTGAGCTTCGAACTGCGCTGCGCGACGGACGGGTTGAAGATGAAGGCTGGCGTTATCGAAAAGACGGGTCCCGCTTCTTTGCGAACGTGGTTATAACTTCACTGTACAAGGACGGCGTTCTGCTCGGTTACTCAAAAGTTACAAGAGATCTCACAGACCGACGGGAAGCAGAACATCAGCTCATTGCTGCCTACGAAGAAGCATCGAAACTCAAATCAGAGTTCCTTGCCAATATGTCTCATGAAATCCGTACACCCATGCACGGCTTACTGTCGGCGTCGACTCTCTTACTCGACACACGACTCGATGTCGACCAGCTCGACCTTGCTCACATTATCCACGAATCCGGCGAAATCCTGCTGCAGGTGATCAACGATATATTGGACTACAGCAAACTCGCAAATGGCAGTTTCACAATCAGCCGCGACGTTATCAGTGTCTCCGACATTGTCCAATCTGTCTTCCGAGCGCATCAACGGGGATTTACCTCCAAAGTCAAGCTTGAAAGCTACCTCGACCCGCTACTTCCTCCATCAGCGGAAGGAGACGCCCTCCGGTACCGGCAGATAGTGCAAAATCTCTTGTCCAACGCCATTAAATTCACTGAAGAAGGGAGTGTGTTGGTTTCTGCCAAGCTCGACAGAGAAGACGAAGAATCTTTCACTATACTAACCCAAGTAGTAGACACAGGTATAGGGATCCCAGAAGGCACTGCTGGCGCGCTATTTACACCATTCACCCAATTTGACAACTCCGCCACAAAACGCTACAAAGGCACCGGCCTGGGTCTCAGTATCTGTAAGAGCTTGTCGGAGCTTATGGATGGCCAAATCGGATTCGATCCGAATCCCCAAGGCCGTGGCAGTATCTTTTGGTTTACTGCCAAACTCAAAAAGATTAAGCATCTCACCACGTCCGAACTGCTCCGGAAAGAGGCGACAACGAATGTTCCATATCGTGTGGTGGCCGACCCAATGAAAGAACTCAAGCACATTGCCGCTGAGAAACGGATCCTCCTCGCAGAAGATAATTTTATCAACAGGAAAGTAATGCTACGTATGCTGGCGGGCTTGGGATTCTCACAGGTGGATGTTGCCATCGACGGCAAAGAAGCTGTCGCTAAAACTCTACGTGCTGTCAAAGGAGCGGATGAGGGCGAACTTCCAGACAAGTCCAGAAAGGCCGAACCACTCTTGCCCTACGATCTCATATTGATGGATGTTAACATGCCAATTCAAAGTGGAGTGCAGGCGACACAGGAGTTGAGAAGTAAGGGTGTGCATGTGCCCATTGTGGCAATGACTGCAAATGCACTGAAAGGTCATGCTGAATCATATATCGCCCAAGGCATGACAGGATACGTCGCAAAACCAGTAGATCGCAAACTTTTGGTGAAAGTGTTGCTGGACTGCTTCAGACCAGATGGTGCAGGCTGAACGCAACCCATTGCAAGATACGCCTTCACTGACATTCGAACTTGAGAGTTGCCACTCAACTCAGCTCCCAGTCCCGCGTAGGCTGCACTTCTCGCGTAAGATGAAACCCTAGATTTCCTTTGTCTGAGCGATCACTGATCCCAAGGCAGCCGCTATGCTGAAATCCAGGGCGGAGCCTACATACCGTTTGATCCGATAATCACATAATGGGTCTGGTCAGGGCCCAACTTGTCTGATACTTCTTCTCTTGACAACGGACCTCTTGTACCAATGGACTCACAGACGCCGCACATAATATCGGCGCCAAGAAATCCATTCAGACAGCTACGGACTGAGCATTTGCCAATGAGAGGACAGAGCTGAGTGTGCTGTCAGCTTCGTGCACAGTTGTTTCCATAATCCGAGCCCAAGTGGATCGCCAAGGACGCCTTTCCTACAATCATGGACCGATTCGGCAATCCCCAGAAACCCTATCGCGTGCTGCGCCGCATCCATCAACCCCTGGCTGATGGGCAGCAATCTGCATGCGTATAAATCTGGTGCTCTTGCGCATTCACTCTGCAGGCGTGGCTGCTTGAAGCCTTTCGACGAGATGACTCGCGCAACGCCACTCTTTCGCTTCCTGGACCTGCCTAAAGAAGTCCGCTTGATGGTCTACGAAAATCTCAACACCTCGAAGACAATAGTAAAGTACAACGGGCTGGATATGACAAGTTATGACAGTCTCGAACAGCCATCTCTCGTCCTGACAACACATACACTACCCGTCCAACTCCTTGCGACATGTCGACTCATTCACTCCGAAGCTTCTCTTGTACTCGCCCCAAAACTCGCAGCCCTGAAATCTTACATTCCAAGGATCCTCGTATCTGCAAGTTCGTTCAACAAGGCATCCTACAACGCAATTGCGCACTTGATCGGCATTGTCCTCATATCGCTTCACAGTCTCTTGAAAGTGAAGAGGCGAGACTACAGTGAACCTCGGGTGCTAAAACCCAGTTCCGTTCAACACACAGAAAAGACATTGGACAAATGGAATCTCCAGACATCCGCCCTGCTCGCTTTCCAAGCCCAAATCAACACCCCTCCCATTTTGAATTTCAGCGCCGATCCAATGCTCAGCTACGTACGCATTTGTGTTGATGTGCCAAGACACTGGGGTTCACCATCAAAACACCCGCGCGAACTGCGTGTCAGCTCGTCAATCAAACTGGCCGAGCTTTTAGGCGGGACGCTGGATTCGGCACGCAAGGGCGGATTGGACCGTGTCCGGAGTGCCATGATCGTCTGCGCGCAGGAAGAGAAGGGACAAGTCGAGTGCGAGAGGCAGGTGTGTGCACTTGATTACGGAGTCAAAAGGGAGAGGTGACAGGCGGTGGTGGCGATGCACAGTGGATACGAAGATAAGGGCGTCGCTGAAGTCGCTCAGTAGCGAGAGCCAGAGGACAATGGGCTCGGTGAAGAACATGTAGAAGGGCCTGAACAGGTCAGTGTCAGCCAGTCAGTCCGTGTCTGCATCAACGCCAGACTAGACGAGAAAGCACCTCCCCAAGCACATCCAAAAGATAGCCCCAACCTCCTTCAAGCTTATCTTATGCCCACCACGAATCTCATTCGGGCCATGAACATTCCCATCCTCGCCAGTCTCCCGCCTCTTCTACCACCTCGCGCACGACCATCTCGACCCGACCACAGCAATCCGATTCCGCCTCCCCGCCCCATCTTCTTCTGGGCCTGCCACCGCCATCAGCCGTCGCGCCGCGTGAGTTTTTCCCGCTAGGTAATGCAGCGCTTGGGCGGGAGCCAAGGATGACAGCCAAGATGGCGCGGGAGCGAGGCGATTGGTGCTGGCGGTGTAAGGGGGTGCGGAAGAATCGTGGGTCGCGTCATGTGTGTCGAGGATCGGTGTAGGCACGGGTTGGGATTGGGGTGGTGGGGGATGTCATGCGGGTGTAGAGGGAGGGAGGTTGGCTTGTGAGGGTGAGGGTAGAGTCAGGCGGGGTGAACGGGCTGTTGTAAGGTGCATACTCTTTGGGTGAAAGACAAGTAAGAATCAGGTGTTTGTTCGTTTGTGCTGGATGCAAGCAGTCGGTGGTTCTGTTCTGAGTGTATCTGCCTAGCGATTCACTTTTCTTTGCCAATCCAAGCACTCCATGATGCATCGAGCTCCTTTGCTGGGCGGTGTGACCGTGTCTTCAGAACCCACCTTTTCCTTGGTAATGCAAAGGCACTACATCAGTCAGTACCGAAATACTACGTCCATCTGCCATCCACCGTCTGCCGCCTCCACATTGACTGTATAAACGGGCTATCTCCCCGGCGGACCGAGCAACAGCCCAGTAATAGCATCGACGCAAGCATAGAACATCTGTCCAATCTCCGGCCGCGCAAGATACGCCAGCGTCTTTTCCTTGACAGCATCTTCGTGACACCACTCCTCCAGCGGGACGTCTTCCAGCGGGACGTTGAAGCGGAAATACTGCATCCATCCCCTCTCCATCAGCGCCTTGTGGTCGTTTTCGAATTTATCGCCCCAAGACCGGGCCTCGGCATTGCGGTCCTCGACGCTCTTGGCGAGATCCTTGGGGGACCTGGTGCGGTTTACGCCATCACCGGTGCCGATGGAGACGAGAATCATCATGTCGTTTGTGTAGCGAAACAGCTTGCGGCATTCGTAGAGGATGTCGCGGATGGGGTTGTTCTTTGCGGTCCCGTGGTCGGCAAGCCCCGGCGTAATGACGGGGCGATGGGCGGCGCCGAATCGGCTGGGCATGTAGCGTGGTGCTGCTGATGTGGCTTTCATGGCTTCCCAGATGGTCATGTTGGCGTCGAGCTCGGGACCCGTAATGCGTCGTGTTTTGTAGGTTCGCATCAGCGCGGGCTTGTTGGAGCCGACTTCGATGTGGGTCGATATGATGAACCTATCAATATCAACACGGAGGTCAGATGGCATGACCAGGGGGTAATTACACGTCACCTTGGCCCTCTTTTCCCTCGAACAGGTGCTCGTCTTCATTGCCGAGTTCCTGCTTGATGACCTTTTTGATTTCGCTCTCCAATGCGGATCCGTCCGCGTTTGGTGATTGAACCTTGGGGTCCAGCGACGCTGCAAGATCCTTCTTGTTCAAAAAGACTTGTTTGGCAATCTGCTTGTAAGCCTCCCTAGCGCGGTGAGCCTGCATCCGAAGCCGCCCAAGCATAACAGCTATCACTCCGCCGAGCGAGCTGCCGCCCATGAGATCAAAGACCTGGTGTGGGTCGACTGGCTGTCCAATCTTGACGCACACGGCGTTTATAAGTGACTCTACTAGCAGCAGAGCTGAGAGCCCGCGGATACCATCGCCGTCGAGGGAGAGCAGAATCTTGGTCTCTCGGTTTCGAGATAGATTGACTGTAGGAGCTGCTGGTCGAATGGGCTGGCTTTGGTGCACATGGTCGTAGTGTCGACTCGGCTGTATCGGGGTTATTGCAGATGGGATTTGTGTTGCTGTTGTAGGTATTGGCTCTGCTGCTGCTGCTGCTGTTGTTACAGCCGCTGGTAGTGGTTCTGTCGCCGCAGCACTGACTAGTGGTGCTGGCCGCTGCTCGTACGACGAAGAGGCGTGCCTGCTATGCGCCGAGCGTGACGACGAGTCTTCCTGTGGGGACACGGGAGTAGGAAGCTGGGCCACATGTGCGAGACTGGACGTAGAGGTGACCGACGCGCCGTCTGTAATGGATCTAGAGTGTTGGTGTCCAGCTCCTAGCGGCGGCAGTGGTGTGAAAAGGTCGACTGAAGCTCCTGGCGGCGGCCTAGCAGGCCATGGTATGTACCCTGAGCGTGCATCGCGAGCCCAGCGCGCCTCGGCCTCTTCGGCAATGCGGCGGATTTCTGGATCCCGGGCTTTGCTGGCGGGTATGAGTTTGGGTTGGATCACAGGCGCGGCTCGATCGACTTACTACTTGACCCAGCCGACGTCCCAGGCCTCCCACCTCCCGGACAGCAGGAACTGGATTGACGGGAAAGACGGGTCGTAGAAGTAGTGGGTGCCCTCAGTCGGCGAGTAGCGGACGGCGCCAAAGTCGACAGCAAGCATGCTGGCGGGGCAAGAGCAGGAGCAGTACAGGGCGCAACATCAGGCTGCCAGGTACAATGGCCGAGTAGATGAGCGCAGCAGGGCGCCGAGAAATCAGCACGACGGCAGCCGAGGGCGGGGGTAGGCAGGGAGCGCGGTGAGACGCTGCAGCCGGTGCCCGTTCCGGTACCTAGCTAGGTATCAGTACCAGGCGTTGAGCGAGGGCTGCAGACGAGAGCTGGCCGCGAGGGCCAATTGCAGGGCGTCAGCCGGCCCGCACTGCACATCCATGTGGCGCCGGCGAGCTAAAGCAGAGCGAGGGCGAGTCAGAGTGGCGGATGCAGACGATGGATGAATAGAGGCAGAGTCGAGGCCGCGTTTGACCGTTGGGATCCATCTTATCAGCCGCGCGCTCCGTTCCCGCGCCCTTCGCACAATGTAGCCCGATTTGTGTGACGCCGCGACGCACGGCGGGCCGAAGCGAGCATCTAGCCAGGCATTTGCCGACCGCGCTTGTCCGGGCAGAAGGCGACGCCATGTCTTGCCTTTCCCAAGCACTGGCTATGTAGACGAGTGCATGGCGGGCTGAGAGGCTGAGAGACTGATGTGGCCATGGCGTGTTGCTGATGGTGTGTGTGTGTTTCTGTACAACCTCAGCAGTCCGTCTGGTCTAGCACGGCCCGAGCCGCTGGCTCCAAGGTATTTAGTCCCGGAGACTACACTTGCGAAAAGGCCCGAAACCACGCCATGGTTCAAATGAGAAACCACAAAGGCGTTCGACAGTCTAGAGACTAGCCATATCTGCCTGGCAGTCGTCGATAGTCACACAACATCCAAGTGCAAATATGGGAGATATCAAATGAATTCACTAAACCATACTTGAACTAACGACCTAAACAACGATACAAGGGTATTCACATATCCAGACTACACGCCCACCCTCACCTCACCTCAGCTCATCACGCATGAACCGCAATGCGCCGCACAGCCCCTAAACACCACCTACATTAGCATGGCACCCCAACAGACACAACACTATTACCCGTCTACATGACAACGCACTTGTCTCGATCCTCGCTGTTCGCTCCCGCTACTCCCGCGCTGTGTCGTCGCCCAGGCCGCCCCGCCATATTCGGCGCTGCTGCAGGCCGTCCTGAGTATCGCCGTCCCGACGGGTTCCCTGGCACTGGCAAACCACTGCTGTTGCCCTGGCCAATCGGAGCTTGTGGGTTGGCCGGGTGGCCCTGAGGCGGATGGTATTGCGGCGCCGTCGAAGCTTCCTCATATGTTGGAGGTGGCGCCGGGCCCTCGTTGGGTCTATATCCCGTAATGTTGTTGCGGCGTGGTGGAATCACTGGCGCCGCTTCCGCAGGACGAGATGTCCGACAGTTGTCTGGTCGTGTCGGCGAAGTCGGCGACTGTGCTGCAATAGCATCCACCGAGGCCTGGTTGTCACGTTCTCGCTGCCGTCTTTCCGTCTCTCTTCTCTGCCGGTCTTCTTCCTCTTCCTGCAGCTGGAGTGCCAGCGCCAGGTCGTGGTCTTCCTGTTCTGCCCTGCTCAGTTCGCCAGGAGCCGGGGTCTGATCGTCAGACGGCGCGCCCTGAGCGGTACCAGGCGTTTGTTGCTGATTTCCACGCCTCCCTTGAACCGTGGTCCAGCCCTGACCGTCATCGGCTATCTGCTGGCTCTGTTCGGCCTGCTGCTCCGGTCGTGTTGGCATGGCGTTGTTGCCCACGGGTCGGAAGTCGCCAGAGTACAGTTCGCTTCCCTGGCCGTTCACATCGACAAGTGACTCCCAGACAATTTCGTCGTGGCTGGAATAGCCCTGATCAGTGACAAGAGTCACAAGACTGTGGGTCCTGGGATCCTTGAATAGCGTAGAGAAGTGATCGTTCCTGAACAGGATAGCAACCTGGCCAGGCTGGATGCTGTCTCGCATCGTCTTCAAGCCATGGTCTGTCAATTGCGTAGGCCAGTGGGAAAGAAACTCCTTAATGGCGTGGATATCTGTGAACATTTGTTGCTCGTCTGCGGTCAATGGCTGGCCTGACTGGAGTTTGGCATCGAGCTCTTCCTCCTGGAACTGCACATATTGCGAAGTCTCATACGAGCTTGCAACGCGCTCGAAAGCGGCGTACGCATCGGTACCCGCCTCGGGAAGCCATCCGTGCATGAGAGGGATGTTGAAGGTACGGTATAGCTTCATGTCTGCCGTGTTGTCAAACCCTCCCGCCCGTCCGCCAGGGTGGCTGGTAAGTGTCGTGCCGTCATGGGTAGCATGGCTATCTGGTACGAACATCGGGTTGACGTTGAGACCAGTGTGGAGAGTAAGCAGGAACTTATACAAGTCACTGACATCTGGAAGTTCCTGCGCAGCACCACCTCTCCGCCCGGACATGAGCTCGTCAAACACAGCGTCGAGCAGCAGGCCTAGGCTGACCTGCTCCCGCGTGCGTAGTGTCTCGACGAGGGCAGTCTCGATGCCAGATGGCGTTGACAGCACCAATGCGTTCACCAAAGCAAGTAGAGGACAAGGACCGTTCAAGTTTTGCGTAAGAATAGGCGAGGTCCGGATACCAGGTTTGTTAACATCGTGCCATCTGATCTGCTTGATCTGATAGTGTTCTTTCCGTTGCCTGTTCATGGCTGTGTTGGGCGACTCTGGTCCAGACGCAGACGCGGCACCCGCATCTCTGGCAATGACGGGGCGTGGGGGGAAAGGCGGGGCTTGCGCCTCTTGCGAGGTGCTTGCTGGTAATACCGGTACTGTTTCTGCAGAAGACGGTGGCGTTTGTTGTGTGTAGCCTGGCGGGGATTGATCGTATTGCGGGGGTTGTTGAAGAGCCGGATCCTGGTGTTGTGTTCCGTGCACTGGGGAAAACAGATCTTGTCGTGGGGCGTGTTGAGCTGGGCTGTCCTGGTATTGCGGGACAGGTTGACTGGCCTGACTCTCAGACTCTCGTGCATGTCTGCGCTCGCGCTCGGCCATCTCTTCTGCCGCCCGGGCTGCTTTGAATGCTTCTTGCTTGCGCTGCTGCTCGGTCATGTCTTCGTTTCGCTGATCCTGCCACATGTTGTGGTCATCAGGGGGGGTCGGCTCTGGCAGTTTGGGACCCTGGGAGCCAGCTCCGAAAGACGGGACATCTCCATCAGGGTTCCAAGGATTCACGTCGCTCGATTCCTGCGGCGAATACGCCGGTTGAGAATCAGGCTTGTGCTCGGCGGGGGTGTGACTATCCAGGTTGAGGTTCTTCATGTCGTGGGTAGGCGTGTCGGGTGTGCTGTAGGCAGGCAGCTCAACCGGTCCACCGTACTCTTGGGGTTGGCTCTGCGAGTCGCCCCAGACGTTGTGGCTGCTCTCGGGCTCAAAGTAGGTCTGCCCTGTAGTCTGCATCTTCAGGTATGGGTTGTTTGTCTGCAGCGGCACCGAGCCACTGCCCTCATTAGAGATGGTACTGGCACCTCCATATGATATGGCACTAGCGCCGGTGGGCATGGGCGAGATGGCCTCTAGAGATTTCTTGAAAGGGATGCCGGATGGCGGCCCTACTCTCAAGGCATCTGGCAGAGCGTTGCTCTGGGTTGGGGGTGCGGCTACCTTCCCTCCGGCCGGCTTTAACGCAGCGGGAACTTCGGCGGTGACGGCATCTTTGAAATCGGCGTCGTCGTCCGACTTGTCCCAATCTTCGTCGCTGCTGTAGTCGGAGTCTTGGTCGAGCAGATCTTCTTGCTTTTGGGATGTGTTCTTGTCGGGCGTCTTGAAGTTGAAGGCGGGTGACTTGTTAGCGTCGGGCGCATTGGCGGTGTTGTTTGCGGGCGTCGAGGGCAGAGCCGGCGGGCGCTCTTCGGTAGGGGTGGTTGGGTATGGAGGGTTTGCTTTAGAGAGCGGCGCAGGCACGAGGTCGAACTCGGAGGTGGGCTTGCGGGCGACCATGGCGCAGGGTGGAGGTGGAGGGTGGAGTGAGGTGTGCAGGCCGACGGGCGGCGGCGCGAGTGCTCTGTCGCAACTAAAGCTTGGTGTTTGAGCCAAGCGGCAATGTGTCCGCAGGCGGTGGTAGGGTGCGGGTTGAGTGAGAGCAGAGTGGATGTGGTGTAGGAAGAGTGTCTGCGTGTGTCTGCAGCAAAGGCGCCCAGCAGCAGTTCCCGCAGTTCCAAGCAGGCTGCTATATCGTCATCGCCGGGTCTCGTATCGCTGCCGTATTCCGGGTGGCGCAGTCTGTGGCACTTTGCCATTGTGGCGCAGTACGTGTGGGGAAAACATGTGAATTTTGGCGCCGCTATTCGCCCGTTTTTTCGCAGCCGTCGCGTCTATCCATACCTATCCATTGCGCCAGTCGCAACCTCTGCCCAGCTGGGACAAGACACGGGTCGCCCATTCTACACCGACGACGCACACGAGGCGACTTTGGCCGACATGGTTCACTCGTATATCCGGCCCAACACGCACGTCGCGTTGCGCCTGCCCTCGGGCATCCTCAAGGTTGTCGAGCTCAAACCCAACACGTATGTTGCATAGCCGGAGTGAGGCTCCACGTGAAGACACCGCATGGCATGGTCTAAACGGTGCACAGCAACATCAACCTTGGCAAATTCGGCATCTTCAACTCCAACCTCATCCTCGGCCGGCCCTACTACCTCACCTACGAGATCCTCGACAAAGACGATGGCCGCGAAAAGGCTGAGCTGCGCGTTGTCCCCGCCGCCGAACTCCACGCAGAGGCTCTCGGTGAGAGCCAGGCGCCTGCGCCCGAAGCCGCCGACGACAGCGCCGAAGGTGGCGCCGCATTCGACATTGTGGGCGCCGACGGCGAGGTCATTATGCGCAACAACCGCCTGACGGTCGACGACGCATCGCGGCAGACGCTGACCATGGAGGAGATTGAGGAGCTCAAGAAGGCGGGCACGGGATCGGGCAAGGAGATTATTGCCAAAATCATGGCGTCGCACCAGGCCATTGACGAGAAGACGGCCTTCTCACTGGCAAAGTACACGCTGAGGAAGTCGAGGAAATACCTGAAGCGCTTCACAGTGCTTCCCATGGATGTCGGTGTCCTGACCGAATACATTCTTGAGAAGGAGGCATACAGGATCATGGAGCTGCGGCAAGATCTCCTCGGCCTGATCTGCAGCTGGGCCAACATCCATTGCGCCGCGGCAAGTCGCGTCATGTATGCCGAAGACGGCGTGAGCCAGGTAGGAGGAGGGAGATGGTTGGTAGTCGACGATACGGGCGGTTTGGTCACGGCAGCTCTCGCGGAGAAGATGGGCCTTCTCTATCCGCCAGAGGAGAACGATGATTCCGACGACGAGGCTGTCGAAGAAGCCGACGAGCAGCGAACCAACACCGAAGAAGCAGTACCGCCGCTCGAGCAAGACGCGGCAGACACAACCATGCCTGACGCAGACTCGGCACCGGCAGACGCCTCGTCACGTCCCCGCAAACCCATCCGCCCACATGTCCCGCAAATGGCCGCCGAGACAAACACCCTCACGGTCCTCCATCCCAACAATCAACCCAACCTCGCCAATCTCAAGTACTTTGGCTACGACTTTGGGCAGCCTGCGACGACGCACCCACTGTACAAGAACCTCAAGTCGCTGTCATGGCTCTCGCTGGTGCAGCCCGAGGAAGACCCGTCGTACATTGAGCCGGAGCAGCTGAGTGAAGAGGCGCTGGCAGGGCTGAAGAGCAGCAAGCGGGGCAACTACTACAAGAAGCGGCGGCGGTGGGAAAAGTGCAAGCGCGTCGTCGACGAGACGCGTCGCGGCGGCTTCGACGGCCTCGTCGTCGCAACCACCATGGAGCCCAAGAGCGTCCTGGGCGAACTGGTGCCGCTGGTCCGTGGCGGCGGCAAGGTCGTCGTCTACAACCCCAACGCCGAGCCCCTCGTCGAGCTCTGCGACTACTACTCCAAGGAGCGCCGCGCGGCGTTTATTGCGCGCGAGTTTGGGCCGGCCAACGGCAAAGCAGACGAGGGCGCTGATGCTGACGTTGACGACGACGACTTTCCGCTTAACCCGACACTCCTGCTGGCGCCGTCGCTGCAGACGGCGCGCGCGCGTCAGTGGCAGGTGCTGCCAGAGCGGACGCATCCGATGATGACGAGCAAGGGCGGGGCCGAGGGCTATCTGTTTACTGCGACGCGGGTGCTGCCGATTGAGGGGCGGGTGGAGGCGCGCGGACACGGAGCCAAGAAGAAGCGGAAGACGGGCGCGGAGACTGCAGCGGCTGTGTGAAGTGAGAAGGAACGGCAGTGTAGCAGCTTAATTGACTTTTGAACGTCCTCGATTCCATCCAACATGTGCATGTCTATTGTCGTAGTGTCGCTCCGAAATCTTCATACCATGGCCCTCTAACCTTGCGTGCAAGCTCCAATTATCTACAGCGCCTTGCCCATGAACTTCCTCTTGGTGTAGCTCAGCCACCACTTGCTCGGCACGCCCGACTCGTCGGCATAGACCCTGCTGAGCAAGCGCGTGGCCAGCTCCTGGCGCATCTGCATAACGTACTGGCGCAGAATCTCGGCCTGATTGCGGTCGGGCGGCGGCTCAAAGGCCTGGTTCAGCGGGAACCCTGCGTCGCCGGGGATGGCAAAGTTGTTGTCGAGGGCCAGGTTCATGACGGCCTGTATGTGGTCAGTGTGTGTTGGTATGTGTTGGTGTGATGTCGATGGCATGGACGTGCCTTCTCTGCGTCCCTCTTGCTCATGCCGGGCTTGATCTTGCCGAGGACCTCGCTCACGTACAGGATGCCGTAGATCATGACGCGGTCGGCAGGCCCCTTGACTTCAAAGTTGCGGAAAAAGGTGTTTGCGCGGAATAGGGCGAGGATCTCGTCGAGGGGGTCGTACGACTCGTGGGCGGCATCGATGGTCAGCTCGGTGACGTCCGAGGGGAGCGCGGGGAGCTGGATGGCCGGGCCACGGGTGCGGGTGCGCAGGGGCAGCAGGGCGAAGTTGCCTGCAGGCGGTTAGAGGGTGGGGGTGGGAGTGGAGGAGGTTGTGCAGGAGAGGAAGTACCAATCAGCTGCTGGTTGGGCTCATCGAGGAAGACGGAGTGGTAGGCCTGGGCGAGCGGGTTAGCTGGCGGGAGCGGGGTGCGGGATGCTGGACGGGGATGGGGTGGGGGTGGGGATGGGGATGGGGATGAGGGCAGGGCAGGGCAGGGCGACGAACAGGCATTGTAGGCGACCTGCTCGTATGTGTGTGTGGTGGTGTGGTGGAGGTGTGTATGGGGTCGTCGTGGTGGAGAATGCGGCGTCGACGGGCAGTCGGGCGGAGGTGACGGCGTAGCGTAGGCAGTTGGTAGGGCTGAGCTCAAGCTGACCTGGCCTGTCTAAGTAAGTGCCTACCCAATAGTGGGTCTGTCCACCGGCGCGTCAGAACGCGTCGACCTCAACTCACTTTACGCGGCCCTGTCGACTTCCTCCCCTTCCCCCATCCTCGCCTCTATTCTCTCCAAATTCGCCCAAAAACACCCCCCAAATCCCCTCCCACATCCCCTCCCACACCCACGGCCATGTCGGACATTGACGACGAAATGGACGTCGTCCCCACCGCAGACTCGTCCATCAACTTCAGCGGCGACCAGAAGAAGGGGAAAAGAAGCGCTGCCAATCTGCCCGTCGAGGCCCAAGACTCGCTGCCATGGTCGGTTCCATGAATCTCAAACTGCATGCAGCTGCTGACTTGGACCAGGGTCGAGAAGTACCGACCCAACTCGCTCGACGACGTAGAGGGCCACAAGGACATCATAGCCACCATCAACAAGTTCGTCGACTCAAATGTATGCACTTTCGGCTCCATACAACAACCACTCCCCTGACAATGCTCCAGCGCCTGCCACATCTCCTCCTCTACGGGCCGCCCGGAACCGGAAAGACGTCGACGGTCCTCGCCCTCGCCCGCCGCATATACGGAAACAAGAACATGCGCCAGATGGTGCTGGAGCTCAACGCCTCCGACGACCGCGGCATCGACGTCGTGCGCGAGCAGATCAAGACATTCAGCAGCACAAAGCAGATCTTCTCGGCCGCCCCCAAGGCCGGCGACTCTGCGCTGGCGACATTCAAGCTCATCATCCTCGACGAGGCCGACGCCATGACGTCGACTGCGCAAATGGCCCTGCGCCGCATCATGGAAAAGTACACGGCCAACACGCGCTTCTGCATCATCGCAAACTACACGCACAAGCTCTCGCCCGCCCTCCTCTCGCGCTGCACCCGCTTCCGCTTCTCGCCCCTCAAAGAGGCCGACATCCGCAATCTCGTCGACAAAGTCATCCAAGACGAGTCCGTCAACATCACGCAGGACGCCACCGACTCGCTCGTCTCCCTCAGCAAAGGCGACATGCGCCGCGCCCTCAACGTCCTGCAAGCCTGCCACGCCTCGAGCACCCCCCTGCAGCCCGCAGGCCAGCCCGCGCCCGACCCCAGCACCATTGTGCGCGACCAAATCACCCAGACGACCATCTACGACTGCATCGCCGCGCCGCACCCCTCGGACATCCAGTACATTCTCAACACGCTGCTCGCCACAAGCGACATGACGCAGTGCCTGCGCACCGTCGCCAACCTCAAGACGACAAAGGGCCTTGCCCTGGCTGACATCCTGACGGCCCTCAGCGACGAGCTGGTCAAGAGCGACGTCCCCCCGCAGACAATGGTCACGTGGATGACTGGGCTGGCGGATATCGAGTACAGGCTCAGTGGCGGAGGGAGCGAGGCCATTCAGACGGGTGCTGCCATTGGTGTTGTCCGGACTGGTGTTGAGTTGATGGAGAATGGGAAGAAATAAGTACGTCATGGAGAGGCGAGGAGAGAGAGAGAACATGTAGATACTGATACCACGAATGAATAATTAGTCACAAGTCACCTACCTCTCTATCCTCACACACACACACACACACACTAGCAGTATCTGTGCACCCAAACAACAATCGTTGCGTTCCCCGTATTTGATTTATTTTTTATACATACCAAAAGAAACAACCCTCGACTATTTCCACTATCTGGCGCCGACTTGTTATTGCTGCTGCTGTTGTCGCCTCAATTGGATTCCATCCACTGCTTTGCTCAGGGTATCGTGATGCCGTAACGCCGCCGCAATGCAAAATATCCCTCCCAGAAAACATGAGTGGAGAACAAGAATAAGAAAAAACGAAAAAAAGAAAATAGTGTGTCCCATTTGCCCGTACAGATTATTTCGTCTGGATGCTGTGGTGGTCTGTCTAGCGCCTTCTCTTAACGTCGCCGTGTGCCTGGTCCGTCGGGTCACGTACGCGCTTGCGCCCGTCGTCGCCGCTTCCTCCTCCTGCTACGCTGCCGCTGCCACCGTTGCCGCCGCTGCTGCCGCCGCCTCCACTGCCTCCGCCCCGACTGCGTCGCTCGCGCTCCTCACGACCCGACGGTCGTCCCTCGTCGCGGGATCCGCGCTCGCGCTTGCTCTCGCGCGACTCGTGGCCGGAGCGCTCCGTTTCGCGGTGGGACCGTTCGCTTCCTCGTTCCCGGTGATGTCTGCTGCTTTCCCGATCGCCGCCGCGCTTGTCGCGCCCTCGCTCTCGGTCTGTTCCGCGCTCCTGCTCCTCAACCTGGCCTGCCCGCTCCGTTGGTGGCCCCGTGTGGGTACGGCTGCTCCGCTCGTCCGACCGCTTCTCACTCCGACTCGAAGAGTGGCTCCTGTCGTGGCCAGATCGCTCCCCACGTCTGCTCTCCCGCCGGCTGTGTGACTCTGACCTCTCATCTTGCGGCTCGTTCTCTGATCGGATTGACGGGGGCCCGGTCCTGTCAGCCCTTGAGTATTGGCTCTCGGAACGAATGTTGGGAGTGGATGTATGGGGCGGTGGTGGCATGGGACCGCCCATGTCGCCTTGTCGGTCCATGGGTCCATTGGCACGGTTAGCACCCCGACCACGTACAGTGACCGGAGGACTTTGCGCAGAGACGCCTTGGTCGCTAAGGCGCTCGGGAGTCGGCGCGTTCTGCGTCAAGACATTGTTGATTGTTCGCAACGATGGGTGTCGATTATCCGAATTGCGTGGTCCTCGATCATTCACTGAAGGTCCGGTCGGGGGTCCCCGGTTCATTGGCATCGGTGGAGGCCCCTGAGGTGTTCGTCCGGAGCTGCGAGGCCCACTTGGAGCGTTCGACATGTTGTTGGTAGGAGTCGGGGGTCCCGACCGGTTGTTGCCAAACATTTCCAACCTGCTAGGATGGATGCCCGCAGGGGTAGATCCGGGGGGTCCCGATGGTGCTGTGGATGGCTGCTGCTGTTGTGGTTGTTGCTGCTGCGGGTCTCGGCGATCGTCTTCATTGGTCAGCAGACGGAAATCGAGTTGGGGGGCATTGAACTCACTCCTCGGCCCTGAAGGAACCGGTTCTGAGGGCTGGTTGAGTCTGCCATAGTTGGGGTCCTGGGCAGAGTTGCCCGAAGACCTCGCTGGCTGTGAGGGTTGGAACATCTCGCGAGAGATGCGAGATGACGATGCGTCGTTTCGACCTCCACGAGGACCTGTGGGTGCGCCACCAGCTGAATCTTCGACGGGATCACGGCCAGAAGGGTACGCATGGGAAGGTACGCGCTCCTCGCGGTGCTCGCGAGCGCCGTGATGAATGCTCGGAATGCGTTCCTCGCCACGGCGGTCCTCTCGGCGGTCCTCGGTACGTCGATCCTCTACCCGGCGAGGCGATTGGGGCTGGGGCCCTCGCTCACGGCGGTTATCTCGGTCAGACCTTGGGGCTTCTGGCCTACCTTCTGAGTCGTTGATCAAAGCTGCACGAGCTGGGTTGATCAACGCACCACGTGACGGATTGATAGGGACGTCGTTAGCTGATATCACAGCGGGCGGTTGACGAAACGGCGCGTTGTCGCTCCTTTCCACATTCTGGTAGCCGCTGGGAGGCATATCGCGCCTGTACGGAGGGTGGTCCTGTCCCAAAGCCGAGTTTGAAGGAACCCTTCGAGGTTCCATTGTAGGTGGTAGTGCGTGGCCTCGAGGATCGATCCGTTCACGGTGATCCCTGCCATCTCTGCTGTCTCGAGGGTCCCACGTAAGCGGACGTCCTGTTGGGGGTCGATTGTCTCGCGGCGGTCCTCGCATAGCCCGCTCATCGTACTCCCATTGTTCACGGTTTTGCCAGTCACGTCGATCAACCGGGCCAGGCATCCTCTCAGGAGTCCTGCCCCCATGCATGGGTCTTTCGCGGTCGCGCATAGTATTATCCGGACGTTCAAGTCGCCCGTAGTCGCCCTGAGGCGGCCGGGTGTCATGTCGGCCGTGAGGAACATACTCAGACTGCCGATCAGCCCCAAGTCTTCCATCCTGTCGCGGTCTAGGAGGCTGTGAGTCTGGCCGGATTGGCAGATTGTGCGAGGGCCTGCCACCCTGAGGAAGCGGGTGTGTGGGCGTGTTCCTGTTATCTGGCCGGAGGGGTACCGACGTATGTCCGGATGGACCGGGTGTATTGCGGGCAGACGTGGCAGTCACTTTGTCTTGTTGAGATGGAGTTGATCCTCTAACCTCGGATATTCTTGACGCTGGTTTGTTAAGGTCCTTGTCGCCTGGCCGAAGCGCCGGAGTTGCAGGTGTTGAATGAGGTCGGCTTTGCGCATCATCGTCTGCCTTGGCTGCATTGTTGCTCTGCGATCCATTGCTGCGGAAGGGATCAGTGGGCTGATGCTGGTTGTGGTGTTGTTGACTTACGAGTCGGTCTTTGATTTGAAAACTGGAGCGTTGGCATTGAGTTTCGCGGAGGCATCTCGGGGCTGAGGCGTTTGGGCCTTCTCAGAGGCAACCTTGTTGGCCCCGTTGACGGCGTCAGGCGGTGCAGGGATCTGACGATTGTTAGAGAAGTGTGAGGAGAATCGGACCAGAAACTTACATTACGGAAGTCCCACTCTGTTGACCAGAAGGATTTGCCCTTCTTGAATACCTTGAAGGTAGATTGTGCCAAGATCTTCAGATCATCCCTCTCGTCGTTCTTGGCGATATTCTCAAGGGGGAGCCTCAACTCTTCAGACATGGTGTCGACCTTGGGGAAGTTGCTCGAGATTGCGTTGAGAATACTGATGGAGTTGCGGATCTCTGTGAACTTTCCACTCTCAATACAAGTCTTGAGGCCAACGAAAAGAGCCTTGTGCCACTTGTACAGGAGCTTGCAGAAGTCGTCGTAGCTGAGCAGCTCTGTTGGGTTGCGGTCGGCGTCGAAACGGCGTCCGAACCCCGGCAGGTTCTTTTCCGTGCCATGTGCATACTTGGCATACGCGTCGTCCTTGTTGTCGTGCCATTTCTGCAGTTCTCGCAGGACATCGTTGAGGAAACGCCCGAAACTCTTGGACTCTTCTTCGGAGTACATGCTGATGATGCATGTCAGTTTGTTGGCTAAGAACAGGTTGTCGAGCAGCTTGATGGTGCGGAATCCCGGTACGCCAGAGCTGTGCATGAAGCGCAACATGGACGATGCAAACTGGGCGTCTTGCAGGGACATGCGGCTGCGGGGGATGAAGCAGTCTTGCAAAAGGGCGTTGTGAAGTGCGTCTGATTTGGAGTCCAGCATGGGGATGTTGTCGAACCATCGCCGCATCTCAACTCGCAGATGATCTTGGGTGAGGCTGTTGGTCTTTTCGAAAGCTTGCTGTTCTTTCTTCAGCTTTGAGATTTCCTCCCTAGCACGGCGCATTTCCGCGGTTTCTTTCCTCGGTATGTTAGGGTTGTTGTAACCGCGGCGCTCGTTGACCGCAGGGACCAGTTGTCGTTCGAAGTGGCTGATGGTCTCCCGATAGCGTTGTTTGATCCCATCGTTGTCGACGTCCGGCAACGAAAGTTGCCAGAAAGTGACGTAGAAGGATAGACAGGGGTGGTCAGTGAAAGTAGTCGGTAGCACAGCCTTTAGATCGTCCACCACCTTCTGAATTTCGAGATTCTGTGCATCTGGTGGGGCGACTTCGCTTGTGGCAGGCCCAGGTGCGCCGGCTGCTTCATCGGCTCCCTCCATAGCAACATCGCCATTCGGGCTGGTAGACTCGCTGCCCGAGGACTTGCTTTGCTTCTCGGCCCTAAACGCGTTGGCCTTGGCTGCGATGCTTGCGCGGCATACGGTGAAAGCGATGGTGGGGTCCACATTGAACTCTGCTATCATTTCAACCAAAGTAGGGAAAGCCTCGTCAAACTCATCAACCGACACATAGGCCCGAAGAAACTCAAGGTATTGAAAGAGGTTGGATCGAAGTTTGTCGGAGTTGAAGAACACGACTTTGTCAGGAGTATCGAGCTGATCTTCGCGGTGAATGAATGCTTCGACATGTTGCGCAAGTGCCACTAGAATCTGCGGCGCCAGACCTCGGTCTTTGACGCATTTCGCCAGGCGTCTTGCAGAGTTGCCAGACAAATGGCGGGTGTCGGAAAGGTGGTGCTGCAGAGTGAACGTACGCAGCACTGGTCCTCCGCACAGTGAAAAGACCATTGGCTCGGACAACGATCCAACAAGTCCAATGCCGCCCATCCATTTGATCATCTGCTCAAGAACGTCAAGCATGTAAAGTTCTCCGTCGGGTTGTAGCAGTTGATGTGTGGTGTACTGCAGAACCGGCGTGGGGTCCATCAGGGGGTATTTCTGATAGGCCTTGCCAATGAAGAGGGAGAGGTTCGTAAGCCAAGACTGGGCAAACATGCCGTCTTCTTTCTTGCCCTCCTTACTGGGGCTGGTGAGTGTGCTGATCAAGGTCCAGGTCAGGCAGTCGTAGCCGAGCAGAGTGAGATATTTGCTGCACTCGACCAAAGCGTCGATCATATTTGGGTATCCGATCAGGCGAGTGACGGTGTTCCGGAACACCAATCCTGGGTTTGAGTACGACAGTTTGGCGATCTTTCTCCCGTATTCTTTCGTGTTGATCGCCGTGACTTTGTTCAGCAAAGCATTTGTGTCCTTTCTCATCGTGTCAAACATCGCTCTCATGGCGGGTTTGGCGTTCCTCAGTTCAAACCACGATTCGTATATAGTGTATCTTGTCGCGGTGTCGAATTGCTTCAACAGCTCCCAGACCTCGTTGACGATTCCGGGGTTTTGGCCAGTGAAGGACAGCGCCGGGGCCAGGAAGGTGGCAGAGAAGTCTATCCATCGCTTTCGGTTCGTCTCGGAGGGGTTGTCGGCCAGATCCTTTCTCGCAATGCGTGCCAACTTGGTCAACAGCAAAATGTCTTTGCCGCATTCCGGGCCGACGAGTGCAAGAAGAGTCGTGCAGAGCTTGATAACGTCGTCGACCTCGTGACAGACAGGGACGTTGTCGACCCAGTCTTCCCAGTAGAACCTGTAGTCGATACCATCACCCGCGTCTCTCTGGTCGGGCTTGGCCCACCGAAGAGTTCGTCGGGGGATGAAGTCGCTGGGCCGTGAGGGCGCACGGGAGCCCGCACCTTTAGGAACAACAAAGGCCTCCTCGGACGGAATCGGCCTGGCGGCTTCGTAGACCTTGCTGAGGGAGTGGTGTGCCAGTCGGAATAAGCAGTCGCGTAGGTCTGGGTATACTTCAAGCAGCCAAGGATGGCGACCGAGAATGAAGAATGCCTCTGGCAAGGCGCCAATGCAAAGCAAGCTCTTGAGAAGTTGGAACTTCTGATCGGCCGGCTCAGGCAATGCGGGCTTCGCCTCTGTCCCTTCTTCTGACTGGGCGGGCGTACTCCTTTCCGAGTCCGGTTTTGAGGATGCCTTGCTTTCGGCTTCTCGAAGACGGTTCACAACCGGCGGTCCAGGAGGCTGCTCATCCGGAAGCGCACTGGCCATCGTGAGGGCGTTTCCAACTCTTCCGCTTTCCTTCGCTTCCCTGTCCTTCTTTTCCTTCAAAAGCTTTCGCTTATGCGCAGGCATGTCCTCCTCGGCCGGGTAAAGATGCGGGTAAAGGTCTAGGATTGAAATGAATCCGACTTTGATGAGAAGGGCGGCCAGATAGATGAGGTTGTCCGGAAGGAAGTCGGATGCGTCACGCGTGTCGGAGGCGTAGAATCGGAGCTTGAAACCGAGGAGTTGAGCCGCAATATCGTTTCCAAAGGGTGGCAGAGTTCCGGTTTCCGACATCCAGTCATCTGCCCACTTCCGGGCAGCTTGTTGTTTCGAGAGCTGCGCACCCTCCGCGTGTATGACGGGGTCAAGTGGTCTGTTGTTCGCGGTAATACGACGCGCGCCGAGCTCGAAGAACGCTTCAATACCTCGGCTCCCACCCAGCGCCTCCAACTCTCCTACATGCTGCCAGAATTTCCGATCTCGCCGCTCCCGACACTGCAGCTGCTCCTCCTTCTCTTGGTCTGAATGGTACCACAAAGCCGAACCGGGCTCGGCCCAGCTGGGAAGGGTCGAGACATCAGGCTCTTGCCACTCGATGCCTTCCAAACCGCGCTGTTCCGGCCACCAAGCACTCGACCGAAGTAGTTTGACGAAGAATTTGCCGTGTTTGACAAGCAGGTTCGCAAATACATCCAAAGTTACATCGAGAACCCTGCCGATATCGAGGTCGAATGCACCAATTAGTGCGTTGACGCGTTCGTATGTCTCGCTGACGACGTCGTGGCTGGGCGGCTCGTTGTTGACTGTTGTAAAGTACTCGGTCATGAGCTTTGAGTAACCCTCGGTCTCTTCGCGGAGGAGATTGTAGTTGGATTGGCGGTACAACGCGTGGGTGGCTTTACGCACAGCCATTTTCGTGAAACTATCCCGCACTAGGCTGAGAGACTTTAGAAGGTCGTTGTCGAGTTCAGCGCGCATCCGGTTGACGTCGATGTCGGTGGCGACGAGCATATGCCGTACCATTACGTGCTTCTTCTCGTCGTGTGTCAGGGAGGTCAGAGTGTCAAGGAACGTGGATACGGGGTCTATCGATTCGTCAGAAGGAGCAGCGACAATGTCGCGCACCATAGATCCGAGCTCGCTAGAGGGCATCAAGCTGTCGATGGCTGCTTCGATTATTTCGTGGAACACGACAGCCAGCGTGAGTTCATCGCCTGAGCCCGCGGCCGATGTGCCAGCCTGAACTATCGACTGCCGTGCTTCGGCGTTCCATTTTGCGACGCGTTCCGGTGTGAGGTACTCGTTGCTTTCAGGGACTTCGCAGGACGGTGTTAGGGGCGGCTCTCTCGGTAGAGTAGGCACGGGGGGTGCGGACGCAGGCGGTGCAGGCGGGGCGGGCGGTGCGGCGCGATTGTTGATGTTGTTGGTAGGTGGGGACCTGGCTGTCGGTGAAGGCTGGGTGACGTTGGGACTCTGAGGTACGCTAGATCCGCCACGACCATTGTTCCTGCTCTGGCGCCTCGGTCCTCCTCCTCCGCCTCCACCTCCGCCTCCGCCTCCATAGTTTCCAGGGTTCCCGCCGCCGCGCGGGCTGTTGTTCTGGGAGTAAGGATGCGCGAGAGAGAGCTGCTGCGGCCTGTGCGGCGATTGCCGTGGAGTGTTGCTGTCGTCCTGGGGGTAGGGGCGATCAGGCCGCTTGCGCTTAGGTCCGGGTGCCATGTTGGCGCTCTCGCGACGCGAAGAGACCGGTGTGGGTTGGTATCAGGATGCTTGCGCGCGGAGCATGCACACTGCGCGGCCGGAGCTCGTGAAGCCGTGGGGACGTGTCGTCGGTAGTCGCGGGCGCAGACCAGCAAAAAAGCGTGTAGCGCAAAATATCCGCGGCGGTTTTGGTCGGCAAGCGGGACAGCAGGGCGGCTGTCACGATGCGGTGGACGCGGTTGGTTTGCGGGCGAGGACGAAGACGAAGACGTATTACGCTGAGGCTCAAGCTTGGGATGACGCTAGCCCGCCAAGATGCCCCACAATTAAGTTCCTGCCAGAGCTGCTCCTGCACTTGGAGTAACCATGCTGCATGCTAAATGATGGACACCGAATATTGGGAGTTAAACATTGGACACATATTCACAGGTTATCATAAAAGAAATCACGGCAGCATAGTAGGTCTGCGGAGAACAAGTCGATTCATCGGCCGTCCGAGACAGCTATCGAGGTCTCAAAACTAAAAGGAGCGACCAGACCCGGTATTCATCAACAAATGACGAGTCGCATGACGCTTAAGCGGCGGCACTGACAGCCTGGGCTGTGGCCTTGCGCTCGTTCTCGAGCACAGCCTCGAGGATACCCGTGGCGCCCTGGCCGGCCTTCATCTCCTTCACAATCGTGTCGAGGCCGAGCTGCTCGTCCGTCCAGAGAGGAGCCTCCTCGACCTTGCCGGCCTCTCCCACTCCAATGAAACCACCCTCAGCAGCCCACTCGCTGGTGCGCTTGATGCCTAGCTGTTTCCAGACGGCATCGAAAGCCTCAACCAGATGCTCGCGGTACTCGCGGACGTGGCCTGGAGTGGGAGTCACACGGAGACGCTCCTGACCGACAGGGACAGTGGGGTAATTAATGGCCTGCACGTAGATACCCCAGTCCTCCAACAGCAGATCAGACGCCTTCCTCGCAATCTCCGCGTTTCCAACAAGCACAGGCACAATGTGGCTCGGGTTGGGGATAACGGGAATGTCGCGCGAGTTCAGCTCGTCCTTGACAGCACGGGTGTGCAGCTGCTGGAGCCGCCTATCCCCCTGGTAGTTGGCCTGGTACTCGATGGCAGCCGTCGCTCCAGCCATAGTAGCCGGGGGCAGCGAAGTGGTGAAGATGAATCCAGGTGCGAGAGACCTGATGGCATCAACAAACTTGGCAGAACCGGCAATGTAGCCGCCAACGCAGCCGTACGCCTTTCCGAGCGTGCCGGTGATGATGTCGACGCGGTCCATGATGGTTCCACGAGGCTTGCCCGCCTTGTGGGCTTCGTAGTCGAGGTGCTCAGCAACGCCAGCTCCGTGGGATCCGTACATGCCCACGGCGTGAACTTCGTCCAGGAAAGTGATGGCGCCGTACTTCTCTGCAAGGTCGCAGATCTCTTCAATGGGGCCAATGGAGCCGCACATGCTGTACACACTCTCAAAGGCAATGATCTTGGGGTACTCGGCCGGGATCGAGGCAAGCTTGGCTTCGAGATCGGCAACGTCGTTGTGCTTGAAGACCATCTTCTTCGCACCCGAGTGGCGGATACCCTGAATCATAGACGCGTGGTTCAAGCTGTCCGAGAGGATGACGCAGTTGGGCATCTTGCTTCCAAGAGTGGCCAGGGTAGCATCATTTGCAACGTAGCACGAAGAGAAGACCAGCGCGGCCTCCTTCGCGTGGAGCTTTGCAAGCGTCTCCTCCAGCTGCATGGCGTGCTGGTTGTGTCCGGAGATGTTCCTAGTTCCTCCCGCTCCAGCACCGTATTTGTCCAGAGTCTCGTGCATAGTCTTGAGCACCTGGGGGTTGCGGCCCATGCCGAGGTAGTCGTTGGAGCACCACACGGTGACCTTGTCATCGTGCGACTCCTTGTGGGCGCGAGGGAACTCCTTGGCGAGGCGGTTGATGTTGTTGAAGTAGCGGTACGACTTGTCCTTGTGCTTCTTGTCGAGCTCGCCCTGGTAGTAGGACTCGTAGTCGAAGTGTCCGGGGCGGGTAGCGTGCGCCGAAGTGGGCTTGCTGGGGGCGGTCTGAGGGAAGGGAATAGCGCCTGCATCCGAGTTAGGACAAGTAGTAGGGCTGGGCGGAAGCGTCGCACCTTGTTTGCTGCGCACATTCTCAGTCTCGACGTGGGCCTCCTTGTGCGAAGTCGTGTGCAGCTTGGCACGGTTCACGCGCGAGTGGTATGCGCGCACGCCACCAAAAGCGCCGGCGAGGGCGCTGTTGCCAATGCGGGCGCTCTGCACAGCGAGAGCCTTGCCCATGATGGGGCAGCGGCGGCCGAGGACCTGGAGGTTGGACATGCTGCCCGCGCTGGGCGAGACATCGTGCGAGGCGGCCGTGGTGGAGAGGGAGCGGAGCGTGGCGGGGGACGTCTTGTGGAGGAACGGGCACATGGACCTCGACTGGCGCAAGAGAGCCTCCATGTTGGTCAATGGTGCGGGGCGGTGGAAAGCGAAGCCTGGTACGGTGATACGCGGGTACTATGGGTCTCGCGTTGCAGAGGAATGTGAGGGAGGATGGTTTGGAATCGGGGACGGACTCGGGCGGACACAAATCATTTCATATGCGGAACAGACGCAAAGCTAAACGGCCGAGCGTCGGCATCAAATGGTCGAGTCATGATTGGTTGCTGCCGCTTTAGCATGCCGACACCATCCTAATATTGGCTTATTGCTGCGACGGCTTGTGGCTGATCAGATCCGTAGAGGGGTACCGATGGCCTGTGAGATACGTCTGATGGTGGTTGTCGCCCGTCAGCTCAGCTGACTGCTGCCACTCACCGCTTGCGTTGCAACTTACTCAACCACGCACTGCATATAACAACAAGATACATCGATCCCGACATTATCTTCTCGAGGGGCGACTCGGATCAACATGCAAGACGACATGACCAATAAGCCACATGGCTAGAGGAGTCTGGTGTTACCGGTGCAGGTCTGGGAATACCAGCAAACCTCTTCAACCACAGTAAAGATCGGCAGGGATTAGAACTCCCCACACCGCACGTCCTACAAGGCCTGGAAGCTTTGCTGACCAGTTTGTCCTTGCGTCCTGAACATCAGCCCATCGCTGGGACCACGGCGTCGTTTCAGGCATCGGCATCTCCATCTCGCCGACCCATGCCGCTCCCACACGAAAAACTTCACACTCGAGGACTGTACGGCATTCTTCGGAGACGACGGTCGTGACGTGGGGTACTGCAGGCGTAAATTCGAAGCCGCGGCATCTTCTCCATGCGGCGCATTATGCGACGCCAGCATTGGCGTTCATTTGGCTCGCTTCCCTCCTACTCCGAGTCGGGCCATTCGCCACCCGCTCTACTCTCGGAATTCTTGGAGCGCAATCTGATTGGATCGGAGACCTTGGTGCGCTTCCGTTCAAGCATCAATGGCCCTTCCATCCGAAGTGTACTCCGCGGCCCAGACGCTTATTAGCAGTGGGGATGTTTGTTCATGTTGCAAGGCTGTCTACAACCTTCAATCGATAACAATAGTCGTCTTACAGCTCCTACGCCGCTTCACTGGTCGGTAGGGGGTATCATCTTCATCGTCGGATATTGTGATGATTTCAGCCCGAGACGTTCGTTCTGGCTGTTGCAACGCATCGTAATCGAATGTCATTGTTAAAATAGTGCTGAGGTACTCGCAGAACGTGGGCAGGTCTGAGGAGTCTCTCAAGCTGCTGCTGCGCAAACCCCTTCGGTGTCTCCTAGCTTGGTATTCTATCGAAGCAGTTCTCAGAAAATCCCCAGCAGAGAAACAGCGTAGTGAGTGTGATGATTTTGGACGAGTCTCTGGGTAGAAAGCCTGGCATTCGCTGGTCCCCTCGAACGAGCATGTCAATGCAGGTCATTGTCTCCCGTATTATCTTCATCCTGCCCAGAATTCGGAGACGGATTCTGACCATCTCGCGCGTTTCCGAGCTCATTTCAAGTACGGCTTTCGAGACGGCCCGTTTCCGATCCTGCGTCTCGACGAGATGCTCCCATGTCCACTGGAGCACCGTGGCGATCGAGGCAGCTTCAGGTGCATCGCCTTGGGGGACAGGGGCTGGGCGAGTAGGAACGGCCACCGCCTCGTGCTCGATCTCGTTTTGACTGCGTTCCACTCTAGGTGCTGGTTCTAGATGTTCATCTCCTTCTGTATGTGGACTTGGACTAGGCGCGGTATAACTGTTTCCAAGCTCAGATGCGTCGGACGGCGAATCGAGATCGATGACTTCGGGTGACGTATCTGGTCGAGAACCCGATACCTCCATTGCACTCCCGTCTACTGGCGCATCCGAACTCGAACAGATGCTTTCTTCATCGCTGTCATCCACAGGGTCCATGTTGTAGATAGACACAAGCCAGTTAGCATGTTCCAACGAATCGATGGTGACCTCAAGATTGCAGCATTGTTTACGGATTGCATCAGCATTGGCGCTAGGAAACTTCAATATTTCGTCACACAGCTCGTCGAGACGCTGCTCAAAATACTGCGCCTGCGACTCGTACCGACGAGCAAGATCTTGTCGTTGCCCCGACTCCTCGGCTTCTTCCCATAGCCGATCTGGATCGTAGCAGGCCCCACGTTTGCCAGGCTCGAGGTCTTCTGTGATTTCGTCTTTCCCTGGTGTCCAGGCGTTCGTGAACTTCTCGATGGACTCATTGATGATGTCAACGATCTGTTCCTGGCTCATCCTGCCTCTCCTACTTTGCGTTAAAGGCTGGTTGTCACTGTCGTCCTCGAGGTCGGGAGCATCGTCTTCCAAAGCACCGACTGTTGCGTCGTCATCATAGTTGTCGGCGTCGACCAGCTCTTCGGCCATCCAATCCTCCTCTTCTTGTTGCGTGATTTCCACATCTTCATCTGTATCCACCGCCTCCCATCTTAGTAGATGGTCCCATTCGCCAGGGGCCTCCGCTGACGCTCTTCCCCGTTTAGGACTGGTCTCTGCAGAGCAAGCGATGTTGAATGGAGCGTCTTCTTGATTGTTGTCGTCATAGTGGTTGTTGATACTGAGCGAATCTATGCCACTAGTCGCGGTATGCTGCTGGTATTTGAGAGAACGACTCTACAGAAATCGCATCGCAGTCGCTAGAGCTGTACTCTCCCTCGGGCTGGCGATCTTAAGATCATGGCGGAGGGTCTGAGGTCACAAGGCCGCGAGAAAAACATTGCCTGAGATCAGGTACATTCGAAGCTGCTGCTCGAGGTTCTCTGGGTCGAGATATGGTTCAGAGCATCCCAACTTACTGAAAATCTCCCTGGAAATGCACAGCTCCTCCACTAGATCATCGATTGACCAATCCCAAGGATCATCGTCTAGCATTTTCGTGCATCTGGTTTAAAGGTTGGGTAGGGATTGAGTAGTGCATGCAGCGACTGAATGCAATTCAAGCGGAGCGCCGGATTTCGAAAATGGTGTTGCTGATTGCAGGTGTTGTCAATAAAGGCGATAGACGCGTCGCGTGCCTCGTGCGTTTGTCTTTCACGGTCACGTGGATGCGCGATGAGGGGCAGCGAGAGAACGCAGTGAGAGGATTAGGACCTATACACGTCCAGCATGCGCCCATGCTGGTAGAATTGATATTCCGGTGTATGCACTCACTCAGCCTCTCAGAGAGCCGCCGGTCTTTGTCCGTTCAGACCTACGACTTACTCAGGCGGGGCGATGAGGAAATCACTAGCGCGGGGGCATTTGTAAGACGACGCTTCCGACGTCTTCCTTCACACTGCCGTCGGTAGCAAGCAAGTAAACTACACCAGAATGGCTTCACTTTCGTACTCAAACTATCCGCCAGAGCTATCTGCGGAGGAGGAATCTCATCTGCTTTCAGAAGTTAGAGATTGGTCGATAGCACATGGCCTGGCCGTGCGTCCGGCACCCTCATTCGTCCAGCCGTCTCAGGATCCCTCCGGTGTGCTTGCGACGACAGCGCCTGTCACGCTGTTCCCTAGCTTGTTTCCGCGATCATGCTTCAAGGAAGGCCTTGCGATCCAGAAGGCCTACAACGAGCTTTACTCGGCGATAGCAAGAGACGAGAAGTGGCTGCAGAGCATTGTCGAAGAGTTGGTTGATATCGACGACTTTGTCGCAAAGCTTTGGCAGACCCATCTAGCGGTCAAGAAAGAGGGATATGTGCAGGACATTTCACTCGGTTTGTTCCGGTCTGACTACATGGTCCACAAGGACCCGTCCGAATCCAACCCCGCGCCCGGGCTCAAGCAAGTCGAATTCAACACGATCGCGTCCTCGTTCGGAGGACTGTCGTCTCAAGTATCTGCTCTTCACAGATATCTGTGCATGCTCGGAGCTTACCCACCCTCGGCCTCTTCCATCATCAAGGCCGATGCCCTGCGACAGAGCCAATCGGCTTCACAGCTGGCCAAGGGGCTGGCTGCTGGACACAACGCTTACGGGGCTTCAAAGACGCAGAGACCGCTATGTGTGTTGTTTGTAGTACAAGATCCCGAGCGCAACGTCTTTGACCAGAGACACCTGGAGTACGCTTTGTTGGAAGAGAACTCTGTGCGCTCGTTCCGTCTGGCCTTCGGGGAGACGCTGTCACACACCAAGCTCGACGCTGACAGGACACTCATCTACACGCCACCTCACTCGCCCTCGACGTCGTATGAGGTGACGACCATCTACTTCCGCGCAGGGTACTCGCCCGACGATTACGTCAAAGATGAAGACTGGGCCGCACGACTGCACCTCGAGAAGAGCCGGGCGATCAAATGCCCAAGCATCTTGACGCAGCTTGCCGGATGCAAGAAAGTTCAGCAGGTCCTTGCAACACCACACTCGCCCCACCTGAAGCGCTTCCTGCCCGACGACGCAGTGGCGGCCCGGGTCCTCGGCACATTCGCCCCCATCTACCCGCTCGACGACAGCGAAGCGGGCAAGGAAGCCAAGAAGCTCGCGACCGACGCATCGTCGGCAACGCGCTTCGTGCTGAAACCGCAGCGCGAGGGCGGCGGCAACAACATCTACCGCAAAGCGATCCCGCCGTTCCTGTCGGAGCTCCCGGAGACACACTGGCCGGCGTACATCCTGATGGAGATGATTGAGCCGCCGCCGCTGCGCAACGCCATTTTCCGCAACGGCGAGCTGCAGCGCGGCGGCGTCATCTGCGAGCTGGGCGTGTACGGAGTCTGTCTGTGGCGCGACGGCGGCGAGCAGCAGGGTGAGGTCCTGGAGAACTGGGAAGCGGGATACCTCCTGCGCACCAAGGGTGACCAGAGCGAGGAGGGCGGCGTCGCGGCAGGGTTCGGAGCTGTCGACAGCTGCTGTCTGGTGGAGGAGGAGTAGTGGCTGTTGTGTGTTTGAGGGTGAGAGACTTTATTGATATGCATGAGCGGCTCGGTGCCAACTCCGACGGCAAACCAGTGCAAGACGGAGAGATAGAGAGGGAGGGAGTAGTCAACCCGACGTGTAATTCAACCTACAGAGAGTCTAGATGAAGCAGTTGAATCTCAAACCAACGCAAGACGTTCCTCGCCCGCTTACACTTGTATTTGAACTCTCGTCATGACAGCATTGACACGCATTGCTGTGGATGGTGCTTGAGTGAGATTTGATGGTGATGATGAGGGCTAACTAGTTGTGGAGTGTGTGAGCGTGTAGATTAGATGCGGGGAGGCCTGGTGGGTTGTTGGGAGCGTGCTTTGTTGTGGGCAACCAGTTCTATCGCCAGGGCGTTCCGTCATAATGACTTGCAGTAGGGATGCATACTATAGACGTTTGTCGAGGCGCCTTGTCGATAACGAGTGCCACGATCTACGGGTAGCGAAATTGGTCGATTCATCTCGGCTTTGGAGCGGGGATCTGCATTGAGGGTTGCTCGGATTGGGGTGGGTGGATGTGGGGGATCGTCATCTACGGGCTATTGTGGTGTTGGTTTGGCTATGGGATGGGATTGCCACGACACACGGCGTGGTGAAGGTGCTGCAAAGGGATGGACATATGAGGGAGGGTGAATAGGGGTGGTAGCAGACAGGTAGCTCAAGACGGACTGGGGCTATGGTGTACCTAGAAGCAACCTTCTTCAGGGCCGCGCCGCATCGTGTGACGACGAGAAAAATCCATGTTATTGGCAATCTTAGAGGTGGGGCTGGGTGTATTGCAAATCGAGGCGCAGGTCAGAGAACGTGCTATCTTTGCGTGTGGCACAGGGTGCGACGCCCCCATGACAGCGGGAGGCAGGGTACAGCAAAACAGTGACAGCGAACGAATGTACAAGCAGGGGAGTGGCAGAGGGCGTGAAACGTGCGACAGCGTCAACAGATGCATACCCCGGGCAGGATTGTCTGATGTTGATTTGCGGCCGAGGGTGCCCTCGAGGCCGGCAGCGAGGCAGCGAGCGTGGTAGCGCCCGGTTGGTGTGTCGATAATACAGGTTTGGCTGCAGGCCGCTAAATGGGACTAACTAGCTAATAGTTGGATGTTTGGCTGCCGAGATGATCGCCGCCACGGTTGATGGTCCTCCTTTTCCGGACGACGCGTGACGACGTGGACGTTTAGATGCGCTGCAGCAGACTCAGCCCTGAGCGGCAACGGTGAAGATGACGTTGACATGGACACGGACTGGACGTCGGCATGGACACGGACGTGGACTGGACGTTGACATTGACATTCGAGGAGGGTGTTTTATGCCCAGGGGCCGGCGACTTATGGCCTCATGCGGTGGATCAGTCTCCCCCTGTCCAGCCCTACGAATGAGAAAATGGCGGGCGCTGATTGGCCCCGAGCTAAAATTCGTCGCGTAACCATCACGTCCTGCCAGCATGCCGCGTCGCATCTCCACGTCGCCGTCGCATGCACGCCCTCTGCTGTCTCGCCCACCTACCACTCGATTGTATCTGTGTGCTGCAGCAGGAGGGCAGCTCCACGGTGCTTCTCAGCCTGTAGGCCTCTGCTAACCCTCTGCTGGCCCTCGTCGTCTCACACCATGGCCATTCACGGCCCGAATGCATCGTGGCTGGCAACAGCAATCTCGTTTGGCTCTCTTTGAGCCGCTCGACACCACCCGTAGCCTGGATCCACGCCTAAAATGGAGTGCCGTTTGAGCCCGCCAGGCATTCAAGGTTCAGCTTGCCATGCTTCACTCCCACCCCGGGCTCCACATGCTCTTCGCGTCCTCGCGCCCGCCCGAGCTCTTGGTCGCTGATCCTGACTTGACGCCGTTCTCGCGCCTACCTGCTATGTAAAATGCCTGCAGCCACCCAGCGTGCCTTCCGCTTCTCTTCCGTACCTACCGGCTTCAACTCCACCCCGTCTGGCTGCGTTTGCGCCAATTCCCCTCCTTTGGTCCTCGACACCCCCACGTTCCTTACTCAATCGCCCTCACCTCGACGCTCCTTCCTGCCCTTCTCACCCACGCCGCCCTCGTCCTCCACCACTGCCTTGCCTTGCCTGTCCGACTAGATTGCGCCTTTCCACACTGATACCCTAATTCCTAATCCAATGGCAACAGCTCCCCACTGCTAAATCATTGCCACACATCCCTCACCATGCGCTCCTACCGCCTCCTCTTCCTTCTCGTGGCTCTGGTCCTATGCTTTCAGTCAGTCGCAGCAGCACCACAAGCCGCACTGCGACGACAGGAAGACAAGCCCACCCAGCAGTCATCCGTCCCTTCATTCACACGAGGCGCTTCCATACGCCCTTCACCCACCGCTGACCTTTCGGATGACGAGTCGCCAATCTCGAGCGCAGAGTCCAGCCGTGCACCCTCGACATCCGCCTCTGCTCCCAAGCCAACAGACGAAAGCATTGCCCCGCAACCAGCTCAGCCAACCACTTCTGCTGCGCCAGATGTCGACCCCGAGAACCAGCTACCGCTCCAGCCAACTCTTACCCCGGCCATGGGCGTGACCGGTGTCATTCTCCTCATTTCTGGTCTGGCATTTGCCATCATTGGCATCAAAAATAAGTGGTAAGTCCTCCATTCACACTAAGCATCGTCATACTCACACACATCAGGATCTACGTCTTCGGTTCAGCTGCATACCTCACAGCCCTCGCAGTCACTGTGCTTATCATCTACCTGATGAGCCCGCCAGTCTCGAATGCTGTCCAAGGAGGTTTCTTCGTCGCCGCTTTCTTCACTGGCGCCATCTTCGGCGGCCTGTCCTTGGTGTTTTCCGACATCACCGAGGGCTTCGGTTGCCTTTTGGGCGGCTTCTGCCTGAGCATGTGGTTCCTCAGCTTGAAATCCGGCGGTCTGATATCTTCGTCGGCCGGCCGCGCAGTCTTCATAGGATGTTTCAGCGCTGGAGGCTTTGCACTGTCTTTCAGCCACCACACGCGCAACTACGGCCTCATCGCCTCCATTGCCTTCTCTGGAGCGACTGCAACCATCCTTGGAATTGACTGTCTCAGCTGCGCGGGACTAAAGGAGTTCTGGCTTTACCTGTGGGGTGAGTGGCAAACGCGCTTTCGACCATCAAAGACTAACTTTGGCAGCTTTGAACGACAATGTGTTCCCTCTGAACACAGAAACTTACCCTTTGACCAAAAACATCAAAGCAGAACTCGCCGGGATTGTCATCATCACAGCATTCGGTGTGGTTTCCCAGATGCGTGTCTGGAGGATGGTCAAGCAACACCGCGAGAAGAGTGCTGCTCAGCAGCTCGAGAAGCAGCAGGACAAGGAACGCGAGGAAGAAGAACTTGGACGCCAGATCGAGGACAAATTCCAACGCGAACGCACAGAATGGGAGCGTACCTACGGCAACCAACAGGGCGCGCAGGACTCTGCGAGTGAAACATCTGGCTCGAGTCTGAAGAAGCAACCCAGCGTCCACGAGAAGGAAGTGTATGCCACCGATAGCCTGGAGCGTGTCGACATGGGCAAGAGCGGCGTCAAACAGTTGTCCAGCCCCGATGCCCCTGCAGGAACCACAGTCACAGTCAGCGTACTCAGAGACGAGATCCAAGAGATCGATGCCCATGGAAACCCGATCGCGCAGTCCCCAACGTCTGAGAAAGACCTCCCAGAAATCCCGCTCGCAAACGGCATCACGAAAAAGAGCAGCCTCCGCGCTTCCGTCCCGCCACCTCCTCCGATCGTTCCGCTTCCCTTCAAGGTCCCTCAGACAACAGAAGTACAGATTGAAGATGGAGATAACACGTCGGTTTCAGCCGTGCCGGAGACGGATGATGGCTCTGCTGCACGTCGCCCCATGTCGAAGCGTATCTCAGACATGGCAAATCTGCGACAAGCATCGGGAAATCGCATCTCCTACATGTCAGAACCCCAAGGTGACGTGGTGGATATCCCACACATCGATGACGACCGGGCTTCGTCTATCGCGGCGACATTCGACGATGACAATGACGACTTGTCGGTACGCCGGCTTTCCCTGTCTCAGTCTCCAATTGGAACTGAAAACGAAAGTGTCCAGTCTGGAGCGGAGGCTTCAGAGGTTGATGGGGCCTCGGATGGTAAGCCATCTGCGGACAAGTCCGAGGAGAACTCTGTGGCCCCAGCCCCGGAGACGGAAAATATGCAGGAAGACTCTGGCGTTGCTACTTCGAAACCCCAAGCAGTGGTTCGCCAATCTCTCACCACCAGCACCGATCCCAAATCAAACGAGCTCCGCAGTGCACGCTCTCGAAAGGACTCGCCAATCTCGAGTGAGAAGGATGCCAGCGAGTCAAGCCGACGGTCAAAGTCGACTGAAAAGGAAGGCCT
The DNA here is from genome assembly GCA_019775935.1 of Neoascochyta sp. HWLR27. NCBI lineage: Eukaryota > Fungi > Ascomycota > Dothideomycetes > Pleosporales > Didymellaceae > Neoascochyta > Neoascochyta sp. HWLR27. The sequence continues at coordinate 360,771 of WODD01000056.1, read as the reverse complement.
GTCACAGAGCTCGCAAACCGAACAGGAAAGCTCGCACGTTGGCAGCTTGAGAGAGGCTGTTCTTCCACAAAGGCTTTCCAAGGTGGCGTTGTCGTACCGCACCAACGAGTGGGCGAAGCACCTGGAAGCGGCAGAGGTGCCTGAGCTGGAAGAGCTTCCGGTCCCAAGCTCGCCTGGCGTGATCCTGGAGTACGATGATGGGGAGACGCCGGCACCTGTCAGCGACGAGATTGCCTACCCCTTGGTGGGCAGCCGGCGCGAGTCGAAGCGCATGTCGACAGACAAGAGGACGTCATCGTCGACGACATTCTCGCATCAGCCGGTAGAACATGCATTGCCGCGATCGTCGTCTGTGCTTTCCAAACAGGCCCTGTCTCGGTCAAACTCAAGTGCGCAGCTCGACGGAGTTGGGCCTGTACCCAGCAACACTCTGATGGGCCAGCGAGAGAAGCTTCTGCGAAACCGAGTTTCATCACAGTCTTTCGCACCCCTGACATCGGCAGGCAATGCGACGGAGCAGGATGACATGACATTGGCACAGCGCCGACAACTGCTACAGCAGGGTGTTGTGCCAGCACAGCCACCCCCGGCCAAGAGGGCACCGCCTTCGGCAGGACAAAAGTGGCAGAAGAAGGGCTGGGCGGGTCAGGGAGCAGCGCCAGGGTTCAACTCGCATCAGCCGCAACGCACCAACTCGCAGTCGGACGCCAAGCGCGAGGAGCTGTATGCAGGGTGGAGAGAGTCGATCCAGGGCGTGGCGGCACCCCCGCCGGCGACGTGGATTGCGGAGCAGCAGCGTGCGGCGCTGCTGGCGGAGAGACAGCAAAAGGAGGCCGAGAGGCGGCAGCGCGAGGTGGTGGCCCAGCAGCGGGCGTCTGTGCTAGACCATGCGATGCGCAGCGGACACATGCTAGACGCGCACCGGGAGGCGATGCGGAAGATGCAGGCGAACGCGAACAAGCGGGCGTAGATGTATAGATGGATGGTGGTTATGACATGTGATACGAGCAAGATGGATACCTGATAGCAAGCTAAGCTATGGAGATGCAATGGACAATGGACAAAGAGTAATGACGAGGGTGTGGGTGTGTTATGCATAAGCATGGCTAAGTCGATCTGCGCG